>CM052714.1:6802387-6918862 GCA_028551405.1 Uromys caudimaculatus | reverse complement strand
CCTTTCTCTGCCTCTACTACCCTCTTAACTCCCCTCCCCATGCCCTAAATAAACTCTATTTCTATACTATAAAAAAAAAAAAAAAAAAAAAAAGAATAAGAAGCCTAAACAAGAAGGTGGGAGGAAGGATGGCAGATCAGAGACTAAAGAACTCAGTCCCGGAGCTCGACAGCCGAACCGCGTGCAGTGGAGGAGGCCGGTCCACTAGTCCTGCTGTACCACCACAAGTGAGGTGAGGCCCAGCCTTGGCTCCCGGGCTCTTCCCTCTACCCCTCTGTTAGGGAAGGAGTGCTGAACTGATTCTTGTTCAAGGGCTCCCTGAGCCATCCATCCCCTTGGGAGACTGAGGAACTGGTAGGTGACAGGTGGTCTCTGTTCCTTAATCTCTTCAATCACTTGGCAGTTCACTGTGTAAGACTGTAATGTGTCACCAACAGAGACCACTGACAGTCTGCCTTGGTGACAAGCAGACCAGGACTCCTCCTTGCTGCACACAGAAGAAGGCAGTGCCAGCTGCTCCGTCTGGACAGTGGAGCTGCACGAGAATTTCTCCCTCCTAAACTTTCAATACTCATAAAGCCAGAAAAGGGAAGATGCATCCCAAGGCCTCCCGCACACTGAACGGTTGACCCCAGTAGCCGCTGTTCTTCCGCCCCCCCCAACTCCTTACAAATGTCTTACTTCTGTTTTAAGGAAAATGAGGTTCGTGTCGCCTTTGAAGAACAGTATCATGAGCCATCATGCAGACAAGGGATTCGGAGCATTGCAGAGCTCAGCCCGAATGTATTCCTCTTTCTGCTCTATTTTTAGCTGTGTGAGTTCAGGACACACTGCGGTGTCCCAGAAAGGAGAGCAGAAGAGAGACTTGGGATTCATTTTCAAGGAAAGTGACAGGTTAACTGTAGGCCTGGCCTACGTTAATCTTCAAAGTTGGCAGGATTCTTTCTCATCAGAAGAGACAACTGTGATAGTCACTAGCTGCCAGGCACATGTGCATAGCAAGGTCTGCTGCCTGCCGCTGGAGAATGCTCTCTCCCCTTTACGTAAGGCATATGGGGTGGGAGCTGACAGTGGCCCACTGACCGACAGGGATACGAAACATTTAGCTAGAGAGTGAGAGACCAGAAGCTGCATGGGTGAGGATGATCATGTTGTCAGTCAAATCCAGCTGGCAGAAACACACCCAGTAGCCATATTGTACCTGGGGTTTTAGTGCAGGCAGGCCCAAGAGCTGAACTTCACTCAGGCTGTGCAGTGGTCATCAGATCACAGGGGGAGGGACGATGACACGCAGACACACACTGCTTCTCCATTGTTTGCCTGAAACTTTATAACCATTAGTCAAGTACCTCAACAGTAGCAACAACCATGGCCAGGGGTGAGAGGGGAGAAGGACATCAATATTTGAAATATTGTGTTTACGTGGGGGGGGGTGTGTGCTTGGGAACTGGAACAAAAAAGTAGGGGATTCGCAGTATGTAAATACTGATGATAACGTCATCGTTTTATAGATTTGAACCAAGCAAGACAGAAAAGCTATAGGCCACTGCCTTATCATACAAGATCCATATAACACTATGACTGTGGGATTTTAAACAGCCCAGGACAGCTCAGTGATCCTGTGGGGAGGGTTTGTCTTAGGAGCTGGCAGCCAACACTTCCCATCCTGCTTAGCTCCAGGGCATTCTTTGCCGGTGGATTTCATTTTGGCGCACAGACTTAAGTCACTAGAAAGTTCAGTATAGAACAGGTGTGTGGCCAGATTACATAACAGGGTGTCTGACACAAACACGAAAGTGGTCTAATCATGAAAGAACGGGGCCTGTTCTCTCAGGCCTTGGGCTGAGAGGCCACAAATGGTCTTCCTTCCAGAGCAAGCTTCTTGAAGGTGGAGCTTGTCTCCAGTCCCAGTGACTAGCTGGGAAGGAAGCAGGAGCTGATGCAGAGGCCATGGAGGGATGTTTCTTACCGGCTTGCTTGAGTTTCTGTCCTGACTTCCTTTGATAATGAACAGCAACATGGAAGTGTAAGCTGAATAAACCCTTTCCTCCCCAACTTGCTTCTTGGTCATGATGTTTATGCAGGAGTAGAAATCCTGACCAAGACAAATTGGTACCAGAGTAGTGGGGTATTCCTGTGACAACCTGACCATGTTTTGGGGAGGACTGTGGAAGAACTTTGGAACTTTGAGCTAGACGAGCCATTGGGATGTTAAGAGCTCTGTGGAATGTTGTGTAGGAGCTTGGAAGATAATGTTGAGAACTGTGCAGAAGATGGAGGCCTGGCTTGTGAAATTTCAGAGGGAAGATTAAAGACTCTTATCAGAGCTGTTGCTACTTTGATTGTGAGGATTCTGTGGTTTTGGTTAGCTGGGGTTGAAGAATCAACTGTGATTAACAAGATACCAGAACTTTGTATTGCTGGGACTATGATGCTGGTTAGCTGGAGCTAAGAAATTAGTGGTGATTAAGAAGAGACCAGCATCATTGAGGTGACATCTTCTGGGAAGTGTTTTCTAAGAGCACAAAGAGGCTGCGTTCCAGAGAAAGCTAAAGTTGTACCTTGTGCTGTGGCTGAACTTGGTAATGTGTAAGAGTCACCCAGGTGGTACTGGTGACTCTGAAGACATGAAGAGCAGCTGAGGCTCGGCACTGTGAGAGGTCACAGAAGGTCATTGGTGAAGGTGCAGCCTCAGTTGCAATTGATGGCCCAGGACTGAAGGGGTCATGTAAAGGAGTTGAGGCTTGGCACCATAAAGAGAGCCTAGGAGAGGCTATTGGTGAAGCCTAGTTGCAGCTGAAGACAGCAGCCTTCAGATGAAGATGTAGAACTCTCAGCTCCTCCTGCACCATGCCTGCCTGGACACTGACATTCTCCCACCTTGATGATAATGGACTGAAGCTCTGACCTGTAAGCCAGCCCCAATTAAATGTTGTTCTTATAAGACTTTCATTGATCACGGTGTCTGCTCACAGCAGTAAACCCTAGCTACGACACCTTCCAAGTGACTGTCTCCACTGCAACACTACCTACACATCACAGGCTCTCCCTGGAGGTCCATCTAGGAGAATGAACATCAAGCTGTGGCTCATTCTTTAAGGTGACACTTTGTGTCTCCTAATTTAGCCCTTCTCAGATGTCACCTCTTCTGGGCTTGGCGTCTCTGATTGTGTCATAGCAAAGCTTTCTTATAGGTATTTCCCCTTCCCTTTCTCTCCCCTTCTCCTTCTCTTCCTTTCTTTTCTTTCCTTTTTAAAGACAGGGTCTCTGTGTAATCCTGGCTGTCCTGGAACTTGCTATGTAGACCAGGCTATCCTCAAACTCACAGCAATATCTCTGCCTCCAGTGCTGAAATTACAGGCCTGCGCCATCACACCTGGGCCGTCACACCTGGGCCGTCACACCTGGACCATCACAGCTAAACCATGACACTTGCGCCATCACACCTGGGCCAACACACCTGGGCCAACACACCTGCACCGTCACACCTGCGCCGACACACCTGGGCCGACACACCTGGGCCAACACACCTGGGCCATCACACCTGGGCCATCACACCTGAACCATAACACTTGTGCCATCACACCTGCGCCGTCACACCTGCGCCGTGACACCTGCGCCGTGACACTTGCGCCGTCACACCTGGGCCGTCACACCTGGGCCGTCACACCTGGGCCGTCACACCTGAGCCGTCACACCTGAGCCGTCACACCTGGCTCATACAGGTATTTCTTGAAAGCCTATGATAAAGCTGGGGCTCCACTACACCTCAAATCTCTTTGCTTTGGGAATTCAGTGACTACATTATGTTTTTTTTTTTAAAAAAGGGAGTCTGAATCTGGTCATTCCCTGATTACAGGCATAGACACTACACTACCACTAACATGTCACCTCAATACCAATGGAAATTCCAGAGGACCAGAAGAAATGTCCCATGTCTTTTCTACCTTTGTAGAAAGATGTACTAATTTTATTTTATATGCATGGGTGTTTTGCCTACATGTATGTGCAGTACAAGTCTACCCAGTGCCCTTGAAGGCACCAGATCTCTGACACCTTGTGAGTTACAGACAGCTGTGGGCTGCCATTCGAGTGCTGAGAAGGCAGCTCGTGCTCTAACCTCTGAGCCATCCATCCCTCCAGTCCCCGAGTCCCATTTCTTACATCGTATTTCCCACTGTCAATACTCTGAGCAGGGTGAGCAGGGAGAGGCTCCATGGTTTTCTGGAGCAAGAGTCAAATGTCTTTAAAGGATCATTCATCACAAAGTTCCTCCGTGAGCCAGGATGACTGTGCAGCAGTTAAGAGTGGCTGCTGCCCTTGCGAAGGACCAGTTTGGTTCCCAGCCCCCTGTGACAGGCAGTTCACAACTGCCTTTAACTCCAGCAACAGGAGATCGGATATCCTCTTCTGGCCTCTGCAGACACCTGCAGTAACATTCCCACACTCTCCCCAGACTCTATACACATGGCTCAAAATAAAATAAGTCTTTTTCTTAGGGTCCCCAATACCAGGAAGTGTGTCAGGAGCCATCTAGGAGAGGCTAAAGTTAACAGGTGACTTTCCTGGAGGTGGCCCACCATTTTTGCATGGCTTACAATGCTCTGAGAGGCAAGGTCCCAAGAGACTTCGTCTCTGGATTGCTTCTTACAGCTGATATGACTTTTCCTGTTACTATTACACAGTCTAATGATTCCTGGGCATTAGCCCACCCTACTGGGCAGATTTCCTGCAGATCAACATAAAGATGAACTTTCATGAATTAATGCTGTTTAAATGAATTAATGATTTTGTAGGATTCCTGATTTGATTCAAATAATTTTAGGAGGAAAGTTTTAAGAGATAGTTTTAGTTGGTTTGCCAGAAAGATATAATGGAGTTAGAATCAAGAATAGAATGTGCCCATTCCTCATAGAAGAGTAAATAAAGGCTACATTATTAAAAAAAAAAAAAAATACAATGAGCTTTCCTAATTACACTAAAAAGAGGAACAGGCTTGGGACAGATTTGTGATCAAGGAAAACGTTCATTCTAGGTCAGGTCCAAGGATGAGGCCACAGGTGTGCACCATGATAAAGCAAGGCCATGTGAAACTGTTGCTGTGAACTTATAATGAGCTTGAGAATGAAGCACTGCTTTGAACTTACTAATGGCATCCTTCTGTAACTCCTCTTTTGTGTAACATTTTATCTATGAGGTAACTTTCTAAAGAACTCTTGTCTAAGAAGGTAGAAAAAGGCTCAGAAGAAATAAAGTGTGGCTTGGGGGGCTCAGCCCCATCCATCCAAATATGCATGCATATGTCCGTCTATATGAATATATAGACATGCGTGCATAGGTATGTGTGTATGCACGTAAGTATGCATGAACACTTGTGGAGTTGAGACAGGTGTGGGGCCGACCAGGGTGTGTGTGCAAGTGTGTGAGTGTATGAGTGTGTGTCTGTGCATATTATCTATGTAAAAGACTTTAATTCTTTTCCTTTCTTGTCTCTCTGGTTCATGAAGAGTTAATGAGCTCCAAGCCTCTCATCTTGGCAGTGAGGGGCCCTGAGAAAGAAAAGCACTAGAAATTAAGTCTTCTGCTGCTACCAGCAAGAGTTTATTAGCAGAAGCCAACTCTTAGACTAGAGAAGAGTTTGCCCTCAGAAAACCAAGTTTTTTCCATGCACACTGCAGACGCCAACCATCACGACCTGCTCTAGCACCTGAATCCCGGGGCAGGCTCTTGGTAGGAGTCAAGATGGTGTCTGCGTAGAATCTGTCCTTGACTGCCTCACTGTCCCTGGGTCAATACCTGTTTGTTTTGTTTTTGTTTGGTCTATGGCTGATTGTCTAATATGAAAGACAGCTACATGCTTCAGTATCATTGGACTCAACACTTAGAGGGGGTTGCTTTGATCCTCTCGGCTGGGAAGCCAGGACGCTGGGGACCTTTCTGGACTCTCCTCCAAAAGCCTCCATCATTAGATACCCCAAGATGCCCACTTGCCAAACTCTCTTGTCTGGTGCTGAAGGCCCCCTGTTATGATTTGACTATGCTTGGCCCAGGGAGTGGTCTTGCTGGAGTAGGTGTGTCACTGTGGGTGTGGGCTTAAGACCCTCATCCTAGCTGCCTGGGAGTCAGTATTCTACCAGCAGTCTTCAGAAGAAGATGTAGAACTCTCAGCTCCTCCTGCACCATGCCTGCCTGGATCCTGCCATGTCCCCACCTTGATGATAATGGACTGAATTTCTGACCCTGTAGGCCAGCCCCAATTAAATGTTGTCCTTAGAAGAGTTGCCTTGGTCATGGTGTCTGTTGACAGAAATAAAACTCCAACCAAGACACTACCTATGTCTTGAGTTCAGAAACATTCTTGGAAACCTTGTAGGAGCTCATAGGGCTCAGCTCTCGGACTGTTACATCAGAGTTGAGGCCTGGGCCTGGAGAGTCTAGGTGGGTGGATCAGTGGAAGAACAGCAAGTCACAGTGGACAAGGACAGCTCCTCTTACCATGCTTAAGGGACGTGGCAACCCAGTCAACTCAGAATAGAGCCTCTGGGGACTCTGCAGGCTGCTTCTCCTCAGTTCTGTAACTTACTGGGGCAGGGACTGTGATGCTCACCATATAGACAGAAAAGGAGCCCAAGAACCAGAGTGAAGGTTAATACTGTCACCTCAGCAGGATCTACAGTCACCCAGGATACACACCTGTGAGTATGTATATAAGGGAGTTTCTAAATTGGGTTAATTAAGGTAGAACGGTCCACCCTGTGCAGTAACATCCTATGGGCTGGTGTCCCAGGCTTAGGAAAAAGGAGAGAGCAAGCTACGCACCAGCATCCATGTTTCCTGACTGTGCACACAGTGCGAGCAGTTCTCTCATTCTCCTGCCACCACGCCCCTACTGTAGTGGACCCTACCTTCAAACTGTGAACCAAAATAAACACACCCTTCCTCGAGTCATTTTGTCAGTTTCCTATCACAGAAACAAGAAAACTAACTAATACAGCGGGTTGCCAGGGACGTCCTTCCTGCTCCAGAAGGCTCTACAGTTCTATGGGCCCCTCTCGTGCACAACAGACCTTTTGAAGGTAGGGGGCTGGTTCATCTTTCAAATGGATATCCTTAGATCCACCCCAAGCCGCTGCCATTGTTTAAATTAGCAGTCTCCTTGCAGGGAGGACAGGGAACCAGACATGCAGAGTTTCAGCTATGTCCTCCAGGAGACTGTCCTGGCACCAGCTCAGTCCCACTTCTGCCTCACAGTCCTGTCTCATCACCACCCATCACTGACCTGTACCTGTTCTAGACCAAAGTTCTATGGGGTAGAGGTGGGTCTAGCATCTGTACCAGACCTATCACAGGTCACAGTGGGGACCTGCTAGATGAATATGTCCCTCTGGCACCTGCCCTGTGTCACAGCACAATCCCTGAGGCTCATCTTGACTAGACCCCAAGCTGACAAAAGACTGGTGTTTCTGCATCTCCCTCTTGTATGGCTTTCTCACACCTGAATGTGGGGCTAGCATCCAGCGGGTATGTCAAGCATGGTGAAGCTGAGGGTAGAAACTTCTCCTAGCTCTTGCAGTATGGCCTGACACCGGGGCCCTCCTCAGGCCTAGAGTGACATCTCCTTCCTACCCCCTAAAGCTTTCCCTGAAAGTGAGTCCCCAGGCCCAGGGCTGATCAGACACCTCTGTGCTTTGCTTATGCCTACTCAGCACTTAATCAGGGTAGAGACCTACAGAGCATAGCACCTTAGACAGTTAATCAATGTGCAAGATAAATGAAAACGGTCCACCTCCTTCCCACTGAGGACTCTAGAGCAAGACTGAACAGGGAGACACCTCAAACTTCCAGAAAGCCATGCAGGCACATTCCAGGCCCACAGACTGAGCACAGTAACCTTCTGAGGGCAGTCACAGTGTACACGGCACTGTTCTTAGATGGGCTTGCTGGACACGGCCCCTGAGTTTATCTGACTCTTCTCCGTCAGGAGATGATACACTGACCTCACAGATGACAGTGCAGCTCTGACAACTCTGGATACGCCCCTTCCATTACATGTAAGGGGCAGCGTCAGAAGACATTCATGCCAAGACTAAAGCTGTATGCAGACAGATACCGAGTGGATCCAGCTAGCATCGTCCTGCTGGAAGAGTCTTAGAAAACACAAAATATCTCACGCTTTACTGTGCAAACACTGCTGTGGCTGATGCTGGATAAGGTAAGCCTCTGAGCTACTTCCCAGCCATAGTCACAGGCTGCTCTTTCTGAGCTGCTCCATTGTGAGCACCATCATGCGTGACCAGAGCTAAGAGGGACCAGGGTAGGTGCAGCAGGGTCAAGGTCTCCAGACTCATGCAAAAGGACCTTCACCTTGCTCCTAAGTACTGGGCTCAGATTCATGAGACAGGCAAAGACTTTACAGATACTCATGTGGCAATAGATAGCAGCTACCTGAGATGCTGGAGCAATGACTCTGTCCCCTCACAGTTCACCAACAGAACAGAGGAGCTATAGGGAAGAAATACAAACTCGCACTGTATTTAACCTAACGAGTGTCTGTGAGCTCCCTGGTAGCAGGGGCGGGTGTTAGGAGGCCAATACAGCCCCTTCCCATCTTGCTCTAAGGAAGCCCTCTGGCACTCAGAGAGCTTGGAAGTAGTGGGGCAGGGAACACGGTCTCCATATGAGCTGTAAGCAAAGTGGGCCCAGAAAGGTTATGTGATGCACCCCAGGTCACAGTGCATTTCAACTGCTATGTCAATCTACAGAGTCCTCTGCTTTCTATCCAGTCACTCCTCCCACCTCCCGCCTCTCTGGCTGATTGCCAGTGGTATATGTCATCCCCCAGCTGTCGTGGTCAGCTTCGGTTATCAACCTGATCCACCTGGGAAAAGGGAGCCTCAACTAAGAGGCCGACTCCCAACAGACTGCCCTGAGGTCCAGCCCACTGTGGGTCCCGCCCACTGTGGGTCCCGCCCACTGTGGGCCATGCCAGCCATGGCCAGGTGGGCCTGGGCTATGTAAGGAAGGTAACTGAATCCCATGTCTCCACTGCTATGCTTACTGTAAGCTCCTGCAGTGCTTCCCCTTGAAGGCTCACAATCTAGTAAAGCTAAATAAACTCGCTCCTTCTGCCAAGCTGCTTTTACTTGATGTTTTACTGCAGGAACAGACAAGCAAACTAGAACGATGAGTACTCCACCTCGATTCTAGGCCTGCTTCCTCATCTGTAGAGTGAGAAGCACGCCTAGCTCAGACATATCTCACCGGTGAGCATACATCCCAAGCAGAAAGTCAAAAGTCCCCAAATATGTGCAAACACCTCATGACTCCAACAAAATGACTATTCTTCAAGGCTTGATGATCATGAGAATGTCACCTCCCTTGTGACTGTGTCTGCTTCAGGAAGCACTTGCTGTGGTGAGAGGTGTGGGCAGTCCAGAAGCAGTCCAGCAACCCTGCTACTGGCTGTGCCGGTTTACAAGAGGTGCCCTGTCTTGCTAAATCTCTTCTTTCTTTTAGAGGAGACAGCCACAAGAATCAGGGGAGCTTCTTCCTGGCACCCAGGAAGCTCACCCAATTAATCAATGCCATTACAAAAGACAGCAGCATGTGGGGCCTTCTGAGCCCCTTAAAGGACATGTGCAGACCAGGCAAGGCCTGGTTTTCTCCTCACTAAAAACAGGGACAGTACCTGTCGCTGCCCAGCTTGTCTCCCATGATGGGGACAATATGAGATCAGGTCTGTGAGAAGGACCACGGGCCTCTGAGAAGAGGCAGATTCCAAGACTGGGACAAGGAAAGCTCATGGTGAGACTAAGGCATCCCACTGAGCCGAAAAGGAAACACGGGCAAGCAACGGGGTCATGGACCAGGTATACGAGAACAAACTCTCCTTCCCCCAGGGGACCATCTGAGCATTAAAATGAGCAATGGCATGAATTACACACCTAGTCAAGCAATTGTGAGCCAATACTGAGAGCACAAAAAGCAAGAGGGGAAGAGCAGAGAGAGAGAGAGAGAGAGAGAGAGAGAGAGAGAAGGGAGGGTATGAATATTTGATCGAGAGAAAAAAAAACCACCTAGGAAATACAGAATAAAAGAAATAAGAAAAATCTCTATTTCATAAGCACTATAGGTTTCAAGGTCATCCTCAGCTCTTTAGAGTTGGAGGATAACCTGGGCTGCATGAGACTGTCCCAAAAAGAGAATAATAAATAAAATAAAAACCCAACTCCCCAATCCTTGTTCAACATAACCACCATGGTCTCAGGGGCTCTCGGTAGGATCATTCTGGAAGACTAGAGCCTGTGGGTCAAAGAGGGCTGTGCAGGAGATGTGCAGATGCCACTGCAGCTGAACATGGGACATGACAAGCCCACGCCAGGTGCTGAGGAACAGTCACCACCACCCCTGCCTCACCTGGAAAGCAAGGCCGAAATCTATCGTGAGAGCAGCCCGGACCAAAGAACAGTCAGCACAATAGTTGGCATGGGCACTTTAAAGCATCAGCGCTACAGAAGACTCGAGAACAACTAAATCTTGGAGAGTCCCTCAGGAGGAGACAAGACTAGGCAAACCAGATGGACACGCCCACCTAAGATAATGAAATGGGTCTGGAATCAAGAAAGAAATCTGAAGTCATAGGCGACACTATTATGGTAACTCTAAAAAATTGAAAATGAGGTACCTAACAGCCAAAAATACAGAAGAATCTGTGCACAAAAACTCTGTGTGTGTGGGGTTGGGGTGGAGTGGGGAATCAAGTAATTGAGGTACAATGTTAGCAGCTCGTGGATCCAGGTAGAAGCAATTACTGTTCTATTCTGTGACTTTTCCAAAGGTTGAAAGAGCTTCTGTAAGTAGGAAGAGATCGTGTTAGTCCTTGGAACCCATGGTGCCTGCTGCTGGCTCGGGAACACTCACCGGTCAGGTATTCCAGGACTGCGGCCATGTACACAGGTGCCCCCACTCCGATCCGATACTTAGGGTGGCCTTTCTTGATGTACCGCAGCATCCGTCCCACGGGGAAGATGACTCCCGCCTTGGCTGACCGGGAGGTCTTGGTGGATTTCTTCTTCCCACCACGGCTCGACATGGTGACAGCCCCAGAAACAGATCAGCAAGTTCACTGTGAAGGCAGGACACACAGTCAGGGCCACTAGAGACAGCTCATTACCCCTTCTCCAGGTATACTACAGTCTGTTCATAGGAACAGATGACAGACACAGCAGGTAGCTGTTGAGCCCACTGAGCCCGCCGAGTCATTTATGTCCTTGGCTGGAGCTGTCTGACCCTTGCAAAGAAAATATACAGCTTCGCACATTTTATCCTGTGACTTCAATTTTATTGGTCATTTCCATTTAAATGTTATACTGACAATGACAGCTTTTAAGTGTTTTGCTTTTAATGCCCCGTGGTGTAAAAATAATAAAGTAGGTTTTGAAAATTTTAAGCCTACAATCCTAATATTAAATAATCATAAAAACTATTGGACTTAACATAATTTTAATTACTGCATCATTAATTCAACAACGTAATTAATATTGCCAGTATATACTGGGTACTAGTGTAACAGATACATTATTCAATAAGTAATGTTCTCATATAAAAATAATGATTTTTGTTATGTTCTACACCTCTTTAACAATTTCATCTTTATGTACTTGGGACCGGAATAATAAATCCATAGTAAAATGGGAAGAAAACTATGGCCTCCGCCTAGAACGGGGCATACAGCCAAGAGGCTGGGTTCTCACACTAGGACCCTGACCTGTGACAGGCAAGAGCCAGATGTCACAGGCTGCTATCTCTCCCCTTTCAGCAGGAGCAGCTTGTGGTCAGGGATGACCACCAACAGCTCAACCCCTTTAGGACAGATGCACAGACTAGCTGTCCCCTAGAAGACCTGCGAGTGTGTCTGGGCTGCCTCGGTGGACAGCAGTGTTTGCCAGAAGCCATGAGTACCAGGACCTGTCAAGTCCTGTACACGCTCACTCTTTAAAGAGTGATATTCCTTCTGTTTCCTTCTCTGACAGAGAGTCTCTACAACAAAAAGCTACTCATCTTTGGTGCCTGATTCCCACTGCTGCCATGAAGGGCAAACATCAGGGGGGAATAACAGAATTTTTAGGTACCAGGCCTGAAAATGGGCACAGCATGACCCATGACCATGATCCATCAGTCAGCATTTAGCTACATATCTGCATGTAATTACTGGAGGGGTTGGGAAAATTCACTCTAGCCATCTGTTCCAGGGATAGTGATGGGACATGTGACAAACCGTTTGAAAGCTAACTTTGAACCACCGTCTGAGTGGCAAACACAGTATAACCTGTGTCCTACATTGCAGCCTGATCTGAGCGGAGGACAGCTCTCCATCCTGGACAGGGTAACTTCCCAAGCAAGCACTCAGCCTCTTGTCAGGGCACCACTGACAAGCTATACTACTTGGTCAGAGAAGTATGTCTGTCCTTGCTGGGTTCACCATCCACTCTAAAGGCACAAAGATGGTACCTAGTTACTACTGCATGCTGGCCACCCCTTCGCTGTCAGCAGCCTAGGACCGGAAGATCCACCCACTCTAGGGGATCTCTGAGTCGCACCCCTGTGCTGAACTATTGTGGCTTTGGTGTCTGAGGCTTCCTCTAGCATTCCATGCAGGTGCTCAGAGGACAGAAACATAATCTGGCAATGTATTAGCGGCGGTGCCTCTGGTAAATGATTGAGATTAGGCAAAGTCAGTGACGGGGTCTCCATGACTTAACTGTGGTGGCTTTGAAGGAAGAAAAGAGTTTGAAGATAGACAGACACACAAGCACACGCATGCACACACACACAGATGCACGACGCATGCACACATGCATGCACACAGTTCCTGTCCATGCCATGTGATGCTCTACACCACCTCAGGACTCTAACAGAAAGGAGGCCACCACCACATGTGGCCCCTTAACCTTTTACCCCCACAGCCCCTTTTACAAAACAGCCTGCCACAGCTATCTCATCATGGTACCAAGACACACGATCTCACTCCGATGTTCCTTCGTCTGTACGCTGAGCACAGCAGCGTGAACCGTGTGTGTTGGAGAAACAGGACATGAGAAGAGGCATTCTCCAACTGCAAGATGCTTGATAAGCAAGGTGTGGCTACAGAGTACAATTTGTCCTCCTCGCACAGACGGAGCCAGAAAGCTGCTGGGCTGGTGAAGACTCTGTGAGAGGGGTGGACAAGGCAGGCAGTCCTGGAGAGAGCTGCAGAGAGTGCTCCTAAAGGGAGTTCTGTAGGGATGTGCCACAGGCCCACCACGCCTGAATCACGCCCCCCCCTCCAGCCTCAAACCCACAGCTCCCTAGACCCATGCACCCTTCCCAGACCTGCTGTCCCACCTCGTGGTGCCTGTGCCTTCTATGGCTGATACAAACCCATCAAGGAGCTCCCCATGATGGAATCTGCTACAACTGTGCTTTCTGTCCCCACAGACATCCTGGCTAGGTCAGTTCTGATGGACAAAGTTCTGATGACCCCAATCTTCTTATCCCCAGCAACCAGAGCTTCCTTACAGCTGACTCAGTTATAGCTCCAGGGACCTGGCCATAAAGAAATAACTAAATCCTTATATAAGAATTTCCCTCTGCCAGCTCCCTAATACATTATATGCATTGATTCTTTTCAATTCTGTTTTCTTCAAGTGTTTTTCCAATCCTCCCTTCCAACCTGTTCACCATTCTAGATTTATATGTATCTGCCCTCAACACCTGCTACACTGTATCATTGACACCTGGTTTCTTAGTTGTCTTGGTGCCCCAAACCAATTTGCTCTGTTCACCACTGTGAACTTACTTGCTATTTTGTGGTTGTTTGGTTGCCATTACAATAAATGAGTTCCTGGAGACCAGAGCAGCAGGTCCAAAGGCCAAGGACTTAAAGCCATGGCTGGCGGGGTATCAGTCTGGAGCCTTCTCTGGGATTATCCCATAACACCCATTTGTGAAGACTCATCTGTCAAGTTGCTGTGAAACCTGAGACCATCAAAAGTCAGGGAGTTTATGCCACCTTAGGAGTTCCCAAGGAGAAAAGGTCCTGATGGCTGACACACAAGTCACACAAAGGATTATGGCTGTGACCACCTTTGATCCTGTTTACCTTCCTTCTCCGCAATGTCCGAGTAACACCAGCCAGAGGAACTGTCTTATCTTCTTCACACCCGGACAGCGACCCACGGATGCTAGGGCAGGGATGGCCTTTATCGGGGTGCCCAGCATTTTCACCAGTACAATGAGAAGCTGGCATCTGCAAAAGTGCTGGGCTACATCATAGCTATCCTAGGGCGCAGACAGCCTGCAGGTTGTAGGCTGTACCTGTAACCAGTCCGGCCACTCAAACCTCGGGAGTGATCAATTCTGAAGCCTTCATTATCTAAGCATAAACAGATGCATATCCATTCTGAATGAAGTTATTGGTTAGGACTACTAGGGAGTTAGATCAGAAAACCTGTATGTGTGGAGGAATCTCATCTATAAGTGTACAAAACACTGTCAGTGAGGCCCACCTGCTCCACTCCCTGCAGCCGAATAAATACTTGTATCCACACGCATGCCACCTTCCTGGCAACTCTGACTGAAAGGCAAGGCAGAGCAGTCCATTCTTCAGGGGAGGATGGTGCTCCTGTCTGCCGCAATCTCCATTTACTCCTGCCCTGCTAGAATATCAACACTGGCACTGCTGTTATGTCCCCACAGGCATGGGGCTATACCACACGAGCCAGACTGCACTTTGGCTCGGAACCAAGACTAGTCCTTGTACACTAGTCCGTCGGGAAAAAATATCTCTCCATCCATCAAACACTAACTCAGAGTGAGCCGTCTGCAACCAAAGGAGGCACTGCAAACAGAAGAGATCAGAGCACATGGACGCTGCTTATGTCCTGTTTCTAGTGGTTGGAGGAAAAGCAAACCCCAAACTCAAGTGTCACTCGCAAGCAGGAAACAGCTTGTAGCTGGGGCCTAACTACACTGTGCTTTCTGAGCTATACAGAGGGACCAATCCTGCATTGTAAAGGCAACACTGCCACTTACCTCCTCTCCCCACTAAAGATTGTGCTATGACAGCTCCTAAAAAAAGCCATTAGAAGAAAACGTGACCTTAAGAGAGCAGGAGCCCAGTCAGGCTGAGAATCTGGAAGCTTCCAGGTATCTGCTAAACAGGGATTCCAACTAAGAGTAAGAGATGGCCTGACCACTGCTCTGTCTCCTCTCTTGCTCAGAGCCCTTTGGGGGTTCCTGGCTGCTCTTAGGATCAGCTGTGGCCCTGATGGGATTCTGTAGAGTTTCCCATCCTTGCCTGACCCTAGATTCTGCCATCCTGAGCCTCTAGCTTTACCTCACAGGCTTCTACTGCTATCTTCTACAATTGGCATGCGAGGTTTCTTGGGCCTCCATCGCTGCCCCCGTCTGTCTGTTCCTCCCGCTGACCTACCATCCACTCTCCAGAGCAGGGCCTGCGAAGTCTTGCTCACGACCATTTCCTAACCCAGAACAGACTTTTGGGACATACAAGTGACTGCAAGACACCACCCAGGCAGGGTTGCTCTCAGCAATCAAGTTACGGGACTCTCTGGATGAAGAGTTGATCCACTCAGCTGCACTTAAAAGAGCTGTGACAGGGATCACTGCTCCTACGCCTACAGAATGGGGTGGTGGGGTTAGGAGGTAAGGGTCCACCTCACCCCCACCCCTTCCCAGTTCATATTTCATTAATGGGCTCTGAAAAGCCTATCAAGAACCAAAGGCTACTGCAAACCTCTGACCATTACATACAGACTAGTAGTTTCTCTCTTTAAATATGTCCTTCATCGACTTGGGCACCATCAGCTCCAACCTTGTCCCTAGGGGAGGGAAGAATGACTGAGGAATTGGCAGACTGAACTGTACCACTCCCTAAAGTTAGCCCAGGTGGTAGAAAGGAAGCCGGTAAGGAAGTTATCACATGTGAATTTCCAGAACATTCTCAGTATGATACAGTGTGAGCTCTCCCTGCTCGTCATAAATTAGCACCTGCTAGAAACAATGTCTGCCCACCTCTCCCCCATGCCTTGCCTAAGATCAACATTAACAGCCAACCAGTGAAAACTATGACCTGGCTCACAGCAAAATGAGAAAGAGGGAGTCTAAAGTCTCAGGAGATTCCTTATCCTTAAGGGGAAAAACCCCACAAGTTGAGAAGGTTGATCTAGTCAGAGGCGTGTGTAAGCCGAATTGCTGTTGCTCAATTGGTCAATTGTGGAGAAGCTGTCTTAACTCCAGTAGCAGGTACGAGGTGTCCATTTCAGAGCTAACAGCAACTGTGACTGCACACCTAAAGGTGAACCTAAAGGTGAACTTACAGGTAACAGGAAGTTTAGTGAGGTTAAGTCTTCCACACAAACTGTTCAAAACTGGGACTCCCTGCTGCAGAGTCTACAAACAAAACACTTCCTCTCTTTTAACAGTCAAACCTCAAACCACAGAGGTGTCAGCACTGAGGGAACACAAGCAGGAGAGCCCCTCTAATTGTCTATTCTTCTAAGCTGTTTTATTGGATCGTTAAAACCTTACAAAGACTTCATAATGATTGTAATTGTTGGAGCCAGGTCTGTCTCAACTGCTGGTTCAAAAGTTACTCTTTCAAACCTAGAAAACACTTTCCCCTACATTTCTTCTAAGACTCTCTCAAAGCAATCTTCTACCCAGCAGTGAGTTATCGGCGGTCTCTGCAGGAGTGGGAGCGGAGCTCAGCATCTTGCACACCTGTTGTCAGGTGACACCGCCAGCAGCATCCCGAGCCTCCCATCTCTACTCACTCCACCCCCAGAGACTCTCTCCTCAGTTGTCCCTGTGCGCGCGGGGAGCCTACGGCCTTCCGGAGTCACCTTAAAAATAACACCTCCCCAGCACAAAGCAAACAAAAGGCGAGCGAGAGCAGCGGGGCTTCCATGGCTCCTCTCCAGCCCGCCCCGGCCTGGGATTCCGTCCGCGAGTGGTCCCCAGGCCTCGCCTGCTCAGGCCTCGCGGCGGGTGCCCCACCAGCCGGCCTCACAACGGCCCGTGGCTCGCGCTCCACTTTATTGTGCCCGGGAGGGCACGCGCGGGCCGGCGGCGCACGAGCAAGTAAACTCTGAGCACAGCAGCTCCGGGCCCGGGCGGACGGACCGCTCACGGCCTCCGGGCCTCGGTGCCCTGAGGCCCGCGCCATCCCTGACTCTACGGCCAGGGAAAGGGGGGGACCCAATCGGCCCCTTTCCCACAAAGCGCCCCGGCGGGGAACGGGGTGCGTCTCCGAGAGAAGTTGGTTTCCGGGTTTGCTTTCCGAACAAAACCACCCGGACCCGCGCGCTGCCCGGGCAGGGCCTTGGCGGACTCCAGGCAGCCCGAGGCCCGAGGGTAACCGCCCGAGCTTCCCGGGAGCCAGGCAGCGCCCCGCGCGCGGCGGCAGTAGGGCGCGCGGGGCCCGGACGGTGCGGACCGGCAGCCTGCGGCTCCGAGGCCCGCGCGGCACTTACCGGGCGGCTGCACGGTGAGGGGCCCGAGCCCGGTCGGCCGCTTGAGCCGGTCCGCTCCGCACTCCTGCCTGCCCGCCCACGCCTCCTCGCTTCCCGCCCGCGCGTCCCGCGCTCGCGCCCTCCGCCCGGCTCCGCTGGAACCAGTGAACTGGAACCACTCGCGGCGGCCCCGGGATTCCCACAATGCACAGCGCGCCGCTCGTCACATCCCTTCCCGGCCTCGCGCGTCCGGCCACCCCTCCCCGCGCCACTCGGCGCCCCGGCCTTGACCCCGGCCTGCGCCGGGCCGCGGACGCCAACGGCGCCAGCCTCGGTTGCACCCAGGCCTTGCGGCTGGCCCTCTGCGCCCCCAGGCACCGGTCTGCGTACGGGAGCTGCAGGGCTCGGGCCTCAGAAAGATGCCTGTCCATAGCGTGGCTCAGCAAGTGTCTGCACTGAGCACCTACTGTGTGTCTTGGCGTCGCCTCATCCCCAGTAGCGTCGTCCACAAAGAGGGAGGGTGGTGCAATTGCTGTTACCAGAGATCTTTTTCTCCCCTGTCAGCACCAACTCCGCGCCTCAAGCCGGCCCCCTGTCTTTAAATACAACCACTAGTCAAAGCAGCTGTGTGCCCCAAGATCAGCTGCTGATCTCAACTCCCTTGATCAGCGGGATTCTTCAGACCTGGCCTCAAAGTCTGGTCTTGCTTTGCTCATGGAATCGGTTAGCTACCTCCACCAAACAAACATTTGCTAACTACTGGCTCCAAGTGGAGATTTACTGATTTAAGCAGTGCTACTTTTATTACATATTAAGGTGAGGGTGGGGATCAGCCAGAGAAAGGGCAGCAAAGTCCATCCACAAAACTACAAAAAGCATTGTCTAGAGCCCCTTGTCGGTGCATTTATTATTTCAAGTAAATACCTAAGACATTCTGCACACCATGCATAAACTTGGGTGTAGTTTTGAAATGTTGAACAGAACGGGCAACCCCCCCCTGCTTTCCTGGAGCTTACAGTCTGGTGGGGGAAGAAAGGCAAAGAAATCATACACTACAGGGTACAAATTTCTGGGAGGAAATTGGGTAGGAAAAAAAATAATAAGAAAGGTAATCAGGGGTGTGCTTAAGAAGTAGTCTTGAGGCTGGAGAGATGACTCTGTGTTTAACAGCACTTCGTGCTCTTGCAGAGGACCAGGATTCTGTTCCCAGCATTCGTGTGGTCCTGATAACTCCAGGGGGGGTGGGGGGGATCTAATGCTCTCTTCTGATGTCCATGAGTACCAGGCACCATGGGTGCACATACACACACGCAGGCAAAACACTCAAACACCGAGAATAAAATAAGTCAATCTAACTTTTTAAAAAGAGATAGTTTCAGTAAGAAAGAGACATTTATGGAAAGGCCTGAAGGAGTAGAGGGAGCAAGCAAGCCATGTGGTTACTGAGGAGAAGGAGTATTCCAAGCGTGAAACTCTGAGACAGGGGCATGTCCAAAACTGTTATGGGCTGAAGTATGAAAGCAGAGTCCAGAAAATGGAGAGGAAACAGCCGGACTTCCTGTCACTGTAACAAATTAAAGGAACAATTTAAAGAAGAAATGATTTTATTTTTGACTAAATTTCAGGTTTCAACCCATATTCCATGACTCCAATGATTAGCCATATTGGAAAACAGAGAATCAAAATGGCAGAGTGCACTACAGAGGCTACTCACCTCATGGCAAACAGGAAGCTAAGGGAGGGAGCCAGGACAATATACACTCCAGTGATGAACCTCCGTTACCTGACTCCTCCTACTAGAACTCACATCCTAAAGACTCCAAGATGTCCTCAAGTAGTAGAACCAGCTAAAGACCATGCCTTCGGGGAACTTGGGGTAAAAGTGGGTATTTCATTTTCGAACCAAAATAACCGCCCATGGGTCCTAAAGGTTCAGGATCATCTCAAGAGTTTCAGTGGTCTTGGTATTTCCAACATTGTTCAAAAGTTCAAGCCTAAAACCTTGAGACTCGAGGCAAACTCTTTAGCTGTGAGCCTCTATAACAGTGGTCTTCCCCCCTTCCTAATGCTGTGACTCTTTAATACAGTTACTCATGTTGTGGTGACCCCCAACCATAAAATTAGTTTCATTGCTACTTCATAACTGTAATTTTCTACGGTTATGAATCATAGTGTAAATATCTGATGTTCAGGATGGCTGATATGCAAACCCTGTGAAAGGGCCATTGGACTCTCGAGGAAGTCATGACCCATAGGTTCAAAAGCACTGCCCTACAGAGCTAAGAAGCAACTTACATGCTTCTAACATGCAATGGCTTGGAATAAACACTCCCGTTCTGATGGGGAGAACGGGAGCACTGAAAAGAGGGATGAAACAAAGTAAGACTGAAAATCGCCAAGCTCCATGTCTGGAATCCAGAGACATGGTAGTGTCAAATGAGTTCAGAAAACTTTGTTTCTGTGGCCTTGCTGTTTAAGCCCACATGGCCTCTCTCTTAGGCTGGCTCTACTTGTCATCTTAGTGTTTCCTCAGGGAACATTCTATGATCCTAGGAACTCCAGTGTGCTAGGGTCTTCATTCTTACTTGGGCTTCATCTTCCCACCCTGTGATTGACATCTCAGGGGATACCCGCAGCAGCAGCAGGAGCTCTGACCCTTGTCATACACGTCTGACCATCCAGGTAGTTCTCTTTTGAAACTGGATAGAAGCATCCATGACCTCATGACTCTTCCATGATGTATTACTATAAAACCAACGGCGATGTCAAGGACTGCTGGAAGGCCCTAGGGCAGCTGGCTGCTTTGGACTGTGGCTCCAGCAGCTTCTGAGTGCTTAGGCAGCTGAAACCAGTCAAACACTTCCCTAGGTGCCCTTGTGTGATCAGAGAACCTCTGCCCTCACTCCTGCCAAGGGGAAGTCTTCCAAATGAGTTTATCAATTGCATACCCTGTGCCTGCAAAACCTGCGTTCTGGCCAGTGCCAGAGATTCCTTCAAGGTATCTTTCCTGTTGCCCTGATGCAAAGCTCTTGGCTTCTCTTGCTAAGGCGATGTCTTTGATAAGTCCTGGGTTCTGTAGGAACTGTCTCAATCAGCCTCTGACACTGACTTTTCTACTGCAAGTTTCTCAGATCTTTCTTGTTTGTTATCTTCTCCAATTGCTCACTGGAAACCTGGCTAAAAGCACTGAGTGACAGTCATGCCACACTTCCATACTGCCGCGAGTCCTCCACCATCAGATTAGTTAATTGTTTAAACTCAGTCCTCTATGTCTCAAAATACAGACAACATGTCATAAACATGGGCTCAGTCTCCTGTGAAGTCATTGTTCCCAGCTGAAAGCTCACACTGTGTGCACTGTCCACATTCCTTTCCATTCTGGTCTTCTATGCTCCTACCAGAACCATCTCTTAAATTCTGCTTACAGGGCTGGACAGTTGGTTCAGTGGTTAAGAGCATTTGCTGTTCTTTCAAAGGACCCTGGTTCAATTCCCAGCAACCCACATGGAGGCTCAGCACTTCCTCGGGCATGTATGTGGTGCACGGACACACATGCAGGCAAAGCACTCAAATGAATAAGATGAATCTTTAAGAGATTTCAATTCTGCTTCCAGAATTCTAGGGCTTGTTTAGCCCACATTTCAAACTCTTTATAATTCTTCCCACAGTCCAGGTGTAAAGACATCTAAACCACATAATACTTCTCATATACCACCATCTTGGTCATATCTTTACTACTACTACTACTACTATTATCACCAAATAACTGAAAGAAGCAAATCAAGAGAGGAAAGACCTATCCTGACTCACAATCCCAGAGCATCATGGTGGGCGTGCATGATGGTGCCCTCACATCACAGTGACGATGGTGCACAGAGGTTTTGTGCCCCCACTGGCTTTCCCCTCCCCCTTTTAGCCTATGCTATGGTGCCACCCAGATCCGTGGCAGAGCTCCCTTGTTAATTACTCCTCACAAAGATATACTTTACTGCCGGGCAGTGGTGGCGCGCGCCTTTAATCCCAGCACTTGGGAGGCAGAGGCAGGTGGATTTCTGAGTTCGAGGCCAGCCTGGTCTACAGAGTGAGTTCCAGGATAGCCAGGGCTACACAGAGAAACCCTGTCTCGGAAAACAAACAAACAAACAGACAAACAAACAAACAAAGATATACTTTACTAATCTGGATGCTTCTTAATCTATTCAAATTGGCCATCAAGCTATGCTGTCCTGGGAATGTGACGGGGGACAGCTGGAGAGATGAAACTGCTTTGAATTCCAAGACACAGTGCTCAAGGTGCAGGAGGAGGGGGATCTGAGGGAAGCCACGGACTGACCTCTGAGTCCCTGGGCAGATAAAGCCTGCAGTCTCCTTGTGCCATCTTCACCCTGGGCCTCCAGGGTGCTATCCACACAGACTACAGTAAGAATACCATCACACTCCTCTGCTGGTAAACACAAGTCTCCCCTCCATCTCTGCCTTCACCTCCTGCTCAGATTCTCCTTCTCAGTGACCTGCCCTCTTCCCAGGCTAGCTCAAGGGCACACACCAGCTGCTCCTCTTAATTTTTAAAGACTGATTTTTTTTCTTCCAATTGCAAGATAAATGTGTGCTCATCGTGGAAACTAGAAAAATAAAAACGTTCAAAAGGTAAAAAAGAAATCACTGTAAGCACTCCCTAGGAAAAAATGCTCCTCTTTGAGTAAGGAGCTGTGTGCTGAGTTAGACAGGCTTCCTAAATCTGCTGACTATTAAAAGTGTATGACTTCCACACCAGTGCTCAGCACCTGCTTTTAAACTTAATGGTCCTTCCTGAGCGTTCACCAGCGAGTTTGCCTATAAGCACAGCTCTCAAACTATTTGGATTCAGAACCCCTTGACACTCTTAAAAATTACTGACAAGCCTGAAGAGTTCTTGTTATGAGAATATATATATTCTCTAGTGAGGTCTAAGGATGTAGTTCAGTGGTAGAGACCTCACTTAGCAAGTGCGTGGCCGCACATTCAAGCCCTTGCACTGCCAAAAAAAAAAAAAAAAAAAAAAAAAAAAAAAAAAAAAAAAAAAAAAAAACCATTAGAAACTAAAACTGAGAAAAATATTCAATGAAGTGTTCATTGAAAAATGTTAGTGTTAGCATTTCCTCTAGGCTCCTTCCAACAGTTACATAGCAGAGGCCACATACAGGTCTGGCTTGCTATAAAAGGACTGTTGGGCTTCTCTCTCTCTCTCTCTCTCTCTCTCTCTCTCTCTCTCTCTCTCCCTCTCTCCCTCTCTCTCTTTCCCTCTCTCTCTCTTTCCTTCTCTCTCCCTTTCCCTCTCTCTCTTTCCCTCTCTCCCTCCCTCCTCTCTTTCTCTCTCCCTGTCCTCTCTCTCCCCCCTCATCTTTTCTCTCTCTCCATGGTTCCTGGCCGGCCTCTTCTCTTTCTCTCTCCTCTCTCTTTCTGTCCTTCTCTGTCCCCTTTCTTTCTCTGCCTCTACTCCCTTTCCTACACCCCCTTCTCATGTCCCAGATAAACTTCATTTTATACTAGACCCACCCTGTGGCTGACACCGCGGGGAGACGCCTTAGTGCGGGCCCGCCAAGGCACCCCCCTACTGCATTATGCTGCTTCATTACAAAACATATCAGCTAGCGTATGCATAACATAATAATGTCCTATTATAAAAATAATTCTATTAACCAAAAAGTTAGCAAGAAGAATGTCATTATGTTATAATTTTGAACTCCTCTTGAATGCCTGGTTTAATAGAGGTAGATTCTCATGTCTTCTGTATTAAATCATTTGCTGTATGAAGTTTTGATGAACAGAAATCAGCTTTGTGCAGATGTATCTTTGGAACAGAGGATTTAAAGTCTTTTTATATAATTGCAGGTACTTTTTAATCCTGCATTTAAAGTCAATAATATTTTGAGGATTTATTTATTATTTTATGTGTAGGTATGTGCCTGAGTGCATGTGTGTACATCACGTGCATGTAAGTACCCATGGAGGCCAGAGAGGACATTAGAATCCCTAGAACTGGAGTTACAAGCTGTCTAATGTGGGTGCTAGCAATCAAACCTGGGTCCTTCAGAAGAGCAGCAAGGACTCTTAACCACTGAGCCATCTCAAGCTCTAAAAAGTAATAGTTTTTTAAATGTTATTACAATGTTGAATCTGAAACAAGTGAGTCAACTTTTCACGTCAGGTGTATTACAGTCCATTGGTCTTGAAAGGACCATTTAGTCATACGGGATTGGGTAATAAAATCTATTCATGGTCACTTGGAAAATGCAGGTTCCCTGAACTATGCAGGACTTCCAGTGTAAACAGTTCATTGCACAGCACTGGTACACTACCCATTTATATCATATCCACCATGTCTAGTTTTCTTTCTGTTGCTTTGATAAATAGCATAACCAAATCAACTTGGGAAGGAAAGGGTTTATTTGGCTTAGACATCTTTGTTACAGTCTATCACTGATGGAAATCAGGACAGGAATTGAAGCAGACTCACAGCTCACATTTAGTCACCTTTTTTTTTTACCCCAGGATCACCTTGTCCAAGGTGGCGCTTCATCATTTTGCAGTTTAAAAAAAAAAAAAATGCCCCAGAGACGAGTTCACTATCCAGCTGACTGAAGCAATTCCTCAGTTGAGATTTCCTTCTTCCCAGGTGATTCTTCCTGTCCAGCTGACAAAAGTTAGCCCCAGGCATCTCATCTGGAGGATTTTGTTTTGTTTTGTTTCTTTTCCCCAGTACTGGGAAGTTGTCAGATTCATAGTAGCAAATAAATGTTTCAAATTTGTATCTTTTGCTTGAAAGCTGGAAACAGTAACATCACATAGACTGTCCTTGAAATAACTGGTTCATTCTTTTTTGTTTCAAAACTGTTCACCATAACTGCAGGCAATGTGACTTTTGTAGGTTTTAAGCATTTTTGCCTCATAAACAACTTCATCCAAAAAAATCCACTCAGGAGGCAGGAGCAGGTCGATCTCTGTTAGTTTGAGGGCAGCCTGGTCTATTTAGCAAGTTTCAAGCTAGCTAGAGGTTCATAGTTTCCAAACAAAACCAAACTGCGTTGGTAAAAAGACAGATACACTGTTCTGGCCAATTAACTCTTCTTCTTGGGGAATCCACCCAGAGCTAAGCCTGGATAATCAGTTTCCCTGAAGAACAGCGCTGAGGCCTGTGAGTCTGTAAGGGCCCATTGAAATGTCATGATTTCTTTTAAAGTCAGAAGAAAATGAGGGCTAGGTTCCTTTTCACTGTGAAGAAAACAACTTAACATATGATAGTAATTCAGTTTTCTTCATGCCAGCACCATCATAAGGTATAATTTTTTCCTTTTTTCCCCCCAAAGGATGAGGCTCACAAAAGCACAAGGGCATATGGCTCACGGAAACCCTGCAGGGCCCACTGTCCATCACTGTACAAACTTGAAATGCGTTCCTCAGAAAAGGTTGGGGTAACCATGTAAGGCTAGTCCTTGGGGGACTATCCAAGCTTCTCAGGGAGCAAAAGCACCCCATGCATGTTTCTCATTCACTCACATAGAATTTTTTTAAAAAATTCTGTCCCGAAGGGTCAAGATTAAATGTAATACTTTTTGCTGTGACATCAAGAGCATGTTGAGACTGGCTCTTTCCCTTGTGAGGACCGGGAAAATAGTGACTCATATTTGTTTCACAGATGACTCTGCTGGCGTGTGCTCACACCATACTTCTGCTGATTTCAAAGATCAACAGTGAGAAGTCAAGCTATGTCTTAGTGCCACTGTGAGAAAAGTTCTGACTCTTCAGAGACCAGGAAGAGCACATCCTGAAGTTGGGGAGAGGGAGAAACACAGACTACACAGGAGATGACCCGGGATCAGGACTTGACATGTTTACTTAACAGGTCATTACTATGCTCCTCCCTCTCTCCTCCTGGTCTGCCTCAGTTTGACCCTCATATCCACAAAGGTTTGATCACTTTAATGGGGCAGGCCGGAAGTGCTGAGGACACCTGAATGCTTAACCCCAATTACTGGCCTAACACCTGACTTCTCACATTTGATCACCTGGGCTAGATATCGTCCAGAAGTGGGATCTCTGGCCTTGTGACTCTGCTTCTGAAATGTATCCCAGTGCTCAGGTGTGCAGGAAGCAGGTCTTTGAGACTGTGCCTCACGTCTTTGTAGTAAACAATCCATTTCTCTTGGGCTCCTGTGTGGAAGGCAAGGAGTGGGTCTCCAGGATACCAGCAAGTTGTGCTCAGGAAAAGTGGGTGGGGCCACCAGGAGAGGGGCTTGGTTTACCTTGCTCTGTCTGTTCTTCCCCTCCTCCTAAGGAGCAGTCGCCCCATTCCACCCAGGGGAGCCTTTACCTTCACCTTCACCTGGTCTCTTACTTTGATCCTGCAGTTTCCCTCTACGTCTGACACCTTCCCTGGTTTTGTAAGACTCCACTCCTTCTTATGTTTGTTAAGCAAAGAATGCCCAGTTTTAGGGAAAGCGAGTGAGTAATTACCCTTAATGAAAATAACAAAGAAGCCAGGAGGTCAGCTAGGGTGTCTCTGGGGTGAAGGAGGGACTGTATTACCATCTCTTTTGTTGCTTAAAGACCTTTCTAGACGGAAGAAGGATTTTGCCCCTGAGGTTAGAGCTAGGCTGAAAGGAGACTAGATTCTGCTTCAAAACAGCTGTACTAAGAAGCTACTTAGCTACTTAGAGCGTTGAGGAAAAGGGGATCTTTTCATGAGGTTTGTTCATCAAACAAACAAAAACAAACAAATAAACAACAAACCACCAACCTTCGTTGCTGTTCTCAGGAGGATACAGGAGCTTGGCACTTGAGCACAAAGTAAACTGAGCCTAGGGTTTCTTCAGGTCATCTCTCCCTCTCCCTCTTCCTCTTCTCTCTTTCACTCTCTTTCCCTCCATTCCCTCTTACACACACACACACACACACACACACACACACACACACACACACACACACACACGCACATGCACAAACACGCGCTCTCATGCGTGCGTCCGCATGCACGCAAATGCATGCAAATTTAGAACCGTTTAAAGCTTCTATCTTCCACAGGGATGGCAATCAAGTGTGGGGAGAGGGGCTGGGAGAGGTCTGGGAGCGAGAATGGGAATCAGTGTGTGGGGGTTATCTCTGGTGACTAGATGGAGGCCCGGGAGAGGATACGGGGAGTCTATGGGGATAACTCTAGCTGAGATTCCTACCAAAGGGGGTACAGAAACTGAAGTGGCCACCTCCTGTAGCCAGGCTGGACTTCCAGAGGAGGGAGGAAGACATCGATCCACTCACAAAATCTTCAAACCAAAATCTGTCTTGCCTACAAGATGTACAGGGATAAAGATGGAAAAAAGACTGAAGGAACAGCCAACCAATGACTGGCGCAGCTTGAGACCCATCCCATGGGAGAGAGCCAACCCCTGACGCTATTAATCACACTGCTATGCTTACAGACAGGAGTCTAGCATAACTGTCACCTGAGAGACTTCATCCCACAGAAGATAGAGACAGATGCAGAGACCCATAGCCAAGCATCCGGCAGAGCTCTGGGAGTCTTGTGGAAGAGTAAGGGGATACAGGTGAGCAAGCAGGAGGGGTCAAGGACACCACAAGACCCACAGAGTCAACTAACCTGGGACCATGGGGCTCACAGAACCTGGCTCACCAACCAGGGAGCATGCAGGAGCTGGACTAGACTCCCCACACATCTGTAGCAGATGTGCAGCTTGGGCTCCATGTGGGTCCCCTAACAAGTGGAGCAGGGCTGTCTCTGACTCTGTTCCCTGCCATTGGATCCCTTTCCCCCTACCTGAATTGCCTGGTTGGGCCTCAGTGGAAGAGGATAAGCCTAGTCTTGCTGGGACCAGATGTACCCAAGAGGGGTGCTCCCCTTCTCTTAGGAGAAAGGGGGGGTAATGGGAGGGATTGTAGGGGGTAGGACTGGGAAGAGAGGAGGGAGGGGAGGCTGTGGCCGGGATGTAAACTGAATTTTAAAAAGTAAATTAAAAAAAAAAAACTGTCTTCTAACATGAACTTGAACTTTGCGTATTTTCCCAAAATGTAAAATTGTTTGGATGTGACAGGTAATGGTTGTTTTTTGGTGTATCAATTTCCTCCTAGCTAAAGTCTTCCACATTGGAAGTAAGTTCATTAAGACACAGAATGTTCTAAAGGAAAGTGAAACATTACCATCCTGCACAGAAGCTCTTCCACTTAACAAGTAAACAACTCAAAGGTTTCAGGAAGTCCCTGAAACAGACCAGATAAACTAGATCCCTTCCGCACCAAGCATATGTAAGCAGTAAGGCCTGCTGACAGACACTCTCAGGCAAACTCAACTGCTGGAAAGAGATGTTGAACGTTCATGAACTGTCATCTATGACAGGGAATGGGTTTTGGTGATTCAGCTACCTGAGAGTCATTTCTGCTCTCCTAAGTAACACCTCACCCAGATTCCTGTAAGTAACATACAGATAAGTAAGCCTAGCAGAGCTCAGCTGCAGATCCGGGCTTCCAGGCTTGGGAAGAGAAGCAGAAGGCTCATTCAGAAGGTGAGTCAGGTGCCCCTGGTGAAACAGACTAGCCATCCTGGCCTGAGGACATGTCCACAGCCTCACAACTTTAAACTACAAGTTCAGGTTTCAACAAGACTGGTTCTTCCGGTGAGCTGCTATTGAGAAAGTCCTTTTTTTTTTTTTTTTTTAATTCCATATAACTAAGAGCGTGGTAGCCACAACTTGAGAGTGAATCTCTTGTTTCAAACTGAGGTATCCTGAGGGCTCAAGAACAGAGAACACACCTCAAGTCAGGGAGCCTGAACATAACCCACCACATCCCCAAGGTGAGAGACAGCAGTTAGGGACCGCTGTGGAGAAAGAGAGGGAAAGACAGACAGATTGCTCACAAGGTAAAGGGGACAAGTGGCAGGAGGGTTGGCTCAGGCCAAGTCGTGTGTAAAGACTAAATCACCCCCATGCATTTCTCCATCGGGACAGCCATTTGCTTTCCACACTCCAGATACACTTGGGGCTTTAGCTACTCGAGGAGGCATGGAGAAGTCTTAGGAGGGGGAGCGAACCCAAGTCCACAGACTGCAAAGCTAAGTGTGGCCAGCAGAGGCCCCTGGTGCATAAAGAAGGGAAGTCAGCAGCGTAAAGAAAGGCAGGAACCCAGCGTGTCGCTCTTCCCATCCCCCACTACACAGCGCCCACAGTCTCTAACTTTCCAGAAAAAAAACCACACACATCATCTTCTTTTCCCACTTCTATGTCTTGCTCTCCCCTAACTCCCCTGACCCACACTCTTACTGTGTTACTCTTACTTTATCACACTTTTAAAATTATATATATATTTAATTTTTAAATCCTCCATAAGCTCGTGTCATGTTTGCTTACATGTATTCTTCATCACTGAAAGATATATTTCTTCTCCTTTCCTTCTTTCTTTTTCCAAAATAAACTTTTTATTTTACTATTGTGGGCAGGCCGGTGCAGATGCGGCGGCCGCACATGCGCACATGCGGAGGACAGAGGACAGCTTGGTGGAGCCCGTTCTCTTCTGCTTTCATATGGGTCCTGGGGATCAAACTCCGGTTGTCAGGCGTGCGCAGCACGAGCTCTACCCACTGAGCCATCTTACTGGCCCTCTTGATTTGGTCCCTTCCCGCACGGCCCTCTCCCCTTTTCATTCTATTGTACTTTTAGTAGTATTTTAATTTACCTTTTTTTTTTTTTTTAATATTTTTATGTTTTGAATTTTTAGTCCCATCTTACATTTACCTAATTTGCACATGCGTGTGTGTGTGTGTGTGTGTGTGTGTGTGTGTGTGTGTGTGTAGGCCAGAGGTCAGTGCAAGCTATCTTCTCTGGTCAGTCTCTGCCTTGAGTTTTTTTTTTTTTTCCAACATAATATTTATTTATTGATTATTTGGGAATTTCGCATAATGTACCCAATCATACTCACGCCGCCGCCCACTTTTGTGAACCGCCCTCCAAAGGAGGAAAAAAATAAAAAGCCCACAAGACCAAATTGCATTGCCCATATACTCACTGGAGCCTGGTCAAACTCCCAGGGCTTAGCCTCTTAAAGAAAACCGAGTCCTTGGCTACCCTCACTCCTGCCAGTTGTGGCGAGCTACACTTCAGCATTCCTACCACAATTTGTAACAGTTCCTTTCGATGGCTTCCGGTCTCGGCTGTTCCTTTGGGCAGGGGTGTGGAGGAAGAAGTAGTCACAGAAGCCTTCTCTGACTCTCGGACATCTACATGGCTTCAGGTGGCTTCACGGGCCACTCACATAGAGATGGGCCCCAGAGGTAACCCAGACCGCAGACACTAACATAACCTCCTGTAGTAGCAGAGATTTTGGATGTTTACCTGGCCGTCAGCAGTAGCATGGGCCTCGGCCAACAATATGGCCTCCAGTGGCAGGCCGTTCACATGAACCTTGGGCTTCGTTACTCCAGGGGAAGCAGCATGGACCATGGATACCAACATGGCCTCAGGGGTAGCAGGAACCATGAAGGTCTTTTGAGGAGCTCCAATCCAGAAAATGAACCGGTCTTCATCTTGGACATCCTGTCTTTGTCAGAGCCAGAGCCATCGTGCGGGGTGGGCAGCATGTTCCCGGACTGAGTCTGCGCAAGTTCCAGGCTGCTGCATACCACCCTGCTGACCCTACTCTTAGGACATGCGTAGCCTTCTTTCACACCTGTCGCTGACGTCAAGTCTCTACTTCAGCCTCTCTCCATTGCGCTGGCACTACTCTGTCCCCCTGTCTTCTGCACCTCTCCACTGCATATTCGTTCCTCATAGTGGCATTGGAAACTGCAGTGTGTTATACAGTATATTTTTTTCTGCCCAAGTAACTTTACATGCAAATATTTATTGCAACATGTTGTTGGTCTCCTTCAAAGTTTCTAGTTTCTGACACACCATAAATACTGGACCATCGCCGAGACTGGTCTGGGGTCAACCAGTGCGGGCTGCAGTCACACTTGCTCCATACAATGGAACTAGGACCAGCCCTGTTCAGTAATGACATCTGGTTCTGCAGGTCCGGCTCCTCCGTGGGCTCCAGCAGCTGGTAGATGGAGTAGATGTTGGGGCGGACTGACTCAAAGTGCTGAATCTGGTCCAAGATGGCAGCTGGGTTGGTCAGCCCAGCCTTCCAGGTGCCAGACTCTCTGCCTTGATTTTTAAGACAGAGTTTTCCACTGAAGCAGGAGCTCACTGATTCAGCTACATTGGCTCACCAGCGAGCTCCAGAGACCTGCCTGGCCTCCATATGCCTAGTGCTGGGCTAACAGACATGCACTGCTCCTCCCTGCTTTATATGAGGGCTGGGATTTGATCTAGGCCTTCCGGCTTCTGCTGCAAGCACTTTGCTGACCTAACCATCTCCCTACCCCCTAGGTTTGTCTGGTAATTTTCTCAGCAGGAAGTTATTTTTAACTTCTCTCTCTCTTTCTTTCTTTCTTTCTTTCTTTCTTTCTTTCTTTCTTTCTTTCTTTCTTTCTTTCTTTCTTTCTTTCTTTCTTTCTTTCTTTCTTTCTTTCTTTCTTTCTTTCTTTCTTTGTTTTTGAGGCAGGGTTAATCTATATGGCCCTGGCTATCCAGGAACTAGCTCTGTAGACTAGGCTGGAATTCACAGAGGCCTTCCTCTGCCTCCTTAACTCTGGGATTAACGGCATGCACCACCACTGCCTGCCTTCCACCCCTGCCTGGCTCCCACCCCTGCCCGGCTTCTATCATTCTTTCTATATTTGTGTTTTATAACCTCTTTCTCTTTTCTCGCCCACCCCAAAACTTCTTTCCTTACTCCCTTCTCTCTCATTTTCCCCTGTTATACCATCTTTTTCTAGTTCCACACTTCCTTAAATAATCATTAAATAAAATGGATACAGACTGTTCTGTATCTATTCTGTATCAGTTTTCGAAGTGTGGAGTTTGGCGGTTACAGCTGCTTTGATACTCTGTATTCCTGTATCCCATGGTTGTTACTGTTACAGTCTTTTCCATTATCAATGTCCCATCCCATCATGAGTTACAAGTAGCAAGCCAGTCTAACATGTCATGGTCACACGAAGACCAATGTTTACACTAGTTTACTCTGCACAGGCGCTACTTATTGCAGTGCTTTTTACAAAGACCTGGTGGATATGTGTGGTTTCCACTGTAGCTTCGTGCAAATGATTTTACTGCCTAAAAGTCTCAACCTCTGCCCATTTACCCTTCCCACCCTCATCCTCCAATAACTGGCAACTGCTGATTAAAACAGAACAAAACAAAAGAGCTGTCTCTGAAGGGTTCACTTTTCCAGAATGTTGTCCACTGAATTAAGACAGAAGGTAGCCTTTTTATCTTTTTAAGATTTTAAAATGTTATGTGTATGCCTGTTTTGCCTGCAAGCATGCATATGCACCATGCAAGCAGTGACAGGAGATTTATGCAAGCATTGGATCCCTTGGACCTGGAGATACAGATCAATGCGAGCTACCACATGGGTGCTGGGAACCGAACTTAGGTCCTCTAGAGCTCTTAGCTCTTAGCGTCTGAGCCATCTATCCAGCCCCCAGATAGATTAAATAAATTAATAAAGTCTATCTTGTAAATGATTTCTTCTATAGCGTGTGCCTCTGGTGTTGTTTCTAAAAACCATTGCTAAGCCTAGGCCACCTAAGATTTCTTCTGTAATACCATGCAGGGATTTTTATATTTTTTTTGTTTTACATTTAGAGTCTGTGACCTATTTCATCTAGCGTTGTAAAGGGTCCAAGGTCAATGTATACATTACTAGGCGCATAGGATTACTATGGCAAAGACAAGTACTCTGCACTCCTGTAGATCTATTTCTGGACTGTCTATTCCTTCCACTCAGCTGCTTGTCTGTTCTACCCTTAGACCTCCTGTCTCCATGGCTACAGCTTTCTATGACATCTTGAGCTTGCATCGTGCGTGCTTCACCTCTGTTCACTCTCATCCTGTAGTACTCATTCTGGGTCTTTTGCTTCTCCACTTAGATTTTAGAATCAGCTTGTTGACACCCTCAAAATAACTTGCTGAAAATATAATCTATATTATATTATATTATATTATATAGATTAGTTATAATATAACTATTCTCCTTCCTTTTTAAATTTTCTGGAAGATTTGATATTGGATCAGTTGAACTAGATTCATTCCCTATATATAATCTTGACAGAAATTAATGGAGCTGTCTGGAGTTTCCCTTGGTGGGAAGGTTTTGAATTACAAGATCTATTTCTTGAGCAAAGTATTATTTAAATGATCTAGTCTTAGTTTATTTAATTTATCTTATTTAAATTATCTATTCTTAGTCAGTTTGGGTACTTGTTTTACCTAGAATTAATTCCTTTCAGTTGAATTTTCAGTCATCCAAATTAAATGGCTAAGATTATATGCTTTCCTATTTTAATCTAGTACCTTTTTTAATTTTGATTTTTTTTTTTCTTTTTACTTCCCGGAGATGGAGTTTCAGTCCGGCTGAGCTGGTGTTACGGTTGGCTGTGACCAGCCATGTGGGGCTGGAAATCAAATCTGGACCCTCTGCAAGAGCAGCAAGTGTTTCTAACAGCTCTCCAGCCTCCAGCTCGAGGTTATTTGTAAAGTACATATTTGGCATTTGGCATGTCCGAATTTTGATGCTTCCTTCTGACCTACTCCTTACATACACAGAGACCATTCAGCAGATCATTATACGCATCGAAAATTGTTCAAGTTCTTTCTGGTTCAACATGTGGCTCTCCTCTATTAAAATATTCATATCCACTTGGCAATAATTTGAATTTTATTATCCCCGGGATATGTTTTATATATCAATTAAGCCAGGTTTATTAATTATATTTTTCAGATTTTCAATGTCCTGGCTGATTTTTTTTTGTCCTTTTTTTTTCCAGTCAGGTCTGGAGTGAGGTGTGTAAAAGACTTCTATTCTGAATCTTTTTATGTTTGTTTGTTTGTTTTCTGAGACAGGGTTTCTCTGTAGCCCTGGCTGTCTTGGAACTCACTCTGTAGACCAGGCTGGCCTCGAACTCAGAAATCCGCCTGCCTCTGCTTCCCAAGTGCTGGGATTAAAGGCATGCGCCACCACTGCCCGGCCCTATTCTGAATCTTGATTTGTCCATCTCTTTTAGTTCTGTCCGTTGTGAATGCATCTTTTGATGCATTAGATACATATGTGTCTGCATGCACTTATATATAACATACTTTGCATATTAATATATTAAACCTATATTTTTAGTTATGGACAGGCCAGGACTGTGAATTCATTAGGAAATGAATTGCTCTACGTCGTTATGAAATGGTCACTTTTCTTCTTTATAATGTATCATAAAATCTATTTATCTAATATTGGAATTTTTATATCTCCTTTGTTTAGACTTTGGATTGCATCTCTCCTCCTGACCCCTATTCTCCTATGAGATTCTTCTATGCTCCTAGAGAGATTCTGGGACACCATGGAGATGTGAGAGTAAACTCTGTAGAGTCAATGTTCTCCACAGGGAATTACTAATAATTATCCCCAACCTCCAGGGCTGAGAGCAACTGTTCAGACTCAGCCCCTCTCATGTATGTTTCTTCTTCTCTTCCTTGTCCCTTTTCTCTTCGTAGCTTCCTTGAGGTCGGATCTCCTGACTCGTGTCTGCTTGCAAGCGCTTGCCTTGGGCTATCTTTCGGAAGCATGCCCTAAAATCCTCTTGTTCTGGAGCTGTGGATGTGAGACCCCAACTGAAAACTCAAGCTGCCTGTTGAATACTCTTCTGGTTGGGGTGCTTATCAAAGGTTCTGCTTAGCTGCTGGGATATATACTGAACCCGGGATTTCCCATCTCCCCTCTATCTTGCTCTACAAATCTTCAGTTGCCCTTTGGTGCCGTTAAACAGGCTGAGCTTTTGTAGGTATTTTTAGCAAGGGCTCATTATGGGGGCGAGGGGAAGCAAGCTCCCATTCCAGGAAGCAGAACTCACCCCTCGGTTTTACTAGGAAACCACAGAGTAATGTGGAAGAAACTGTTTTCTTGCAGACTCTTACAGACCCATGGCTCTGCATGACATGTCTGCTCTCTTCCCCCACCCTGACCCCGGGTTTTCATTTTCCAACAACTACGTGTTTAGATGTTTTGGTGGCAAGTAGAATTAGCATAGTTATTCCATATCCTCTGCAGCTAAATCTTCTAGCTATTGAGTTTTTATACTTGCAGAAGAAAATACAGGAAGGGTAGTCCTTGGAGCAATGACTGTGTGGTGTGTGTGTGTGTGTGTGTGTGTGTGTGTGTGTGTGTAAGTGGGAGGCAGGTGTCAAGTCTTCTTAGCTGTTCCCTTCCCATTTACCCAAGGACTCTCTGGCCACTGCACTGGAGTACCTGCCAGAGGATTCCCTCCATTTCTCCAGTTACTGTCTACTTCTGTTACATGGTATCGCCCCCTGGTGGTTGGCGCCTGTCAGGCCTTATATTAAGTGACTCCAGAATTCGGCTGGTCTAAGTGAGCTCTCTGTCAGCAATGGGAAAACAGGAGAGATGCAAAGACATCGGACAGGATATCAGCTCTTAATATAACAATGAATTTCTCCCTCTGGATTCACGGCTTTGGTCACCTGAGAGCTAGTCACGACCGGCTCTTGTTAGAATTCTTTGTTTTTGTTTATTGTTTTGTTTTTTGGTTGGTTGGGTTTTGTTTTGCTTTAAAAGTCTGGGGCAGAGAGATGGCTCAGTGGTTAAGGGCACTTGCTGCCCTTGCAGGACACCTGAGTTTGAGTCCCATTGCCCAGCTCACAACCTTCTATAACCCCAGTTCCAGGGTATATAAAGCCATCCTCTGGCCTTGGAGGACACTAGGCACACATATGACACATACACATACATGCAGGTAAAACCTTCATACACACAAGAAATAAAGATAAATAAATCTTTTTTAAAAGTCAATAGGTGGCAGACTAAGAGGTCACCATGTTTTCTGGGAGACTTAAAAATATTTGGAGACTGTCTCTAAATAGAGATGGTGCAAATGGCTTAGAGCATAGGATGTCCCTAGTAGTGGCATAGCTGGTGTGTGTTGTGGGAGGCTTTGCTGCTGTGCACCTTACTTCTTGCTTGTCCCCTTGTCTCTTTATAGGTTTTCCTGGTCCGGTGATTCTCCTGAGTGGCTCTCCTCCAGATGGTCCCTTTGGAGTCCAGGCTCTTTTCAGTTTATGTCTCTATGCTTCTCTAGCACCCCAAAGAGCTTTCCCATGAGGTTAGAAAAGGTAATTGAGGCTGTGCAAAACAGTGGTATGAACCAGACTTGGAATTCACACTCGCCATTCGTGACCATTTTGAGTATTCTATTGGCCAGGATTCACTGTATAGCTGCACCTACCTGCAAGGGAGGCTGGGAAATGTAGTTTAATTGATCACTCTAGAAGAAGAGATAAACAGTTTGTATATAGCTAGATATCTCTCCCTCCCTCCCTGGAGAGGAGGGAGGGAGGGAGGGAGGGAAGGAGGGAGGGAGGGAAGGAGGGAGAGAGAGAGATAGATAGAGAAAGAGAGAGAGAGAGAGAGAGAGAAGGAGGGAGGAAGAGAGGAGGAAGGCAATGTAACCGTTTCTGCCAAGGTGCTCCAGATGTTCTTGCCTGTCACCATGTTTACTTAGGTCGAGTTGGTAGCCGTATTGGGTGTGCCTGGTTTTCAGCTTCTTCATCTAGAAAGAAGAAAGTTTTCAAACACAATGTGGACTAATTTCCTGGTCCTAGGCTCAGCCCAGCAGACAATGTGGCTTCTAAGTAAACTTTTAAATAAAAACCTGAGATACTATAAAAGTGTAGAAATGTCAGACCTGTGCTCTGAGAATTTTCACAGTCAATATGGTCAGGTCAACACTGCCTAGATCAAGAAATAGAACATTATTCAGGCTCATAAGCTGCCGTAGGTGCTATGGAGGAGTTCCTGGCCATGGTGGTGGTGGTGGTGGTGGTGGTGGTGGTGGTGGTGGTGTGTGTGTGTGTGTGTGTGTGTGTGTGTGTGTGTGTGTGTTGTGACAGGCACAGAACTGTTGGCATATCATTTGGGCTGTGGGGGATCCTCTCTCTCTCTCTCTCTCTCTCTCTCTCACACACACACACACACACACACACACACACACACACACACACAAGCCTTGGAGTTCATTTTGTGTTGGCTAACTACTGGTGGGCATAGGGCCTGCCCTGGAGTGTGGCTGACAGCTGAGTGGGACTCCACAGGGGGGAGGGAACAAAAGAAAACAAAACAAACAAACAAACAAAACCCCAGATTTTTCCTTTGTCAGCAGGTATCAGTTGCAGAAAGTTTCTTGGTAAGGGGTGGGTCTGCTTGTCCCCTCCCCCCTCTCGGTGCTTGAAACCTGTCTGACTTGAATGTGTTGAGGTCTCGTGTGTGCTGCCATAATTCCTGTGAATTCATATGTGCATCAGTCCTGCTATGTCTGAAAGCTACTGTTACCTTGGAGTCACCCATCCCCTGGCTTTTACAATCTTTCTGTCCCCTCTGCTGCATAGATCCATGAACCCTGAGGAAGGCTTTGAGGAAGCCATCCCACTTAAGTCTGAGTATTCCAAAGTCCCTTATGCTCAGCACATGGTCCAGCTGTGCACTGTTAATCCCCATTCTTCACTGCAAGAAGAAGCCTCTCTGCTGAAGGCAGGGTGAGCATTGTACTCAAAGCTGAAGAGGTTGGCAAGACTTGGGCTCTGCCCCTGTAACAGTTGTCTACCCAGATGCAGAGGGCTAGACTAATACGGATGCTTAACCTGGAACAGCGTGGTTCTAGGCGTTGTCCCAGGCCTAGCAGTGTGGGTGTGAGGGGTAGGGATCCATGATGGGCCTGGCCAAAATCACTAGTTTAGAGGGATGCCCTGGTCTCAAGTGGCTCACAAGCCTGCAGGAACCAGCTCCCTCAAGCACTCCAGAGCCCATCACCACTGTCTGGCTTCAGTCACTTCCATTCCTCTGAGGGCCAGCTGCTTGAATGGATCTAGCCCTTCAGGTGCTGTGAGAAGCTTCTAGAACTTGAAGGGTCAGAGAGGTATACACATGGCCAGGCATTAAGAATTTCAAAATGTAATCTGAGATACCAGCTCTGGCTCTACCACAGACATGCAATGTGACCTTGGGCAAGTCCTTTGATCTGAGACTCAATACCATTGCTTATGAAATTCTTCATATGCAACTGCCTCTTTCATATGTAGTATAGATGAAATGAACTGCTCTGTCTGACGGCGTATCACAGCACGGTCATCCTCTGAGGATGGCTGGGGGCACATAGCGGAAAGCAGATTTTATCTGAAGCTTGATCAACGTCAATCACATTGATTTTTATTTTCTTTCACTAAATCTGTCTTCACCTGTCTCCACTAATACGGGAACAATCAATTTCTCACAACCAAGAAGCATTGTCTGCATGGAATTTAGAATGAGCTCATGGGAGTTAATATGAGTTCTAATAAAGACTCACTTGGTGTAACTGTAGCTGGAAAGAACTCATAGAATACATAGAACTGCTTTCTTTTCTCTTAATTCCCCAGAAAGATAAGGTCAGACTTGAGAATCTCTTAACCTAGGCTCAAGTAATGGCTTGTCTACATGATCTTGGGCAAGTGATTGAACCTCAATTAAAAGCATAGATGAAAGATGGTCTTATTCCCAAGACATGATGCTTTTTGGAAAGCTTCCTGGATTCTCTTGCAGCTAGGGTTCCAGGTAGAAACAAATTTCTTCCTCTTTCTCTCTCTCTCTTTTTTGTTTTTTGTTTTTTGTTTTTTGTTTTTTGTTTTATTTTGTTTGAGACAGGGTTTCTCTGTGTAATAGAGCCCTGGCTGTCCTGAAACTCAATTTGTAGACTGGGTTGGCCTCAAACTCACAAAGTTCTGCCCACCTCTGCCTCCAGAGTGCTGGAACTAAAGGAGTTTGCTACCGTACCTGGCAGAAATAAATTGCTCCTAATGACCTTTCTTGTGTGATTTTTGGGAGGCAGGACACATACAATAAGTCTTCTTTCTTCTAGAGAGTTTGGTTTCAATGAAGCCAAACTAAGATGGCTACCAGCTTCAAGAATGCCAGAGCTGATTGTGGCAGTAGTCATGGTGCCAGCTGTAGCAGCTGCTTGCTGTCCTCAGTTGAGATATATAATCCACAGGTTCTTGAATATAAGAATTGTGACGTTACCCCATGCATATTCTTCTCCAGTCCTTACCACAACTTACTAGCCTTTGATACTCTATTTGAAAATCTTTTGTAGGAAATACTCAAATAAATGGCTTCTGGGTTTTTGTATTTGACACAAATGACAAGGGATGATAATGCTACTAGTATTTGGGGAGCAGAAAGATTTGTCAAGTTACAGAATAAAAATGCCCTTTGCAGAAAAGCACTCCATCAGTAGCTGTCACTAATAGTTACAATAAGGCTATTTGTGCATCTTGCTGCCCACGGGTGTTAGCAGGACTTTTCCCACGTTTGTTTCTGCAGGCAAGTTAACAGGCATCTACAACAAGAAGAAAATTAGCCTTTGGCTAGTGCTGTTTTCTCCTTATGTTCTTGCCAACAGTTCGTGTTGCCTTAAGAGATTAGGCCTTTTTATGGCTTGCCTCATTGCCCTGCTGTCTGCAGGGAAGTTATGTCCTGATTGGCTTGGCATGTCCTGCCTGATGGAGAACAGGCCTGCTGTAGGGCCGAGAGCAAGATGGTTATTTGATCTCTCCACTGTGGCTCTTACAAGTCCCGTGGAGAAGGTTCTTACCCACAGAGCTCTGCTGGACTGCTTTTCCGAGTGTAGCCAAACACCAGCAATTATGCCAGAGCCAGGAGGCCTTCTCTGGCTGCATTTGGCAGTTGACAGAGGGCAGCCTCCATGAGGGCTCCAGGATCAGCTCTGGATGCCTCTACGTCTTTCTCAGACAAGCAACTGGGCAGCAACTTCTTGGCCAGGCTGACGGAAGTTCCTGAGGGATAGCCCCATGCTTCCAGGCATTTTGCATTACAAGAAAAGTCTTCTGTCGTGGGGTCTATCAAGATAAGCCTAAAGTCTGGTTCTTGGGTCACTGAGTCCTGGCCTGTAGATACTTATGGTGGAAAGCAGAGAAACCCTCTTTCTATACTAGCTCATGAGTTGTTTTATTAAAACTGCTGCCTGGCACATTCCCACTGCCTTCTCACCACCTCTCTTCCCAAAGGAAGGTGCGCTACAGAGCCAACTCATAAAATCTTAGATCCTGGAGAGGTGCAGGCTCGGGCCTCTCCACACACAAAGAATAATGAGCGGATTGCAGGCTGTAGGCTGCAGGCTGCTGCAGCTCCATCACCAAGCACTGCCAGCTCATGTCAGAGGCAAGCTTGCCTGTGCAGATGGCTTGTGTCAAAGTCTTCTGAGTGTCATGTGCTCTCACTGAGACCAGCACTGCCAACAAGTGTTTTGTTTTATTCGAGAGCAGAAACCTCATTATTTGAAGAGTATCGGGGAAAAAAAAATCCCCTCCCCTAAAACTGAAATTTGATCTTTTTTTGACTCTACACAAAAATCAACCCAAAAGGGATCAAAGACCCGGAGATCTGAAACTGGCATTTTGAGAAGAAAGGAAACACTTCAAGACACTGACACAGGCAAGGATTCTCTGGCGAGGACCCAGAGCAGAGGAAATAAGAGCTGGTATTGGCAAATGGGAGCCCATCAAATCCTGGCAAAGGAAACAGCGGACGGGGTAATGAGATGAACAGGGAGGACATATCTGCCAGACATAGACCTTCCAAAGTACATAAAGATAACAGACATCCATATACATAAAGAATTCTTTTTTTTTTTTTCTGAGACAGGGTCTCACTATGTAGTCTTAGCTGTCCTACCACTCACTATGTAGCTCAGCCTGGTCTTGAACTCACAGAGATCCACCTGCTTCTGCCTCCAGTTCCGGGATGAAAGGCATGTGCCACCATGCTTGGCTCCAAGAACTCAATCTTGACCATGAAAGACAAATCATTCAACTTGAAAACAGATCCTTCTCTAAAGAAGAAATACGAATAATTGCTGAACATGTGTATGTTAGAAGAAAATCAGTAGTCTCCCAGGAAAACACAAACCGAAGCAGCAGTGAGCTCTCCAACTTGCTGCAGTTAAAATGGCAATTAACGTTATTATTTACTTAAAAAGAAAAAGAATGACAAAGAAATCCTGGAGCGAATGTAGAGGGAAGGGAACTCCTGAGTCCTCTTGGTGAGGATTTGTGCCTTCACTATGGACAACAAGGAGGGAGGTCTCTGCATCACCCTGACATACCAGCATGGGCCAGAGACTGGAACCCACACCCATGCGTGCCCAGGTCCTACAGACAGCCAGGGCTCCACTCAGCCCAGGTAGCCAGCAGCTGCTGAGTGAAGAGAACCTGATGGATGCACCCAAACAGATGGAGTGTCATCAACCAGAAGCAATGGAAGCCGGGACCCCGAGGCCTGCAACCAGCGCAGCAGGGGCAGAACTGCACTAGCCATGACATATGTTTTAAAGATTTTTTCATATGAGACAATTACTAAAGCTAGAAAACACACACATGTCATGCACCAGAAAAAAGTGAGAAGGGTTGGCTAGAGAGATGGCTCAGGGGTTCAGAGCCCTTACTGCCCTTGCAGAGAACTGAGTTCAGTTCTTGGCACCCACAACAGGCAGCTCATAACTGTAGGAGAAACGGAATGGTTACCTCTATAGAATCGTGTGTGTGTGGGTGTGGGTGTGGGTGTGTGTGTGGGTGTGGGTGTGTGTGTGCAGTCGCAAAGGCATCTCCTGCAGGAGGACCTAATTGAGGACTGCCTGGGAGACCAAGGACTGCTGACACAGACAAATGCCAGCCAATTGGGAACTGCTGTTTAGAAGAGACGCTTTCTTGGGACCAATGGGGCACAGGTAGAGGGTAATAAAGGAGCTTGCAGCAGCGTTCAAACCAGTTTGCTGCTGCACTTCTCACCTGATCCCAGAGTCTGTGCCCTTGATTCTGCTACACCTCACCTCCAACCCACCAAGGGCAGCTAGGGTCGGGCACAGGCAGCACGCAACCACCTTTAATTCCAGATCTGGGAGACCCGATGTCCTCTTCTGACCTCTGTAGACACCTGCATATCTGTGCACATGCCTATACATAAATATTTTTTCAAAAAACTGTCTTAGTGGAAAGGAAATTCACTAAAGCATTTAAGGAATTAACTCCAATGCTGATATAAATGACGTATCTTTAGGTTTTTACTTTAAAACAAAGCAAGGCCCACATTTTCTCAGCTAGGATAGGCAGTTCATATTTACTTATTTATATGCACAATGTTTTGGGCCTGACCACTTTTATGAAAATGATATTTATTATGACATTCATACGGGAAAGTGAACAGATTGTGCATTATGGCTTGTTGGATTTTCACTCAGTGAACACAGACAGCACCGGGGTCAAGCTGAGTCAGTTATTACTGTACACACACCTGCTGTAGCAACTCCTACCCAATACCACTCACAAGGAGGGCCCTTTTAAAAGATCTATTTATTTTTATATATGTGCAAGCCTTCATGCATATATGTGCACCATATGGACACAGAAACCCACAGAGGCCAGAAGAGGGTGTTGGGTCTCCTGGATCTGGCGTTAGAGGCAGACGTGAACTACTACTGGTGGTGGGAACCAAACTTAGGTCCTCTGCAGGAGCAGTAAGGGCTCTGTACCACTGCCATATCTCCTGCCCCCCTTTCCTGATTAAATGTAACAAATAGGATCTGTCCCATTTTACTCTTCATGGGAACTATTTCATGTATGGTTTGTGCTTGGTAATTTCCGGCGAAGCTGCTTGAGTTGCTTCTGTCGATTGTGGGAGGTAAGGAGATGGCCCAGGGCAAAGATCTTGGGGTGCTTTCCTCTGATTTCAGCCCCCTAGTGCTTATATCACAGCCGAGCGCATGAAAGGTGCTTCATACCTAGCATCCCAGCACTGAAAGACTCGGTAATGGTATCCTGGGGCCTCACTGAGCAGTCAGTCTAGCTAAAGCAGCAAGATCCAGGCTCAGTAAGATCCAGGCTCAGTAAGATCCAGGTTCAGTAAGATTGAGACCCAATCTCAAAAATAAGGCAGGGGATAATGGAGGACACCAGTAGTCAGTTTCTGGACTCTGTGGGCAGTACTCAGGAGTGTACACCCGTACACACACACACGCTTTGTCTATGCGATACAGAGGGGAGGGAGGAGGGGGAGGGAGAGAGGGAGAGAGAGAGAGAGAGAGAGAGATCTGGTGAAGGTCCACTTCTGAGAAATGCTATGTCCTGCCAGGCTGTCACGGTTACGGCTCTCCTACAGTCTCTCCCATCCCACCCTCCAATGCTCCAATGTCTCCTGGACAAGGAAGGACTTGGGCTGGTCCTGTCATCCCAGCTCCCACATGTCTGTGGGCATCTTGCCAAGGGGCACAGGTGTGAAACTGAAAGGAAGTGGGTCTGTGGTGAGCAGGCGGGACCAGATCTTTCAGAAGTCTGGACCATCCCTCCTGCACTGTGCTCCCTGTCAATGCCGGAAGGCAGATGCTTCCTCTCAGAGATTGCTACATTACTGCAGCCCTCAGCTTAGAGCTCCCCATGTGCATATCCACCTTTCAGCTCCCGTGTGTGTGTGTGTGTGTGTGTGTGTGTGTGTGTGTGTGAGAGAGAGAGAGAGAGAGAGAGAGAGAGAGAGCCTTATTTCTGTTCTGTGGAAAGTCAGCTTGCACAGTGGCCCAAGACAGGCTTTGAGCTCAGGATCAAACAACCTTAGGCCTAGGTCCTTAGCCTGGATTTGGCCTCTGGGAGCCACTCCCCCATCTCTTCCCTGCCTCCGTCTCCTGTGATGGCCTCATGACTTGCCCTCCCTCTGTGCAGTCAGGCGAGAGTCATTCTTTAGACAAAGTTGGTGTGATCATAAAATGGCCAGGGCGACATTTCTTCCTCCCCATTCCAAGCTGCCCCTCCGATAGCCTGCAGGGATCTCTGGGAAAATGTTCTGGAAAAAACCAGAGGCGTTTTTATGACTCTCTCCTCACCTAAACCTGCTGTGCTAGGACAGAGCGCAGACCCTCAGGCTCTGACCATTATCCCCAGTTTGGACTCTGGCTGCCCTGGCTTTGATGTTGTCTACTAAATGACCACCGGGTCACCGGGGAGCTCTGATCTCTCCAGCACCTAATAATTCAAACAACCTAAAGTCAAGAGCAAGCTAATCAGGCAACAGCCCTTGCAGCTGCAGGATGGAGCGGACAAGGAAGGGCGTCACTTTCAATCTGAGGCGCTTGCCCTATAGCCTGAAGACCAAGGCAGGCAGGCAGGTGACACCCTCCTCTGACACCCTCCTCTGGCCAGGGCATGAGGTTCATTCCTGCAAGAGGGCTGCCTGGCTGTGGCCACTGGTCGTAGGGTTTGAATCATGGTTGTCCTGGCTGGGCCATCGGGTGAGAATTAAATTTTAATTTAGAAAGTCCTGTCTCCACAGCCCTGGTGGCCGTCGTCTGGTGATTGACTGACTGGTTTCTTTCACCTTTGCATGCCTCGGGTTTTTACTGGCAGAGGAAATGAAGGCTGAACCCGGGCAGGAAATTCCATGTACACAGGTGTTTCTGATTAGCCCCGTGCACCTCGGCCAGGGGCACAACCAGGGGCCAGGGATTTCTGTGTGAACCTGGAGCCCCTCTCTAGCCTGGCAGCTATGGCTGCTTTGTATCCTGAAGGCTGGGCAGGACACTTAGGCTGACGCAGGGCAGAGGTGCCCACAGAGTGTCCTGCCTGACCCCATGATCCCCAAGACCACCTGTCATCTATCTCTACAGGACTGCATAGTCTCTGCTCCTGCAGTGGGCAGCCGGAGCCCCAGAGCCTGACCTGAGAGATTAGCATCCCAAGGTGTGTTTATACATTGTAGGTCACTCTTCATGTGGCTGACCTGCCCCCATTTTCACATCTTCCAAGGGGCTTAGAGATCCTAAAGTACCCCCTTCACTTAAAAGGCCATCTTCAGAGGGGTCAGGAAGGGCAGTCCTGGGCTTGGTCTCAGATGGCCATCTGCAGAGGTGGTTTTAGAGGCTGAAAGAGCAGCTTCCTCAACCCATCATGCCTCTGCTGCTGTGGGGCTAGTCCCCATTAGTCCTTCACTAGTACGAACAAAGGCACTCAGGGCTCCCATTCAACCCAGAGACTATACCTGGATAGCAGAGGAGCCCAAGAAATGACACAGAGACACGCTTGGTACCACTGAGTAAGTGACTACCCCCCCCATCCCACCTACCTGTTTTCACATCTGTAAAATGGGCATCTTAAGAACACTGTGTGCTGAATCGGCATGTGGGCCAATGAAATATTTTCTGTCAACTATCAGGCATATGCCTAGAATAGAGCTGACAGAATCCATACATAGTGCCCACTTGGGCATATGCTCCCTGGGAGCAGCTTCAAGGGAATTGCCCCAAAAGTACATTTCAGGGATGCATTGGATTATAACTTCAAACACAGCCCAAACACTTCAAAGGTGGATGTAACAGTCTACCTTGATTATTTGGAAAACTGAATAATGATGTCACTGACTGCTTATGTACTAATTTTAAGTCACTAGTAGGTTACTGCAGCAGAGATAGATCTGAATGTGTATAAGATGCTAAAGTTCTAACCAGCCTAAGACCCGTGGCGTCAGCAGAGGACAAGACTAATGTGACCTCAGATGTGGTGTGGAGGAGCTTGAGAAGGCCCTTGCCCTACAGGGGACATAGAAGCAGGCCATCAGAATGAATATGGGTGGCTTCAGATAGAGGTGCTTGGGATGGGGGACAGATTGGGGATGTGAGACTGATCCACACCATGGTCAGCTGTGTGTGTGTGTGTGTGTGTGTGTGTGTGTGTGTGTGTGTGTGTATGCATGTGTGTGTATGTATACGTGCATGAGTGTGTGTATATGTGTGTACATGTACGTGTGCATGCATGTATGTATGTGTGCATGCAGGCGTGCACGTGTGTGTATGCATGTGTGTGTGTGGTCTGTGTGTATGTGAGTGTGTGTAGGTTGCTCACCTGTGCTTGTGCAGGTTGATATAAGTGTCTTCCTCTATCACTCTCCATCTCCTGCCCTGCTCTACTCTGTTCGCTGAGACAGGGTTTCTCCACTTAAGCCAGATCTTGCCATTTTAGCTAGACTGCCAGCCGGTGTGCTCCTGGCACCAGCCTATGCACGCCTCCAACATTGGTTACAGGTACAGTAGGCACTGCCACCACACCAGCTTTTTACATGACTGCTGGAGATCCAAGGTCAGGCCTCATGCTTGAATGGCCAACACGAGCCGCTGGGCCCTCTCCCCAGCCCATGTCAGCCTTCTTTAACAACCGAAGATCTCGAGTCCTGCCACTCTGTGGGGTTGGAGGGAGAAGGGAGAAAAAGAGAGCTAGCTCTACCTAACACGAAGACTAAGAGAGTCGGGTCCCTTTTCCTGAGGACATCTGGCCCTTTAGCTAGCTCTAAGGGCAGAGGATTTGTGCCGAGCTGCACAAAGGGCACAAAGGGATTCCCTTGAGATCTCCCAGACCCCGTGAGAAGAGGGCTCCGGGTCTGTTTGTGTGTACAGCCCTTCAGTGGTGAGCTGGGAACTATTCCATGGCTGGACACTAAGCCACGCCGGCTGTGCAGGGTGGGAGGTGACTGAGATCTTTTGGCTGCCTGTCCTGGTGAGCAGCAAGGTGGAACTGCCTCTCTGTCTGTCTGTCTGTCTGTCTCTGTCCCACGCGCGCGCGCGCGCGCGCGCGCACACACACACACACACACACACACACACACACACACACACACACACACACACACACACACACACACACACACACAGCCCAACATCCAAGCACAGCTTCTTCCTCTAGAATCCCTGTCTGACCACCCTTCGTTTGAGCTGAGAACCCTTCTAAAAACCAAATGTGGTTGTTCCTTCCTTCGTAGCAGACAGCTGCCCCTTTCATTCTGTCGCCTGCCCGCCACCCCGCTCTGCCAGCACGGGATCTCAGAGGCGGGCCTTGGACACAGGGCCGTTGGGGCAGCGACAGTTCTCCACTCTCAGTTCCTCATCTGCAGCCTCTTGATCTTCCTTCAGCTTCCCCTCCCATTTCTCCCTCCCTGAGACATAACTACAAGGCATAATTCATCCCCCTCCCCTTGTGTCCCCTATGCCTCCTGAGGCAATCATTGTGGTTCCTTCAGGGGGACACTTGGCTCTGACACAACTCCCAGCCTCCTATCGCGTACCATCAGATAGGGGTTGCCTGTCCGCTTGAAGGTAGGATGGAAAGATAACGACTTAACACTATAGTGCTAAACTACTGGTCCCTGACTGTACTGAGTACTCCGCATGCCACCCCATCCTCCTTGGCACAAGATGAGTGCACACACAGAACGGGGAGTCGGCATGAGGCTAGAGAGATGTCTCAGCAGTCAGAGATGTCTTTAGCACTCAGCTAAAGAGATGGCTGCTCTTTCAAAGGACCTGGGGGTTTGAGCCTCAGTCCCCACATGGTGTCTCACAGCCATCTGTGGCGTCTCTGTGGGAACTCCATGCAGACTGTGTCCAGGCTTATATGCAAGCCAAACACCCATATACATAAGATTCACACACACACACACACACACACACACACACACACACACACGGGGTGGGGCAGGGAGGGGAGAAATGACAGACAAGAAAGAACTGGCTAAGAGTGATGCTTGCTAAGGTCACAGAGCTGGGAAGGGGTGAACCTAGCTCTCGACTTCAGCTACCTGACGCCAAAGTCTAGGGTTTTCTTCTTTTAAATCCTTCCACTTGCCTGTGGAATTCTAGGAAGTGTTGGCTCTGTTTCAACAGCAGGGCCTGATGCAAGGTCCCTGGGTGTTTCCATGTTGTCCCTGAGGCAAACCTTGGGTGTGCAGAGCATTGTAGCAGGCATCCAAGATGTCTAGAACAAGCTGGCCCCACGCCCTGGACATGGAAATGCTGTTTGCAGGCAGTGCTGAAGCTAGAGTAGTGTCTTTTGGAATAGTGAGTCAGGGGACCACATGGAAATACTTTAGCTGGCCCTAAGAGGTCCTGGCTGGAAGCCACGAGTGGCGGCAGGTCCAATAATTTGGAGAGGCAGGTATGGTTGCTGCCAAGAATTGAGGGGAGTTGTTTGGAGTCTGATCAGCCATTCCTGCTCATGGGAAAAGCCATCATGAGATGGGCCCCAGTCCTACAAGTGAAACACTTCAGTGAATGGACGCTCTATGCTGTTAGGCTATGTTGCACAGTGGCCATAGCCATGGAGGTTATGAGCGACTTTATCTGTGAGCTTGTCTGCAAAGGGGAAGCATAACCTTCTCATTTTCCAATGATCCGGCAGTGGCCAGAAACCCCATCATCCAAGAGATGTCAGCAGAGACAAGGGACATCGGCAACATGTCTGGAAAGGCGGTTCGGACCTTAACAGCTGACTATGGGAGATGGGCCACGGTAGTACAAACCTGCGAATGTACGACATGATGCATAGGCCCGGCTGGGTCTCTGAGCACATGGAGGATCCCTTCTGCCTTCCTTCTCAGCCTGACCACACAGGCTGCAGAGCACAGGCCTTCCCTAGGGCCTTAGGGGAAGATGGCCTCCCCCAACCTCATCTGCAAACCTCATCTCCAGGCTCAGAGCTTCCTCCCGGGTGGGGCTGCCCCCTTTTGGAGCTCAATTTCCCCACCAGCCCCAGGTCATATATCTTACCCTGCTTTCTCCTGATGCTTTATAGCTTGCTGGAAACACCGCCCCTTAGCACTTCGAAAGGTACCCCTTGAAAGCGTCTCAAGCTAAACCAATACGATTCTTTTTTAATTTGAGCAGGCTTATTTCTCCGAATGGCTTTCCTGATCTTCGGAGGGCACGCTCCCTAATATTAAACTTTTTTTTTTTTTTTAAAAGAGCACAAAAAAATTGACTCACATCTGTTTGATATTTAATTCGAATTGAATGGCAGGACAGGAATGAAATTGCACTGCAAACGGCCATAAAGCGTGATCTTTAAGAGAGCCAGCATGCTAAACTACATGCCAGGAAATGGGGAGAGACAAAATGGAAGGGGTACAGCCTGGGCATTGGGGGGTTCCTCCTGCCCAGAAGCTGAAGCAGTGGTGGCACTGAGGGACGAGGAGGTTGGAAGGATTCCCTGTGCCCACTGGAGGCTGTGGAGGGGCCACTTTCCTGACTCAGCGGGGTCCTAGAACCCAACACTGACAGCTGCAGGGTGGTGGGGTCATGGTACCGTTCAAGGGCTGCTGGGTAGCTATACATAGACAGTCTGAGTAACCAACAGATGCCACCTTGCTCTTGGTGTCCAGGAAGCCAACTCAGAGAGCCCAGGCTAACGCCCTTTGCACCTCATACCTGCTGATCGGTTTTCCAGAAACACCAATATCCTGTATTCCAGAGGCAGAAGACGAGGTTCCGAGAACTCTGTTCCCTCCAACCTTGTGAGGAGGAAGGTGGTCTCTAGGTGCCTCACAACCTGTCACTGACTCTAAGCTCTGAGACAGAAAGGCCCTAGGAAAGACAGGATTATAGTCATTTATCTACTGCCCTCTGTCAGGCTGCTTTTGAAGTAAAAGGGCTGATTCCAGTCCTTGCATGTGCTCTCCAGCTATGAAATCTGACAGGTCACCCTTGCTAGGCAGATGTGCAATGAAGCTCCACCAGGCAAGCTCAGAGCTGGCCATGGGCTGCCCTTTATCGAAAGCATGGACAGAGGAGGTGAGCAAAGCCTGAGAGCATGACAGATGCTGACCCCTGAGCAGCCGAGCAGGCTGGGCTCACTTCTGCTTGCTAACCTTTCATTTCCTCATCTAGAACAGGCCACAGCTTACCTTCTCCCAAGGTTACTTCTGATTTCTGTGGTGAGACATATAAACAAATTTGCTCTCGAATGTTAAGATATTTTCATGTTAAGGCATTTTCATTATGTTTTTTGTTCCATAGCACCTGAGTACAAGGGACCAGAATGCTTGATACAGTAGTAGTGTGCTGAGGCTCTCTCATAAGAGTTGGTTGTTAAAGATGATGAGGCGTCAGGCTGGAGAGGTGGCTCAGCACTTGCTGTTCTCACAGAGGACCCATGTTCAATTCCTAGCACCCACATGGTACCTCCCGAGCATCCATAACTTGAGTTCCAGAGGACCACAGGTGTGCACTTGTGCACAGACTCACGTGCACGTCATACACGCATGGATATAAAACAAGCTACTTTTTAAAAAGATCATAGAAGTCTAAACAGAATTAAGCCATGTAGTGGCTATTCCTGGTTGTCAACTTGACCATATCTGGAATGAACTACAATTTAGAATTGAAAGGCTCACCTGTGATCCTGATCTTGAGGTTGGGAGATACAAGTTTCTGACCTGGATCTTGGCATGGAGATCTTGGAACATAGTGGCTATAAATCCCAGGAGACTAAGGCAAGGAGATCTCTGAGTTCAAGGTCAGCCTGGGTCAAAACAAGTCCCAGATCCAGGCATGGTGGCACACACCTTTAATCTGGGTCACACCTTCTGCTGGAGACCGACATAGGGAAGAAGGAAGATTCACTCTTCTTCACCTCCATGCCTTGTGGGACTGAGCAACTGCTAGATCCTTGGACTTCCAAGACTGTAAGTCATCATAACAAATTCTCTTACTATATAGAGACTATCTATAAGTTCTGTGACTCTAGGGAACCCTGACTAATACAAGTTTAATAGTAAACTACATTTAGTTATTTACAAGAATTACTAAAATTTTAGTAGAATTATTAAAGTTATATGAACCTACTTAAATAATCCATATTTAATTCAAAGCAAACAATCAAAACTCATTGCTTCCTAATCATCTTTGTTGTGTTCTTTACATTTGTTTTTATTTATGTGTCTGTGTGTTCCTGCTTGTTTGCATGTGTGCCCTGTGTATCACATACCCACACAGGGTAGAAGAGGGCATCAGATCTCCTGGAACTATAGGTACAGACACTTGTGAGCCAGCTGACATTGGTGCCGGAAATCGAACCTGGGTCCTTTGCAAAAACAGCAAGTGCTTTTAACTGCTGAGCAACCTCTCTGGCCCTAGTGTCTGTATTCTTGCAAGTATGGAAGGGATGGAGCCCGGGCAATGGGGTTCCTCCTGCCTAGAACTGAAGCAGCATGCTCTCTCACAGAGAGGAGGAAGTGGGAGAAGGAAACTGTGCACACCGGAGGGTGGGGGCGGGGGCGCTTTCTGGCTTTAACCAGGTGGTGCTGTGATGCCACAGGGTCCTTCAAGGGCTGCTGGCTAGCTCTACACAGACAGCCTGGGTGACTGACCTGATGCTACCCTGCTCTTGGTGTCTAGGAAGCTACTGCATCTGCGTGGCAAAAACCAGAATAGAGAGGTATGTGCTCCTACCCTAGAGGCTTTGTAGGCGTGGCTGCTGTGTCACGTGTGTGTCAGTAGGTGGCAGAGGAGAGAGACTATGTCTATACTCATACCTATTCATCTGAATGATTAGATTAGTAGCCTAAGATTCCCTGAAAAGGGGGGGGGGGTATGTGCTTCTCTGAGTCTCTTACCTGTCATTCAGTAATGTCACCTTGTAATGGGGCTCTCAGAACAGACCACAGTGAGAAGAATCGCACCATGGAAATTGGCAAATGCTGCCATGGGAGCTCCTGTACCAGAGAGCCAGTTGTTGAGCCATACAGCTGCTGAGCTGTCCCTGAGTAGAGGCTGCTGAAGTGAAGTGTGTGCAGTCTGGAGGTCCCTTCCTCTGAGGGCAGCTGTCATCAGGAGGAAGTAGTGGCCCAGGCAATGCCCTGACTTTCTCTTATCACAAAGCTGACTCCTCAGTAGGCTTACCCCCCCCCCCCCCAATACACAGAGGGTCACCTCTCCCCTGATTTTCCCTCGAGAGTCCTCAAAGCATCCGCTCTGGTTTGGAAGGCAAGCAGGTGGGAGTGCTTTCTCTTTCTTTAGCTGAGGAGAGAAAAATCACAGCTCATAACTACCCTGTGGTTTTCTGTTACCCAGACTTTTAAGCAGGGGACTTGTAGAGAGCCTGAGTGGGGAAGAAGTCTGAGCAGATGCAGCTTTGAGATGTTTCAACTCAAAAGTCTATGCGGTAACTACAGACTCTACAGGCCCAGGAGACGTGGAATATAAAACTGAATGGCAGCCTTCCCCGTTAGCTTCCCGCCTAGGCCTCTAATGAGTGTGCATAGGGGCCATGTGATCCTCAGTAATGAGGCCCAGTGTTGGTTCTCAGCCTCCAGCCTCCAGCCTGCTGCCAGTCCTCCTGGGGCAGATCTCCGAGTCCAGGAGCTGTGTGCCTGTTTCTAAATGGTGAAGGGTGGGAGGCAAGGCCTGTCTGGAAACAGCCCTGCTAGTGGATGAAGGAGGATGAGGGATTGTGCCATGAGGCCCTGCTGGGGGCTGCTGCTGTCTCCTGAGCTCAGTGACTGCTTCAGGAGCGAAGCTGTTTGTTCTTCACAGCCTGAGCACTTGGCCTCTCAAACTCCATTTTTAACATCCGGCAACAGTTTTTGTTTTGTTTTGTTTTGTTTTGTTTTGTTTTGTTTTGTTTTGTTTTGTTTTGTTTCGAGACAGGGTTTCTCTGTGTAGCCCTGGCTGTCCTGGAACTCACTCTGTAGACCAGGCTGGCCTCGAACTCAGAAATCCGCCTGCCTCTGCCTCCCAGGTACTGGGATTAAAGGTGTGCACCACTACTGCCCAGCCCCGGCAACAGTTTATCAAGGCTTCAACAAGTGTCTGCTGGGCTTGGTCCCTAGAAACCTGCTCTTACCCACTCAAATTTTTCCTCATAGCTCACCCTCCTGCCTCCAGGGCCTTACTGAAGACTTGCTGAGAGCCCGGCAGCTGTCAATCATGTCTGAGAGAGTTTCTGCCACATATGGGGTTCTTCTGATGAGAAGTTCTAGACCAGACCATACTGACCCCTATGGGGATGAGGACTTCTGTGCCCCACTTGAATGTCCCAGCACTGGCTTAGAGTTGGATGGTAGAAGGCTCTTCTCCATGGGAGCAGCCAGGGATCTTTCTGGAAGGATCTGGTGGCTAACGAGATAGCTGGCAACTTAGTGCATGGTCTATGCACCAAGTTGCTTTACACGTTGGGTTTTTCCCCTCATCTTCACAAAGGTGAGGGAGGCACTAACAGTATTCCCATTTTATAGGTGAGGAGAAGGTGGCATGTGTAGTAATAGAAACTTCTAGAATCAGTCCAGAACAGTGAGGATTTAAGTGTCTTCTTTGGATACCTACCCCCCCCCCCCCCCGTGCCATGACTCCCAGGAAGGGAGCCATCAAAGCAGAGCATTTGGCATCCTGATAAGGATTCGAGAGAGCCAAGCAAGACCACCCTGGCTTTTCTTTGTGTGTTACTAGGCTGTGCCATCTGCTTGCCCACAGGTGCTTAGGTCAGAGAGGTTGGCAATGGAATCCCTATGTCTGCCCCCACCCTGCTTGGTGGCTACCCTAGGGCCCAGACAAGGCTAAGGGACACTGACACAGAACGCATCGGGCTTGCGTTGGAGTCTGGCTACCTACATATCTACTGTGCTCCCCTTTCTGCTCTGTGCTGTAGGGACTCAGACCCTTTAGGCCGCTCAGTCTCAGTTGCCTTTGCCAGCTGCTTCTGCCAAAGGGAGATCTATTGGGAGGCGGTGGGGGTCATGAGGGGAGAGAACCCGGCCATCTCTGCCTCTTCAAGCCACCTCAGAAGCCACCTTTGGTCCCAGCTGGCCATGAGCAGTTCCTCCCTCAGAGGCCTCCATTTCCACAGGAGTCCTTCAAGGTCATTCAGGACAAGGCCTAGTTTCTCTTATACCCTTTCTCCTAGTCGCCATTGAAGTTACAGGGGTGCAGCCAGCTGTGGTCGTCATGTCTGTGCATGCTCATCTCTGAATCCCACTTCCTGTTTAGATTCTCAGTGATTCTCCCACTTTGGTCTCCAATTGCTCGTTACAATTCTTGTTGTTGTTGTTGTTGTTTAATACTTGAGACTGGTTTGTTTGTCTGACTGGGTCCTGGATGATTAAAACCCTCCAAACCAGGAGTATGTAACACTGCCCCTGTTCCCAGACCATCTGATATCGGCTCTCTGGAGCACTACTAGCATCGTGACATCTGAGCTTGCAGGAGAGAACCCCAGAAATGTCAGGTCTGGCTTCTCGGCTGAGCACTGGCTTCTTGGGCAGCCTCTGCTTTACTGAAGAATCCCCCCTGATGAACCCCTGTCGCCATAGCTTTAAAAGAAAGCAGGACAGACATCCTGGGCAGGTTTCCTTCCAGGAGCCAGAAAGCTGGACTCCAAACCTGGAGCATGGGGGTCCTCTGTGTTGATAGTACACAGAGGGATTAGAGGGAGGGGGGGTCTTCTGTTTCTCTGGAGCCAGATCCATATGGTGAGTTCCTCATTCCCTCGTGGATGCAATCTTGACTGAGATCTGCCCTTTCTCTGGCTCCTCCTTGCTTCCAAATGTCCAAAGTCATGGCCTACACAATACTCCCACTAAGATGCATTTCTAAGATGGAGGCCATTTTTCTCCTGGAAATAAATACCAGAAGAACAGGGAGAGGTTGGGATGGGGGTGAGTTGCAGCCTCTCTGGAGGACGGAACAAGCTCCCTTGCCAAATGGTACTTTACTGTCCTTTTGGTTCACATGCCTAAAGAAGAAAATAATTCCACTCCTCTGCTGGCGCTCACCTGGCTCTCCGTCGCTCACTTGGGATGCTTCTTTCCCACTGGAGCATGTGATTGGACAGCAAAGGTAAATGGGAACAATTTTTTTCTCTCCGTTCCCCCCGCCCCCAGCAGGCTTAATGCCTCGGCCATAAAGCGTTTACAAACTCTAAAGAAAGATAATAACTTCCCTTCTCACGGCCCAGTCACAGGGAGGTAATGCATGTTTCCAATAAGCTGGAAATGTAACTCGAATAGTAGGTTTTATTTCACTTTAATCCGCCTGTGAGTTCACGTTAAAGGTAAGAGGAATCAGCCTTGCCATGTGAACCAAGTTCATTAAAATCAGCATCTCCTCCTAGGGCTTACCCCCCCCCCCCAAGTCTTGGCTAGATGGATGGCCTGGGGCATCGGAGAGTGACTGTAACCCTCGTTGCCCAGGTGGTGCTCCCTCGATGCCCTGCTGGCAAAATTGACTGTTGTTCCTTTGTGTAGCAGTGAGTATTCCTTCAAGTTAAGAACTGTCCTGTCCAGATCTCCAGCAGGGTGGTCTCCTGGTGCCCTATCATTTCAAGCAGCACTGGTGTATGTAGCTGGCAGGCTTGCAGAGCAAGGTATTTGGTGCATGTTCGGGGGAAGGGCTAAGGAAAGGATATTTGGCAGGTAACTGGTCTGGACCTGGGCTAGCCTGCTGACTCCTGACTGCCACAGCTAAGGGCTTCTCAGGGTCTCCTGGGAGAGCCTGCCCCCTTGTACCTCTATTGGAGGCTGAAAGTGCTGGGGAGAAGCTGTCTCCCCTTCTCCATGACAGTCAGTCATCATGTAAATGCCCAAAACCCGGGATCCACTTGAGTTGGGGTACAAAGGCTCAAGGAGGGAGAGAAAGGGAACACTGCCAGGTTCTCCAAAGCCCTGGGCTGCCCACTGAGGCAGGAGAGGGAGAGACAACTATCTTTTGAACTCCCAGACTCTCCTGGCTTCTTGACCTCATGGGCTGCTTCCACTGTGGATCTCTGACTGCTAATGCCTGCTTTGTGAAGTTTGCCTCAGACCTTCATTATCCGTGTTGGCCTAACATCCTCTGACCAGTCAGCCCCATCATGGCTACTGGGAGCGCAAGGCATCCGACAACCTTGAGAGGATATAGAAACTCAGTCAGAATGGGAAGACACACATGTCAGTGAAGCCTAGGCCCGTGAGGATCAAATAGCTTCAACAGACAGGGCAGGGCATAACTTCTGAATTTCCAGACATTGTCTCCAGAACTGAGGGCTCTGAGGTTCACCTGACCAGAAGGGATTTATTTATCTTACAGCAGGTATGTTTGCAGCATATGTGTACAAGCAATTGAGTCCACAGGACTACAGGTACTTAACTTGGTCCACTGAACTGGCCAATGCTAACTGACCCTCCTGAACACCTACTGTGTGCCACAGGGATGTATACATGCAGTGCCTCAGTTTACTTCTACCAGGCCTCTAATGTAGGAGGCACAGGTCCAAAGACCATGGGATGGTAAGTGAGCAGTGTGAATTGTAGCCCAGACAGCAGGCTGACCAGAGCCCAGCATGAAGCTATAGGTGTTTTGTGCACATATATGGGTGATCGTGTGTCTGTATGTTCTGTTTGCTTCTGTGTGCTCATGCCTGTGGCCACACATGCTGCACTGCTGGGAGGGAGAAGCTGAGGACATTCATAGGAGATGGTTAGAGGGGACCCTGCATAGGCAAGAGAAGCCATGTCAAATCCACAAACCAGGGTCTTGAAGTCAACCTGCAAATTTCAAGGGATAGAGGAGTGAAATCCCCGGGGGTCCTGAATCTGGCAGCTCCAGGTTTATGTTTTTCAAGAGAAGTGGAGTCTAGCAGTTCCCTCTCTTGAACACGTGACACAAGCCAGGGGTGGCTGGGGTACAGTTATAACTGTCGCACCTGGGAGAGCAGATGCAGGATAGCGAGCGCAAGTCTGCTTGAAGCCACACAGTGAGACTGTCTAAAAAAAAAAAACCTAAAAAGGAAGAGAAAGAGGAGGAGGAGGAGGAAGAAATTCTCCTGAGGAGACTTTGTGAAACAAGCCAGATGTTTCCTGGCTCTTCCCCTTCCTGTCTGGCCTGTCATCCTCCAGTTTACCCGTCAGCGTGAGGACCGCACAGACACTTCACCCAAAAGACTCCAACTGCACAGCCTGTGGGGGAAGTATGCTACTCGAGCTCACAGACCCCTAGCATGGATGGGTTTGTACTCTCCTGGAGGGGAGAGGATGGAGAGAGGCAGTCAGCAGCTGTAGTCTCTCCTACAAGTTCTTCAGAGGTGCCAGGAGCTGTACCCAGAGACCCTGGTCCCTTCAGCGGTCACACACAGTCTCCAAGCGGGTCATCTCAAGCTTTGTCTGGGCAGCTACTCTGTGGTAGGCAGATTGGACAGCACTTGGATCTTCCAGGGACCTGTGCTTCCTTTAGAACTAGGGGAATTTCAAACCATCAGCCTGAACTACTACGGGTAGTTTCTCCTCTCCGGCGCCAAAAATGTCTCTTGTTCTACAAACCCAGATCTTCTGATACAAAAGCAGCTAAGAAACCTTTTCCTCCCTCCAGGCCCCAAATGGAAATAAAATCCTTAGAGATTCACAGAGTGCTGAAAGTCCTTGAGCTCTGGAGCCAGATCACTGGGATTCAAGTCATCCCAAGTTCCAAGTTGGTGATAAGCTTAAGGATTTATATATTTTAGCTTCCCTGTCTTTGGTCTCAGGATGGCAGCCTTTCCTTGAGTTCTTTCTGTGTGACAGTCATGGCACTGTTTTCCATATCCCACCTCCTAAGATGCTCTCAACTGTTCCCATGGTTATCTTCCTGGCTTCCCAGAGGGAAAAATGTAGGGTGCGGTGGGCTAGCTCACTGCCCAAGGTCACCCAGCTCACAAGTGAGATGGCCCTGGCTTCTGACCTTCTGAATGTTACTGTCCTTACCTGTGGACTGTGCTTGAGACCAGTGTCTATCTGGGGGACTGTGAGGAGTGACTGGGTAGTGACAACTGGCTCCAGCGCTCAATGGCTTATTACACTGTGACTTGCTCAGCAGAGGGATGAACATATGAGAACTGTCAACTTCAAACCCACTTGATGACAGGGCTTTTCTTCAACTGCACAGAGGGAGGGAAGATATCAACAGCTGTGATAAATAATTAAGTCATTTGTCCCCAAATGCTTCTCCCTCCTGAGGCCGGCAAGCTGCTGGCAGGCAGATTCTACTGGCTTTGTGTATTCCTGGATCCTGAGACTTGATACATATTTGATATGAGGTGGGTGGGTGGTGCAAGTTCATTGACAAATGAGGGAAAAACTGCTTTGGGAGTTTAAGGGGGCCATTCACAGCATGGACAGCATTGTCCTGGATAGACACACGTCTTGTGTCTGTGATCTGAGTGCACTCAATCCATATTCTGTTGGAGGAGGGACTTCCCAAGCACGCATGTGTCTTGTCTAGTGTTAGTTTCTTATGGGGAAGATGTGCGCAGCTGGAGAGCAGTATTGATCCTACAACCCAGGATTTGGGCACAAAGGGGTATGGGATTGTAAATGGCAGAGGTGTCCCAGGGGCGGGGGATAGGGTCAGTCTGCCGGCAGCACTGTGCCCTCAGTGTTTGGGGTGCTCTAGTGTAAGATCTGGGGTTATGGTGGTTATCGGAATCTGTGGGACTCTCCCATGAGTAAACACTAGCCTTGCTAGCCTTCTGCTCCCTTCTCACTAAGAAAAGTCTCCCATCCTTGTCTACTTGGCTCCTTAACCCACCATCACCCCCAGCCCCATTCAGGAAGGATAGGCACCCTCTTCCCTCCCCACCCCACCCACTCCCCCCTCCTGCTGGCATCTGACATACTCTGAGTGAGATAACTGCTGGCTTCTTATACAACCTTGCACCTCAATCATAGAATTAGTTCTGAAAGAGCCCACTTCTCTAGAAAACCACCTTTCCCTGAAGACCTTTTGCCTTCTGGTCAACCAAGGCTCTGGTCCAGAAGGGACAGAGAATGGGAGGAAAGGAGAGGAAACAGGAAGACAGCGGAGAGGAAGAGAGGACAGGAGGAGGACAAGAAATTTCCAAGCAGTCCTAACTTCTAGCTCCTCCCCACCAGGGCCGTGAGCTCTGTTTGCATCCTTCCCAGAAACATAAGTGCCTACCTACCTCCCCAATTTCCTCTCACACCTTATTCAGGTTTCCCCCCCACTCCCAGCCACTTGACAACATGGTATCCATGTGGCCTATCTGGGCCTCAAGGAATCCAACTGGGCATGCCAGTGTAATGAAATACTTTTAGTTTATTAAACACAGGCTTTCCTAAGCCCTGAGCGCCTGTGGGTATTTGAAAGCTGAAGGTAACCCTGAGCTACCACAAACGTAATTTCTTCCCCTGCTGCACCCCCATGCTCCTGCCCTTAGGCAGCATGGGAGATGAGGAACTTAAAGTAACTCCTAGCCAGACAATGGAGGAAATGGGAGTGGGGTGGTGGTGGCGCAGAATGCTGGGAGAGGCTCCCAGAATCCCTCGGGGCCTCTAAAAGTATATGTAGTTCCCATTACCCATAGCCATGGAAGGCACTTCTCCACCCCTGGGCTGCTTAAAGTTCACCAAATCAGTTCGCTGTGAACATGGCAGCCAGCAGGCTTTACCTATGAACTCTGTGTGTCAACCTTGCATGACTAGCTCAACTATCTCAAACTCTGTTTCCGAAATAAGGCTTGTTCTCGGCAGCAGGGCTGGTGGAGTGCATTGTCTGGGGGCTCCTTCTGCAACTTTGTTTCTATTGCTTCTCCTGGGCTTGGCAGGGAAGCAGCTGAGACTGGGAGGGGCCATGGAGAGACTCCGGGAGAGTTTCCTCCCCCAAAACAGGGGGAGTCTCTTTGTTAACAGTGTTTTCCCATTCTGTCTCCTGAGCCTTGGGTCTGTAAATCAGGGGTGAAGGGCTGAGATGGAAGTAGCACACAAAGGCCTCAAGGGAGGCACCTTCCTTTTTGCAAACTAGCATCTGGATGCCAGAGAAGGAGATTCTGTTGATGTTGCGCAGGGGAACCTGCTCCAGGTACCTCAGCGGCAGCCCGTTGACCCACACACAGCTCTTGCGGGTCAACACCTTGAGGCAGAAGGCCAGCAGACCGCTGCCTCTCTCCAGGTAGGGCTCCAGGGACAAATGGTGGCGAGACAACTGTGGCAGTTGCAGCTGGAGGTGAGTGTCCTGCCCTCGCCCAACCAGCAATCGGCTGGAATCATGTTGCAGCTGCATCGGGACTTGGGCAAAGGCGACCCGGGCCTGTGTAGGGTGGTACAGGCTCACCTGCAGGACTGTGAGGGGCCTCTCCATAGATCCTGGGAAGAACATGACAAAGACACACCTCTGTAGTTTTCTGAGCCCCGACAAGCTGCCTATTTTGGGGATCTTGGGGCCACATCTTGCTGATGAGGACCATGCCTACATGGATACAGTCATTCTGCCCAAGCTGGGATGGGGTGGAGGTGGAGATGGCGTTGGAATTCCATCTCCCACACTCCAGCAGCACATATGGCCCATCCTCTCCAAATTGTACTGTTTTGTGGGCCCATCCACCTAGGCAAGGGAGAAATCTTACCAGCTTACAGGGTGGAGCCTGATAGTCCGCAGGCCATTTGGAGACAGTTTGTCCCTGTTTTATAGGGACAGATGAGCAGACACGACAGGCTTTCTTGGCTCTGGCAGGCATGCAACAAACAAACTCTTGCAGAGTCTTCTTCGAACCAGGTACTGTGGAGACAGGCCTTCGCTCTTGGGAGCACCCCTCATGAAGGGGAAGATATAGGACTTCCAGCTATGGAGGCACAGAGCAACAGAAAAGGGCCCTGAGCACCCCTAGGAAGGTACAAAACACTGAACACCTTCTCTGTGGTGCTTCCAATGGGCCCGGCACTGGGCTTAGGGGCCTGGCACCAGGTTCAGGGCTCACCTTTCCTGAACATATGGGCAGAGGTAGATTCTGGTGGAGAGAGGGCAGAAGGAAAAATCTGGCTCACTGAAGACCCTCAGGAGCTCCAGGAAATGCACACCAGGCCTCAGCTCTGCCTCCAGGAACTTACCCTTCAGTGTCGGAGGGGCACATGGGAAGGCCCCATTCAGTGTCTGCTTGGTCCCTGCCTGGCCCCACACCACCTAGGATTTGTTGCCACTTTTAGCAAGAACCAAGGCCAAGTGGGGTTCAATAGTAATTATATTCTTTCTCTAGTGCCTGGCTTTGGTCTGCAATATTTTTTTTTTTTTCTACTAAGAAGGCATGTTCTAGCCCAAACTCCATGTGACGACATCACTCATCTTTCTGGGTCCAGTTGAAATGCTTTCTTCCCTGGGGAAAGTGACCTTGTCTCTGTCCTCCAGCGTCAACTGCAAGGGCACCTGGCCAACCCCTACTCTTTCATAGTCACAACCCCGCAACCCCGCTCCCAGAGTTCTGCAGGCTCTTGTCTTCCTCAAGCTCCTCTCCTGTCCCCCTAAGGTCTCCCAGAAGTAGGGTATGACCCACCCTGCAGTCCCTATAGCACAGGACCACAGCAAGTGTCTGGAGGGACACCTGCTAGGAAACTAGGTAAGGAGACATCCACATACAATGACCATCTCTCAGCCAACTGCAAATGGGAGCTAGTTCTTAAAGGCTGTGAGATAGGGAGCCTATGCTAGGTTACCAAGCCTTTGCCCTGTTGCTTTTTGAGTGTAGTATATCAATGGGGGTCTAGCTGAAAATGGGGCCTTGGCCCCCGAGGAGACCCTTTGCCCAGCAGGCAGACGGGTACACCTCAGACTACTGCCTTCTGACCCCAAGGAACACTTCTTCCTGAGGCAGGGTTCAGGTTGAGCCCAGGATTGAGGGCTGGGCATCAGTGTCCTCCGGCCTGGTGAGAGTACAGAGTTCATCCTTTAGAAGTCAGTGTCATGACCCAAGGATGTTGAAAGTAAACATGGCTCTGTGGGATCTCTCTCTGAGCACCGAGCAGTCATATCTGATAAAAAAAAAACCAGCCCTCTGCCAAGCAGCCCTTCTGCAGAGGCAGACTTGTTTGTCTTGGATCCCAGTTGATCGGAGAGAACAGAAACCCAAACCTCTTAGTAGCTACCATGGCTAACAAATGGAAAGATGCCGGTTCTGGCCAGGGTTCCTCTCCTCCCTGAGGGTCCCGGTCCCCATGATCTTCACCTACCTTACTGCCAGGGTACACCTGGCACTAACTCTGCAGCTGTGTGCTCAGGCAGGGTCTGGGCTAGGGCAAGGCCTGGGTGGGCTCTTTCGTAGTTCAGGAATACACCGTGTCAGAGGACACGTCAGCTCTGCCGCTCTTCCTTGTTCCTCTAGGAAAGAAACTAAGTGTTATTTTCTCTTGCAGAAGTGGAACCCACTGCCTGAGCTGTGAAACTGGTGCCTCTCTAGGAGGGGCCTCTCGATGGTAGGGTTTCCTGGGTCTTGGTGCTCCCAGTTTCTGCTATTCCAGCCCCAGAGACCACAGGCAACCTTCTTCTCCCTTCAGAGGGCAGAGAGCTGCTGTCAGGGAGCTCTTAGGTTATGAGGTTCCTTCCAACTGTCCAGGGTTGGTCAAGGAAGCCATACATAATGGAGGATCTCCAGGGTATCTCAGAAGAGAGACACAGGGGAAGGGAGGGCGTGGCCACTCCTGGGAAGGGACGGGAGGGTGTGGTCACTCATGGGAATAGGCCTTATTCAGCACTTGCTGAAGGCCGCCTGCTGACTTCGTCCCATGTCTCTCCTTAAAGTGACATATAAAATACTGTGCTTCCTAATTAACCTGCTTGGTATAACACAGGGCTTGGACAAGATCTCCAGATCACAAGCTTTCCAGTCTTCTTTATTTTCTGATCCTGTTGCCTTTTTTCTCAGGATCCTGTCACTGAAGAAATGACCTGCTGGTCTAGCTCAATGAAACAATAATGACATTCTAAAATGAGTTTCATTATATATGATATATATATATATATATTATATATATATATATATAATACATAAACACTTATGTATATATTATAAAAGTCAATCTAGGTGGAATGTTACATATAGTTACAGAGTTTCAAATTCCTTTCATTTGTCCAGGATGCAGGGACACAACTGAAGGTAGACATAATAACATGAAGGATGCATGGTCTAATTTCATATATAATCAGTAAGAGAATAATCTTGTCTCCATAGTATCAAGCTAACAGGTAGAGAAAGGAATAGAAAATAATGACAATGAAGGCTTGTGTGTGCCTAGAAAGGCCAGCAGAACAAGGAGGACACATAAGCAGGTGGGACGAGGATAGCCCAACCCTGGCCTGCACTTAGGTTGGGTAGAATGAGAAAGGGAACCATCATGCATTGTGTTCCCTGAGCAGGGACTCACTCATTCCAGAGGCTCTCCTGCTGCCTGCTTTCCTGCGTCTTTCCTGTCTACCCTAGAGTCAGTACTGAAATAACTGTCTCCAAAGCTCAGAAGTGACATGCCAGGGTCACACAGTCAATCTCCAGCACAGCCAGGTGAGGACCCAGGTGGACTGACCCCCAGTCCCCAAGGCCTGCCCATAGTGCAATTCCTTGTTTGCTGGGTCACAGAGTCGCTGTAGGCCATGCTTTGGGGATAGTCTTCTGGGACTGGAATGAGGCGAGCTCGTACTCTGTCAGTGACTAGGTCGGAAGGAGCCATGTTACCTCTCAGAGCCACTGGTGGCCGGCTATGGCTTTAATACCTTCACCTGCCCTTTCTGGCCCTCCCCACCACCACCTGTGCCTGGATCCTCCTGGCATTGAAGGAGAAGGAGGAAAACCTTTATGTCACTGTGAACATTCTCTCCCAACAGTTCTTGGTGACTGGCTGGCTTTCTCTTCAAGGATCCTAGGGTGGCATAGTAGCCCAAGGGGTGGCTCCAAGGATGTGGCAGACATACTGATGGCTTGGGAGGATGAGAAGCCATGTGTAAGGTGGACCGCTGGACAGGACCTCAGGCTCGTTGCCAGCGCTGTATCCCACTCAAAACAGCCGCTGTTAGCATCTCTTCTAGGCTCCGCCCACAGTTACCTGGCAACAGCCAGGTGTGCCTGACTCACTATAAAAGGGGCTGCTTGCCCCCTCCTCTCTCTCTTGCTCTCTCTTGTTCCTGCTCCCCCCTCCCCATTCCCTTCCCCCTTTTTCTCTTCTTTCTCTCTTTTTCTACTACCCCTTCAACTCCCCTCTCCATGCCCTAAATAAACTCTATACCATACTATGTGGCTGGTCCCTCAGGGGGAAGGTTGCCTCATCATGGGCTCACAGAGGTGCGCCCTTCCCCCATACCATACCTCACTCTACCAAACACATCCCTGACTTCATTTTCTTTTTTTAAAAACACAGAAGCCAGAACCTCTGATGATGGTGATGAGTGATGGTGATTTGGTGGATGGGTGAACAGACGCACATGAGCCACAGGGAGGCGCCTCAGGGACTGACTGCGTGCACAGAGCAAGGTGAGTCTGCACAGCAGGGCAAGTCTTCTGAGCCGCAGGGCTCGCTTATTTCGGACTTTGACTACACGGATCTCTCAGGCCTGAAGACAACCAAGTCCCTCTTTCCACAGGAGCTCCTTCTCAGTGTCCCCCATGTCTACCTGCCTTCTAGCACCCATGATCGCTCAGGGATGCTCATTGCCTCTCTGCCTGCAGAGCTGGGCCTGACGTGGGCCTTTGCCACTCCTGAGTGTCTCTCTTGGAGATGGGGCACCCCCGCCCATCACCCTGCTACAGTCATGCCTCAACAAGGATGTGGGCTTAAGACACATGTTCACAGTTCCTGCAGTGCAGAAACTGGGCTAAGAATGGTTCCCATCGAGAAAGGGAAGCGAAATACAGGGGATCCATCTGGCAAGAGGAAGTTCTGCCCAGGGTCCATCTTTTGGATATAATGGGAACTCAGGCTGGTGTGGAGAGACAATGCTTACTGTCAGAAACTTTAGGTGAAAGGCGGGAGCTGAGTGAGTAGGAAAAGAGGCAGGAGAAACAGAGGGACAACCTCCTGCCCTTGCTCAGAAGGTCTCTCTGAGTGGCCTCACCTCACCTACGGCACGTCTGATTGGCTTTTGGGTATCTGGCACTGGAGTCTAAGGACTGCTGCTTCAGTGAGATGAGCCCATCCTGGGCCAGTTGAAGAACCCAGAGACAAAACAACCGCTTCCCCAGACCTTCCCCTCAGCCACCCATTCCCAGGCACACTTGTGTCTGAGGTGTGCTCATTCAATGACAGTTGTGTGACCTCACGTAGGGTGCCCTCTCTGGACCTCAGTTTTCTGCTCTGTCAGACGGGCAGGTGGGTACTGTTAGGAGTACTAAGTGAGATGTGTCAAAGTGCTTAACACAGTGAGGTCTGCCCACTCAGTCTCTGCAGGACCTTTGGCTGAAGGTCCAGAATATACCAGAGGAGAGGGGCTATTAAAAGAGACTCATACACGTAAGCCTTACATTTTCAAAAAAGCCCCAGTCTGGGCTTAAAACAAGATGGTTTGGGAGCTGAATCCCCACCATGTGGGAGCTTCACATAAGTTCCATTTTAATCATAATGAGGTAAATACAGCATGCCAGAAAGTCTCTGCTTCCTTGCTGGGAAACGCATCCCTGCCACCCATCTTACAGATGAGCAAACTGAGGCTGGAGCAGTCAAATGACTTGCTAGAGGTTATACACCTGGGATGGGCATCAGACCACACTAGAGCCTGGTCTGTGAGGCTCCTGAACCCTACCAAGCTGCTTTATGTACTCAGGCATTCTCTGGAATTCAACTGCCTAGCCAACTAGCCACTCAGCTAAGGAGCCCTGCTTCTGGCTCCCCAGCCCACTTGGATGCCTTTGATGTGTCTTGAGGACCTGCAGCAGCACCCTTAACCAGTGACCTGCTTTTCAAAGCTAAAGCGGGGGAGTAGCCAAAAAGCATAAGAAAGCCACCCCTCTGGTGGTGACTGTCCTGATCAGGCCTCTGCAACTGTGGTAAGACCCTGACAAAACCAACTTGGGAAAGGAAATGGTTTATGTCGACTTACTCTTCCAGGAAACAGTCCCCATCACCAAGGGAAGTCAGGGCAAGAACTCAAGGCAGAAACTGAAGCATGGGCAATGGAGGAATGCTTCTTATGGCTTGCTTGCCATGGCTTGCTCAGCTACCTTTCTTATACAACCAAGGACCATCTGCCCAGGGATAGCACCATGTACAGTAGGCCTTGCTCTCCCACATCAGCCATTAATCAAGAACCCCCCCCCCCCAAGACTTGCCTACAGGCCAATCTAACTGGAGACAATTCTTCTTTCCAGGCTACTCTAGTTGTGTCAAGTTGGAAAAACAAATCAACACAAGGAGTGAGCCCTGGTTCCTTTGACTCCAGGTGTCCTGGATCTCAAGGGAGACCCCTCCCAGGCTGGAGTGAGTCCAGACAGGGTCCAGAGCATTGGGCCACAGGGGGCATTGGTCACAGGCATAGGAGAGAAGACACTGTAATGGGAATAATTGTGCAACTTTCTGTCAGCAGAGCCAGGGTGAAGAAGCAGGTTTGGTCCTTTAGCTGTAAAATGGGGTGAGTTGATCTGTCCATTGAGGGGGAACTTGGGAGGAAGTATAGCCAAGCCTTGGCGCTAGCCATTCCTGTGGGGCTGAACATGGTTGCTCTCTGATAAAGACAACACTCCCTGCCCCTACCAGCCCTCAGAGAAGAACGAGTGTTTGTTACTCACAGCGACTGTGACCCCAACACGGGGAAGCCCTCCTACTTCTGTGACCAAACACGAGAGATAACTTACAGGAAGAAAAGTCTGTTTGGGTTGCAGTTTCGTTAAATTTCAGCCTGTGGTCATCTGGCTTCATTGCTTTTAGGCCTGGGGCAAGGCAGAATCATCCGGACCAAGACCGAAGGGTGTGTAGAAAAAAGGGAGGGGGGAAGGGAGAAGGAAGCGTTAAGCCCAAAACTTGACCTACAAAGTCATGCCCCTCCTACTGCTTCCTCCAACCAGGCTCTACTTTCTGATAACCCAGTCCACTATGAACTCATCCATAGATTAATTCCATGGGATTAGCACCTTCATGGTCCAGTCTCCCCACCTCCTCATCACTACTGCCGCTCTCTAGGGACGAGCCTGTGGGAGACTCTTCGTATTTAAACAAGCAGCCACCAGGAAGGTTTGAGGAGTTGGCACATTTCTAGATGTGAAATGGGGCCCTGGTGGCGTGCGTGGGACACGGGTTCCTGTTCTGTAACTGGTTCTGCCCTGCCCGGTCCCCTGCCCTTGTGTAACAATAACCACGGCATATTTGAATTTCAAAACACTAAAACAGTGATTTCTTACTAAATACTGTCTTGGCTCAATCCCCACAGCAGCGATGGATCCTATCCTTTATTCATCTTTTGTTACAAATGAGAAACTGAGGCACAGCTAAGGTGGCGTCTTCCTCTGGCCCCTATAGTACATAGCAGAGCTGTCTCTCAAACTCAGATGTGACCTCCAAATCTTTCTGCCTAACTCCTGTGTCAACCCAAGGGCAAGTTCCTCACAGACCGTGGGGGTGGGAAAGGTTCAAGTCAAGTTGAAACAGCTCTGTGGTCCCCTGGCCTAAATCCTGAAGATGACAACCACGTGGCCCTTCCTGCTTCCTGATGTGTGCCTTCCCAGAGCACTGGGCCTCCTTGTAGATACAGATGGGCTAGCCTCCACCTGCTGAGGAGCCAGATTGGTGAGAAGAGGAAACTGATGCTGTGATGGTCCACGGTTCTTCCCCTATTCCAGGGTTCACTGTTAGACACAACGACATTGCTGTTCCCCATTGTTACACGAGATTTACTGAATGCTAAATTTAACAACCCCTGGAACCTTGATGAATACCTGGGGAGAGATCAGGCCACACAGAGCTGGTTCCCTTAAACCCATCATTTCAACTCACATATTTGCCTCCCTTTTGTCCATTTGTCCTGGTTGTCTCTCAGGCTACCTACAAGCAGGAACTTGTAGGAGGAGGGAAGAAGAAGGAGCAGGGGAGGGGGAGGGGGAGTTGCAGGGGGAGGGAGAGGGGGTGGAGGAGGAGGAAGAGGAGGAAGAGAAGGAGGAGGAGGAGAGAGGCGGAGGGAGGAGGAGGCTTCCCTATGCCCTGGCTTACATGCCTCTCCCTTGTCTTTACCCACAGCATCCAGAAGAACAAGGAGCCATAGGGCAAGAAGGGAATCTACATAGGGCTATCATGGGCCAATCAGTGTATAACGAATGGAAAGGTATTTGGCTCATGGTTCAAGAGACTTACAGTCCAGTAGCCTGATACATACTCCTGGTAAGCACATATATGTCTTATTCTTACGTGGGTGGGCAGATAAGCATGCCAGAGTCAAGATGAGGGCCACATTTCATCCTTTTGTCAAAAACCACTCCTGATACAGGTGTCCTATGCGCTGGTAACCATGAATCCATTCAGGGTCCTTGAAACCTTATTACTCTTTTTGCATATGTATACATGTATGTATGTGTGTATGATGTATACACATATGTATTTGCAATTCATTTGTGTGTAGAAACGTGTGTGTGTGTGTGTGTGTGTGTGTGTGTGTGTGTGTGTGTGTACATGCTTTGGAGACCAAAAAACGTGTGTGTGTGTGTGTGTGTGTGTGTGTGTGTGTGTGTGTGTGTGTACATGCTTTGGAGACCAAAGGTTGATGTCAGATTCTTCTTTAATTGGCCTCTTCTTTATATACTGAGTCAGGTCTCTCACCGCACCACAGAACTTGCCGAATCGGCAGGTCTAGCTAGCTCCTTTGCCCTGGGAATTGTCTCTTTCTGAGTACTGGAGTTGCAGGTGGCCCGCCACACCCACCCTGTGTTTACATGCATTTCGCACTCAGGTCTTCAGCTTCTTCCAGTTATGCACCAAGTGCCTCCCCACCCACAGAGCCATCTCACAGCCTGGGTCACCTCTAACAGGTCTCGATTCTAACACCAGCACGGTGGCTGCTGCATTTCACACACCACTGCCTGGGAAGCCTGGCTCTGCTGTGCCATTGCTGCATGACCTTTCCTGTTGAGGCATGAACAAACAGCCCTTCTCCCCAGATAGGGCACGGACAACAGACCACAGGAGAGCTCCAGCTGAGTCCAGCTTCGTGGGTCAATGAGTTTATTAGCTCTGCTTGCTTAGAGGGGTGAGATGATCCCCAAATTACTCACCCAGTATTGGTAATGACTTCCCCAACTCTGCACAGATGAGTCCCCTCTGGGTAACTTCCATTTTCTACATCCTTGCAGTGCCTCCTACTGCTTCAGCTGCAGTGGTGTGTCAGCGGGCAAGAGTCTACAGAGCTGGGGGTGGAGCCAGGAGGGAGGAATAGATGACACCTGCACAGCCCTCCTGGCCTCCACCTCCGACATCTTTAGTCCTATTGGCCTAAAGGAGTAGAATGGGGGTCTCTTTCTTTTTCACTTAAAAATTCCATATCAAAGGGCTGGAGAGATGACTCAGTGGTTAAGAGCACTGGCTGCTCTTCCAGAGGTCCTGAGTTCAGTTCCCAGCAACCACATGGTGGCTCACGACCATGGGATTCGATGTCCTCCTTTGGTGTGTCTGAAGACAGCGACAGTGTGTATATATATATATATATATATATATATATATATATATATATATATAATCTTTTTTAAAACATTCCACATCAAAGGGTTAGGGGGATAGCTCAGTTGATAATGCATTTGCTGCAAAAGCCTGAGGCCCTGATTCAACCTCCAGCACCCACATTAAAAAAAAAGCCAGACCCAGTGGCACATGCTTGTAATGCCACTGCTGGAGAGGACTGGATTCCGGGGGCTCTCTGGCCAGCTATGGCAGCTTGCTTGGTGTGCTCCATGCATGCATGCATGCACACATGCATGCATGTACACACACACATATGTACACACATGCACATACACATGTACACACATACACACATAAATATATATGTACATAGACATACATGCATACACATACACACACATGCACATACATATACACACATGCACATACAAGTACACATACACACATGCACGCATACATGCACACACATACAAATATACATGCATACACATGTACATATATATACATGCAATACACATATGCACACAAACATGCATATACATGCAACACACATATACACACATGCACATACTCATGAACACACACATACATGCACACACATAAACACACATACATACACACACACACACACCCCAATACACATGCATGCACACACACTCACAAACATATACACAAACTTCTTTTAAAAGCATGGGTTTCTTTCAAGGCTAAAGTTGTCCAGGGAAGGTGACCTTACAAAGCGATACATGGTCACACGGGACCTTTCTGTTTTCATTGTGAGATAAAGCCCAGCATAAATATGGTTTATGATGAGGGAATAAAGAGTATCTGAAAATTGTGTGTCTTCGAAGGCGAAATTTCCATGTGCTACGAGAAACAAACAAAAAACCATTTCCGTGGACGCATAGCTTGTCTCCATTGCTTAAAGTACTGTATGAGCTAAAAACAGGAACAAGAAAGCTCTCGGTAAATGCTGTAAATTGTCCACACATACAGTCACCTTAACCATGTTGAAGTGGTACTGTACCGATTTCTTTCTATTACAGTGATAAAGTTCCCTGGCAAAAGCAGCATAGGACAGGAGGAATTTATTTAACTCACGATGCTAAGTTACTCTGTGTGACAATAGGGAAGCCAAGACAGAGACTCAAATCAAGCAGTCACAGCACATCCAGTGACCAGCAGAGAAAACTGGATGCACACATGTGTAACACATTTCTTCAGGCCTTTGCAGTCCAGGACCCAAACTCAAGGAATGGTACCGCCCATAGTGGGCTGAGTCTTCTCACATCAGTTAGCACAAGATAGACAATCCCTTGATGAGACTTTCTCCCCTGGTGATTCTGGATTGTGTCAAGATGACAATTGCAACCAACAGCACAGTTACTAAGGACATTTAAGCTATTGTATGAACCATCTCTAGAATCTTTTCCATAACTCATTAAACAAAACTCATTTCTTTCTCCTCCTGCTCTTGGTCACCACCTTCCTACGTTCTATGAGCTTGGCTACTCTAGATGAACTTGGAATCATGCAAATTCATCTTTTTGTGACTGGCTTATTTCACTTGGCATAATATCTTTAATGCTTATCTATATGGTAGCCTGTATCAGAATTTCGTTCCTTTTTATGGTTGAATAATATTCCCTTGTATGCAATTACCAATTTTGTTTATCCACTCATCTGCCAGTGGATGCTTGGCTATTGTGGGTCCATGCTGATATGAACATGGTAGATCAGGGGAATGCATATATGTTTGAGTCCTTGCCTTTAATCATTTGGGCATGCATCTGTTATGGCTTGACAATGAAGTGTCCCCAACTGGCTCATTGTTGTTGTTGTTTTTTTTTTTTTTTAACATCCAGCTTCCAGCTGACTAGAAGGAAGTAGGTCACTGGGTCACTGGAGCATCTTGACCTGACTCCTGGCTATTATGTTCTCTGCTTTCTGTATGGCATCAAGTGAACAACAGCCTGTACCACATGCCTCCACCCCTGTTACATTTCACCTGAGCTCACGGTCAAGCAGCCATGGACCAATCCTACAGAACCATACCCAACAAGTTGATGACAAATCAAGAAGTAGAATTTGTGGCTCCAGTTTTATTTCTAAATTTCTTAGGAATTGCCACACTGTTCTCCACAGCCTTTTCACTGATTCACATTCTTGCCATTAGCCCTCAGGGACTGTGGTTTCTCTACACCCCTCGCTGATACCTGGTACTTTCTATTTTTGATAGCTAAGGGTGATATTTGTGTCTCTCCGCTGATGAGTGCTGCTCAATGTCTTTTTATTGCCCACATTTGTAAACATCTCTGGAGAAACATGAACTCAAAGTCCTTAGGATTTTTTGTTTTGTTTTGTTTGTTTTTCTCCCTTGATCAATCTGGTTTTTGTCAGTGTCTCTCGTTGAACTGGTTGACACAGCAGGTTCACGTTCATCATTCAATTACTTTTCCTTCTCCTGTTGTCCTGCTAGGGATCTTAAATGCTTGGAGGTAGCCAAAGTCTGCCATCAAGAATTTACTGGCTCACAGACCTGCTTTGTAGGGAATCACCACATTCAGCGCTTTTGATTTTTTTAAAAAAAGATGTATTTTTTTTTATGTGTATGGGTGCTTTTTTTGGCATGTATGTCTCTGCACCCCATTTGTGCAGTACCCTTGGAGGCCAGAAGAGGGCATCTGATCACCTGAAGCTGGAGTTAAATATGGCTGTGAGCTGCCATGTGGATGCTGGGAATTGAACCCAGGTCCTCTGGAAGAGCAGCGGGTGCTCTTAACGGTTGAGCCATCTCTCCAGCAGCTCATTGTTTACAATAACTGAAAACAAAAAGGAGACAGAAAAGCGTCCCTCATACATGTCCTAGCTGAAGAATGCAGCCATCCAGGAATTCAGCCACAGCCAGGCAGGCGGACATGCCTCCATGTTCTGGTCACCCCTCCTCAGCCCTGGGCACTGTCACTCCCAACTTGATAACAGTGTCCTTAAGAGCAACACTTCTCATTCCCCAGTGGGGTTCTCATGCCTTATGTTTTGCTTTCTTCCACCCACGTATTTCAGGAGCCCACACCACGGCGGCCGCTCCCTAACTCCCAACATGATGCTTTATACACGAGCATCTTTGCTCTGAACCCAGTATCACAGCAAATATGTCTTTCCCACATGGCCACTAATATAAAAAGTGTTTTCCTTCTCCTTCCATCCCATGGGGAGCTGGATCGCCAAAATGAGGCCCTGAAGGGAAGATGAGAAATCCTGCTGAGCCAGCCTTCCAAGTGGTTTTCCAGGAGCTCTGTGGGACCGCAGACTTCCCGAGCTATAAATCACTAACCTAGCCCAGTGAAGTTGTCACCCAGTGGCTCACCCAGTGAAACGGGCTGGTTTCTTTCTAGTTGCTCTTGACCCTCTGCTGCGCCATTGCTGAAGGCTTACTTCAGGACCAGCAACTACTGTCTTGCAGAGCTTCAGTGGTTCTAGTTGAGACCCAGGGCATCGGGTGGCTCAGTCTCCTGGAGGCAAGCTTCCTATCGGCGGGTTTGCCCTGACCATGGTATGCTTCTAACACCTTTAAATACAGCTCCTCGGCTGTTGGCTTCAGGCAGGCCTCTGCATGCATTTAGTGCAAGCCACTGGCCTGTCTGGGAATGTGGAGACTCTGGCTAAAATGCCGACAGCAAGACTTGGCAAATGTTCCCCTTAATTTGGCTTTTCTTCCTGTCACCTGTGTTCCTCTGACCCTAACACAACCATACATGCTGTAGGCAAATGTGCTTTGGAGAATCAAATTTTCCCCTTAGCTCTGATTCTCACATATAGTTAGGCATCACTTAATGGGAAGGCCATGAACTGAGGGCTGTTTGGTATTGAACGTTGTGTGGACATCAGAGGGTGCTAGAAGAAGCTAAGGCTCAGCTTCACTAGATAATGAAACTTTATGGGAGCTTCATATATGTGGTCCATTTGTCATTAAAATGTTGGTCTATGATACATGGCTGTGTTCACAACAATAACAAAGAAGGACCCTATGAAGCATAGAAAGGCATATCGTTTTGATTGCTAAGGACAATCTTTGTGTGCTCAAAAAGTGTTTGCTTATAGTTTTTAAGGGCAAGAGGCTGAATGGGGAAGGTTTCTTTACTCCCAGTAATCTCTGGGACCCCAACTCAGTCCCTCCTCCTGCTGAACTAGAAGCTCACAAATAAACATACTTGACTCCTTCAGAATTCACACTGCCTCCTAGTGCCATCAACTCGGTCCATCAGGTGGGGTGATACCTGAGGCATGTCAGAATGGGTCCCCCCTTCTTGCCTTCCATCTTTACTAGGACCTTTAGATTCTTTAGACATAATATGTTCACCACCACCACCAGTGCTAGCTCTTAAGAAATCTTCTGTTTTCTGGAAGAGAGAAAACAAGATGTTCTCTCATTTGCCTCAAGTCAGCTCCTCAGTGATGGAGCCAGCTATGGACTAGCCCAGACAGATGTCCGCTGGCTCACCTTCATTCTCCACCAAGGCTTGGTGCTGGGCCTTGGCCCTCCGTTTCCTCACCTTTGTCTGCATCAATCACCAGCTGAGCCTAATGAAGATGTCACTCAGTGGTGGCCCCTGCAGAGTAAGTTCTGGAGACTTAGTTCTGGGGTCAGCTTCAATTTCTGCTCTCCCCCAAAGGCCCCTGCAGATCCAGATCTCTCCCAGTCTTAGATCCTAGCCAGCCTCAACCTCTAACCTCATTCATTGTTAGATCCACCACCTAACCGTGAACTCCAACTCTTCAAACACCATAGTCATTTGCTGGACTGCCTCGGCCTCTTTTTCATCTATTTCCCTGTCTAATTCCATCAGAGTCTCCATTTCTGATCAAGCCGTTAGGTGCCTATGTACCCCTGATCACCTCTTGCCTTAGAATCTGTTAAGAGTCCAAGAATCGCTTAAGGAAGACCCCGAACTCAAATAATATGCAAAGGCAAAGAGCATTTATTCTGCAGAAATTATCGGTACGCAGAGGTCAACCATTCGTCAAAATGTCGATGCTCTAAGGGGCTTGCAGGCCTCCTTTTTATACAGATCTAGGGGAATTTCCCAGAAGGATTAGGTAACCTCTAATGTGATTGGTAGGGAGCAAAGCAGTGATGTTAGTACAATTTTGTTTGGTTGCTGTGTTAGTTTCACTATATTTGGTGAGACCTTGACGAGTTTCAGTGACCATCTCTGTTCTGGCCTTGTGATCTCCCCCATCTAGGTGTCCCAGGAACTGACTCAGCTCTGAAGCTATCCTCCCAAGTTTAGGGTCATCATTGACTAAAGGCCCATTGTCAGTGGCTCCCTCTGAATTGAAAATTTTAATTCCTGAGGTTTCTGGACCTCTCAAATCTATTAGCTGCATATAGAGTGGAACATATTTCTTTTACTTAATATTTGACTTCTTTCTATTTATCTTCTGCTATTTTGCTTCATATGCAATTCCTTCATTCAGTAACACAACAAATACTCCTTGAAGGCTGTGCTGGCTGGTTTTGTGTGTCAACTTGACACAAGCTGGAGTTATCACAGAGAAAGGAGTTTCAGTTGAGAAAATGCCTCCATGAGATCCAGGTATAAGGCGTTTTCTCAATTAGTGATCAAGGGGGGAGGGCCCATTGTGGGTAGTACCATCTCTGGACTGGTAGTCTTGGGTTCTATAAGAAAGCCATCTGAGCAAGCCAGGGGAAACAAGCAAGCCAGTAAGGAACATTCCTCCATGGCCTCTGCATCAGCTCCTGCTTCCTGACCTGCTTGAGTTCCAGTCCTGACTTCCTTTGGTGATGAACAGCAGTGTGGAAGTGTAAGCTGAATAAACCCTTTCCTCCCCAACTTGCATCTTGGTCATAATGTTTGTGCAGGAATAGAAACCTAAGACAAGGGCCTACTATGTGCTGAAAACATTGTATGTTCCTGTGGATACAATAGGAAACTGGTGGATCACTGAATTACTTTTTGGTCATGTTCTTGTGTTACAAACAGCTACAAACTAGACCACAGCCCTAGAAGCCAGAGTCAGCATCTCGGGGTTGAAAGCAAGGTGCCAGTAGAGTTACATGGCCAACTCTTGCTTCTTTCAGTTTCTAGAGGTTTCCAGCATTTCTTGTGAATGCCTCTAGTTTCCAAGAAGCTAATCAAGGATTGCTTCCCCTTGGTTTGAACACCTCGTTTGCCATGGGTGGCAGTTCTTGGTTCCTGGATGAAGTGTGTCTTTGGAGCCATCAGTCAACCTGGCACTGTAAGGAAGTCATCCTTCCAGAAGCCTGCTATCTTAGAGTTTCAACTGCTGTGATAAAACACTAACACCGTGACTAAAATCAACTAGAGGAGAAAAGTGTTTATTTAGCTTATAATGATCGGTCTGTGCTCTATTCGTGAGGGAAGGCAGGGCAGGAACTCAAAGCAGAACCTGGAGGCAGAACTGAAGTAGAAACCATGGGAGAACGCTGCTTACTGGCTTGCTCAGCCTCCTTTCTTATACCACCCAGGACCAGCTGGCCTGGAGTGGCATCACCCACAGTGGGCTGCCCCCCCCCATCAATCACTAATTTAGAAAATGCCCAGCAGGCTTGCCTACAGGCTGATCTTGTGGAGATATTTTCTCATGTGTGATTCCCTCTTCTGACATGACTCTAGCTTATGTCAAGTCAACAAACAAACAAATGAACAACAACAAAACAACCAGGATACCTTCATTCTAGAGCCTAGACACTGGGGAAGAACCAAAGAGAATATGAACCAGTAGCTGGAACCAGGGAAATGGTGTGTCAAATGCCCCCAGGGAGATTGTGCACATGCAGTAGCTGAATGATTTGTGGCACCAAGTGTAGATGCCTGAGCAGCAGCTCCAGTATACCTAGTGACTGCCTACCAGCTAAGGGACAGCAGGGACCAACGGCTGCAAAGCCAGGCAGAGACTGAAAAGCCTTGCTTGGCCACATAGGTTACAAGGGAGCATCTGGATTCTACCCCACATAATAGGGACTGCTGGGGCTTTGTGGGTAATAAGGGGCGGGAGCTTTGGGGGGGAGGGGCTAATAGAAGTCCCTCACTCAGAGTTTGGAGAAGTCTGTGGGACATAGGGGAGGGGCCATTCTTCTTGCATCATAGCCTGGACATTGGCCTTGTTGGTCCTGTCTGTCCCTTAAGTGGACTGTCTCCCATTCTGCAGCGGTGCTACTGAGTCCCTGATATTCATGTTTGTGACAGTGACCTTCAGATTTTAGGTATCAAGAAGATTCTGGGGCAGTGTTGCCTGCTTGGAATTTTAAGAAGCCAGGTACCTGGGTTCAAATCTGAATTCAGATATTTCTTATGTGAACCCAGAGGGGTCCCGTGGCCTTCCTATTTTTTCTTTTTTATAGACAGTGTTGATACTGTGAAGAGCCAAGGGTTTAAAGTGTACAAAGGTCTTAGAGAAAGATCTAAGACAAGAAAATATGAAATAAAATACTGTCATTTGACTGTAGTTTTTGTTGGAGACATCTTTGAGGGCAGGGCTGGTCTCTGGTTTGTTTGTTTGTTTGTTTGTTTGAAAGTAACTGACGGGACAATTTGACTTAATGTGGAAAAAGCCAATGTGTCTAGTTGCCCATTGTCTTAGGTAGGGTTTTACTGCTGTGAGCAGACACCATGACCAAGGCAACTCTTATAAAGGACAACATTTAATTGGGGCTGACTTACAGGTTCAGAGGTTCAGTCCATTATCATCAAGGCAGGAGCATGGCAGCATCCAGGCAGGCATGGTGCAGGAGGAGCTGAGAGTTCTACATCTTCATCTGAAGGCTGCTAGCAGAATACTGACTTCCAGGCAGCAAGGACTAGGGTATTATAGCCCACACCCACAGTGACACACCTACTCCAACAAGGCCACACCTACTTCTAACAAGGCCACACCCACTCTAACAAGGCCACACCTCCAAATAGTGCCACCCCCTGGGCCAAGCATATACAAACCGTCACACCCACCACACCAAGATGGTTGGACACCGTTGCTGACAACACTACTCACCCTGGATTCAGGCCATAGAGAAATAAACCTTGACGGCTCAGGAAAGTGGTGGTTATGTACCACAGTGCAGGAAGGTGCCGTGCAGGCTGCTGGGGAGCCCGCGTGCAATGCTGACCTCTGACCTCTGATGAGATGTGCCCACTGGCGCCATAGTGCCAACACAGTTATAGAGACAACCGAGCACTCTCTAACTTGATTTAAGGCCTGCACCACAGTAGGGATTTTATGCCTATACTATAATCTTGATCAAAAGTCGGTGGCTCCAGAGGTCATGGGCTCTAGGTGGGGACCTACGACTGTTGTTTTACCAGGCAGACTTGCTGTCAAACTTTCTTCTAAGTATTTATGTTCATGCACATAGATTTCTGCCACCTTGAAGCTTGGTCAGAGAAGCTACTCTCTGAATTGTCCAGCAGGTAATGCAGAGGCTCATGTGCGTCCTAGGACTGGCCACGCCCAGAAGCGGATCTAGGTCCTACCAGGCTCTGTTGCCCCTCTCTTATTTCAGTCAGGTCTGGTCCTCTGTGCGTTTTGGAGTGTTGATGTTGCCCACATTTAAAGTGAGCAGGTCTGGAAGCAGGAGGCCTGGGGGATCTTGCTAGAGGTGCCAAGAGGTCAGCTGAGCAAAGGAGAGAGAGTCGTGGATTAGGAGATAGCAGAAATCGCTTCTTGGCCTTTTGGCTAAGATCAAGTGTAGGAGAGGACGAGCTGGGGTAACCAGGATCAGAGAGCTGGCGTAACAACTCACAGACCCTGGACATCCTGGAGGGTGGCTGGAGAGAAGGAGCTGGTAGGAGGCACCAAAGAGTGGCTTTGTTTTCATTCTCGCGTTACATTACGTAGGTAGGTTACGTACGTAGATTACGTACTATTACTGGCTGGGAGAGCCAAAGCTAAGAGATGGGAAACGCCTGCCCGGGTCCCACAGCTAGTAAGTGGCAGGACTGTAATTGGTACTAGGTTCTGTCTGCCCCCAATGCCTGCCTCTCATAGTGCTCTAGTAACTGCCAGGGTCCGGGAATCCTGCCTCAAGTCTCCCGACATCATCTTAAATCCACAACCTGGAGTGACAGTTGAAGAGAAGCCGTTTCCTTCATATTCTTGATACATCATATCTCTTTTCACAAGAAACCAGCAGTTTGTTGGTGCTTTTCACAAGAAACCAGCAACATTTGTTGGTGATTTCCAAGCAGTGTGTGGGGTGGCCGGGGTGTGGATTTCTGTGGAGCGTCTTACTGATGAGTGACCTCAAGGGGGCTCCATCCGGCAGCTAAACTAGTCCTTTCCTACTGGTCTGCAGAATTGCCAGTAGATGGCGCGCTGACCTCATCCCCTGCCCGATGCTCCTTGCTGCTCAGCTCTCAGCTCTGATCACCTAAAGTCCCCCATTTAACAGACTCTGGCTCACATGCTGAGTTCCAGGGCTAGGTGTGAGCTTCCATTCAGCCTTTCCAGGCCAGGGAAGACAGACAGGGCCACTGCGGCTCAATGTAAGAGTTAATAGGACAGAAGGAGCCGGGGACAAGGAATTGGGAATGGAGGAACCCTGGACTGAGTGGCTTTTGCTGTCTGGATGAGGGTTGGGCTTTCATAGAAACAGTTACCACCAATTACTCAGTTTATGCTCAAGAAGCTAATGAGGCCCACTGTGGTGTCAAACCTATGATCCTCCACTCAGGAGGCAGAAGCAGGTTCATGAATTTGGGGCCAGCCTGGTCTATACAGTGAGCCAAGGCTATAGAGTGAGATCCTATCTCAAAAGGAAGAGGAGGAGGCCCTGTCTCGAAAAAAAAAAAAAAATTTCAGGGCAAGAAAGAGGAGGAGGGAGAGAAGGAGGTGGATAAACAAGCAGGAGGAAGAGAGGAGGAGGAAGAAGAGAAGCAGGAGTAGGAAGAGGAGGAAGAAGTGGAGGAGGAGGAGAAGAAGGAGAAGCAGATGCAGAAGCAGAAGCAGAAGCAGAAGCAGCAGCAGTAAATGAGGGCTTCCTGGAAAGCAGACATCATTGGTCATAGCTGGGGTTTGGGTACTGTGGCACTTGGACTGACAGAGGAGAGGAACAAGGCTGGTGTAGTACCTATAGACTGGCTGGCACTTTACTGAGTACTGTTCGTGTCTAGGTCACCCTCATGTCAGCTCTTTCAGGAGATAGTATTGTCCTCATTGGACAGATAGGAGATGGGGCTTCGAGAGGAGAGGGTGACAGGTGGAGAACAGCTGTGCTAACAGCACAGGGTGCTGGAGCTTAAGGGAGGCTAGGGCCAGTGTTTTAGAAGGAACAGACTTGAGGGCCTTTTGGGAGCACTGGACTCAGAGAAGCCTTCCACAGTGAGTCAGGACAGCTCCTGGCTGCAGGCCCTCCACCCACAAGGTGAGCTGGGTCAGGCCTCCAGACCAGCTCTGGCCCCTTATCTGAAGGCTTAACTGCCAAGGCTCATGGCCTTTGGATCCCAGGGCATATGCTAGAGTGGGATGGAGAGGCAGGTTTTGTACCTCTTCCTGCCTACTAGCCTTTGTGGAAGGCTCCTGAAGTCTGTTGGCCTGGCCTTGGTTTCTGGCTGAAGAACTGTATGCAGCTTGTGTTTGAATCCGAATCACTCTGTGAGGCCTGCAATCCACTCTACCACTAAGTCACACACCAAGGCAACCCCTCAGGAAACCAATCCCCAGCCGGATGTGGTGCCTTGTGCCTGTGATTTCTGCGTTTGGGACCTTGAGATAGGAGGGTAACCACAAGTTTAGGGCCAGCTTGGGCTATGTATTGAGCTCCAGGCCAGCCTGGGTTACAGAGTGAGATACTATCTTAAATGTTTTAAGCAAGCAAGCAAACAAGCAAACAAAAAACCAGTCATCCCCTCAAAAGTCTTCCAGTCATGTTTGATCATCACCCCCCCCCACCCTCTGTCCTTCAAACAGTTCACTGTTTTTCACAGACTCTGCTTTTCTTTGACTTTTTTCCGTATATAATCTGCAAAGGGCTCTCCCGTTATTTCAGAATATATTCTGGGCCCTATTCTGTGCTCAATTACACACCTTCTATAGTTGATTTTCATGAAATTTAAATAACAAAGAGGGACGCTTATGTCATTTCTTCCTTACAAAAATACACCCTTTAAATCCATTCCTGTTGGAAAACTGCAGCGGTCCACCCGAAGCAGTTTAGCAGCTTGTGTGGGTCGCGTCTGTGCCGCCTCATTAAGAAGTGTCTGCACAGCGAGGTGTGTCCTGCAAACAAGAGCCTCGGTTGCACACACTGCTCCCAATCTGAAAACAGCCTGCCCCGAACATCAAACTGTCCATCAGGACTCTGAGGCAGCATCTGCTTGTCCCTGGAAATGTGGCATGGGGGCCAGGCAAGTTGGGGCAGGGTCATGGCAGCCAGGGAGGCTTGTCAGGGAAGTCAGAGGCCTGCCTTGTGGAACCTGGATCGGAAGAGGACATCTACCCCGGGGAGGGGGCCACAAATGGGCCGACCACAAAGCATTCGGTACTTGCTGGGCTTGTCTCCATGGCAGTCAGCAACCTGCAGACTGCTTCCCTCACAGTTCAGGTTAACAGAGTCAGTGTTCTCCAGAGCTTGCCCAACATCCTGGAAGCCAGGGCAGAGCAAACAACAAACAAAATTGAGGTACTCTATGGGACCGGGAGGGGGCTGTTCTTTGATTCTAAGGTGATGATATTTGATATCCAACTTTAAATTTTCCCATCTAGAGCCAGGCATGGTAGTGTGCACCTGTAATTACAGCAATCAGAAGAAGTTGGAGAAAGGTGAATCGGGAGGTCAAGGTTATTTTTAGCTACATAGTGAGTTTGAGATAAGCCTAGGCCTGGTTAAACCCTCTCTTAAAAACAAATAAGATCAACCTTTTGGGAAGTATCCTCATGTGGGGTGTCCTGGCTGGGTTTGTGTCAACTTGACGCACGCTGGCGTTATCACAGAGAAAAGAACTTCAGTTGAGAAAAATGCTTCCATGAGATCCAGGTGTAAGGCATTTTCTCAATTAGTGATCAAGGGGGGAGGGCCCATTGTGGGTGGTGCCATCCCTGGGCTGGTAGTCCTGGGTTCTATAAGAAAGCAGGCTGAACAAGCCGGGGGAAGCAAGCCAGTAAGAAACATCCCTCCATGGCCTCTGCATCAGCTCCTGCTTCCTGACCTGCTTGAGTTCCAGTCCTGACCTCCTTTGGTGATGAACAGCAGCATGGAAGTGTAAGCTGAATAAACCCTTTCCTCCCCAACTTGCTTCTTGGTCATGATGTTTGTGCAGGAATAGAAACCCTAACTAAGACATGGGGTCTGGCAGAGAAGAGCCAGAGGGTGTCTTGGAGGGAGCTATTGGGACTTCTGGAAGCAGAAGTTTCTGGACTTGAAAGGGTTACCCAAGACCCAGCCTTCTGATTCCCAGATTCCAGTGTTCACTGCCTCTCACCCTCCAAGATAGCGTCCTCCTGGTAAACTGAGGTTGGTGGTTTTATACTGTGACCCCAGGATTCTTCTGGAATTTGGTCCCTTGGCAGTCAGCTCCATGCAGGATCCATATGGCATCTAGGTCTCCCTAAACATAGGTAAAGAAATCCACACTCACAGAAGTCCAGAAATGTATGACTGATTTTAAATATGATGCTGGTCTGGGAGGAAATTATTACCAAGGACAAGATCAGAGCAGCTAGAGAAATCCAAATATGGACTGGACACTAATTCATATTAAGTTTTATTTATTGTCCTTGTAACCCACTAGAGTGACCTCTTCATAGGTACACACTGTGGAGTATTTAGGGCGGAGGTTCACACAATCTGCAACTTACTGTCAAATGGCTTTCACTTTTTTTTTTTTTTAAAGATTTATTTATTATTATATGTAAGTACACTGTAGCTGTCTTCAGACACACCAGAAGAGGGCGTCAGATCTCATTATGGATGGTTGTGAGCCACCATGTGGTTGCTGGGATTTGAACTCAGGACCTTCGGAAGAGCAGTTGATGCTCTTAACCACTGAGCCATCTCTCCAGCCCCGGCTTTCACTTTTTAAAAAGCAGGTATCTGCTTGTCAAATAAAATGCAGGTATGTCGATGCAAATGTACAGAAAAGTTGATTACCTCGTTTGAGTGTTCATGGATACTTCTGAAACTTTTTCTTCTAAGTTTGAAAAAAGAAGAAAGAGTCAACCAGGCAGTGGTGGCTCACGCCTTTAATCCCAGCACTTGGGAGGCAGAGGCAGGTGGATTTCTGAGTTCAAGGCCAGCCTGGTCTACAGAGTGAGTTCCAGGACAGCCAGGGCTACACAGAGAAACCCTGTCTCAGAAAAGAAAAAAAAAAAGAAGAAAGAGTCATATATAGCAGGCAGGCGCATGTCAAATGAAGATGGTTTGTAAGTGAAGCCATTGGGGAAAAATGGCTGGCGTTTTGTTGCAGGTTGGTAAGGGGCAATGATTTTGATGTGCTATGTCTACCTGGCTTATGGTTACTTACAAGGAAGGGTGGTTCTCCCTTTGCCATACTTTTGGTACCAGGGTCTATAGGTGATGCTGATGGGTTCTAGACCCAATGCACACATCACAGCTCCTTCCAAAGGAACCAGACATGAACCTTGGATGTCTTTGCACAGGGTTCAATCTCTGGGCTCCATCCTCAGACTCACTGGGCTGGTGAGAGGGTGACCACCTTCTGCGTCAGACCTTATAGACTGATAAGTGGATGGTGTGAGTACATTTAAAGGTGACAGTCACCCTATGTGCCCAAGTGGGCAGGGCAGATAGCTGATGTCAAAAACCTAACTAGCCTTGAGTTCTGCTTCACCTCATGCTAGCCATGGGCACAAGCTAACCCTGGCCTCTCAGATTCCTTGTCTGCTCTAGCATTCACTCCAATGAACTACGCCTTAGGTCAACAAGGACTGTGGTTTGAACCTGCCAGCCCATCTGCTTCTGACATCCAGTTTCAGTTCACTCTGCTTCTGGGCATGGCAACCTCAGGACTCTCAGTATTCCCTAAGCCCCATGGTTCTCTGTGTTCCAGGAATAATTGGTTGACTTCGAGCCTTACCTCATGATATCTACAGATATCCACCTTTCTGCCTACACTTCCGTATGGCATTGGATTTTCATATACGTCATCTCACGCCAGAGCAGCCTGAATGAACACTGTATGTTTCATCCTACCAAACAGCCATGCGCCATTAAGTTAAAGAGACTTGCAAAAGAATACAGTTGGGTGTCGATCTTTACTCATTTGCTGCTTTGAGAATCATAGTTATCTTTTATAAACATGCTAGATGTCCACGTATAGTAGGGTTACCATCGGCACTTTTTTTCAAGGTCTGATTATTTATCTACCTGTCAGTCTTAAAGACTTGTTTTTGACCGGATTTAGAAGCAGAAACTCTCAGTGAGGGTGGTCTACCTTTCTTAGCAATCTGTTCCTGAAGTTTTTCTTTGGCTTTCTTCATTCTCTTGGCCAAAATTTTAGCATGTTGTGAAGCCCCTCACGTTTCTACGTGTGTTGTCTTTAGCGTACTATGTTGGCATTTGTGTTGCAGGACATGTGGAATCACAGGACCCTGAATCCTGGGCGCGTTGGTCCTGGGCCTCTCACCTTCTTAGTTTAAGGGCTTCTGACAGCGTATTGGCAGACATCACCCTCCTTAGAGAAACTGACAAGCGTTCAGATTCGTCTGACTTTGGGGTCCCAGCTGCTAAGGCACAGTAGTGTTTGTCAGTCCAGGAATATCCTTCTCTCTCATCTGTCTGTCTATTCGTTCGTTACAATGAGCAAGTTGCAAACATTCAGATTGGCATCCTCAAGTAGTCTTGCCCTTCCCTCTCCGGTCTCCTTGGTCTACAACAGGAGCTCTGTTACTCAACCTCAGGTGCACTCTTCCATGGGTCGAGACACCTTGCTTCTTGGGAAAACCTTGTTGTGTGGTTTGGACCACACAGCTCTTCCACTCTCCACTCTGAACATCAGCAGCTACTTCTGTGGCCATGTGATGCTCACAGAAAGTACAAAGCTTGTGGTCTTCGTGCACTTCAGCAAGCTTCTGACAGCTGGTGGCTGGGGAGGGGATATTCAGCATCATAGTGACACCACTGACTTGCCTAGGAGGTACCACAAAAAACCCAACCCCACCATTTTCATTTGATGTTTTGCTTGTACCAAGTATATACCAGCTACCCACAGAGCCCAGAAAGGGCATCAAAGCCCCTGGAACCAGAGTCACATATTGTTGTGAGTTGCCCTCGTAGGTACTGGGAATCAAATTCAGGTCCTCTGGAAGAGAAGCCTACGTCCCTAATCACTGGACATATTTCCAGCCCGTTTTTTAAATTAATTGTTTTTGTGTATAGGTGTTTTGCTTGTATGTTTTGTGTGCACAATATTCATGCAGTGTTCAAGGGGCCAACGGAGGGCATTAGATCCCCTAAGACTGAACTTACGGACAGCTGTGTACAGTCATGTGGGTGCTGGGAATCGAACCCAGGTCTTCTGGAAGAACAACCTTAGCCCTGAACCATCTTCCCAACCCCATCACTGCCTTTTTTTTTTTTTTTTTTTTTTAAGATAGAAACATTTTTCTTTTGACTTTTAAAAAGGCAAACATGGATAAAGGTGAGCCGCACACAGGACTTTCCAGGTCCTAAAAGGAGAACTACTCATTTGGACGTCTCTAACAATCCCCTTCATGGGCTTTGATACAGATGAGCTATCTGCAGGGTGGAAAAAAACATTGTGTTTTAGACAGGTTCTTACTATGTTAGTCTCATCACAGTCCTGGCTGTCCTGGAATTCACCACGTAGACTAGGCTGACCTTGAACTCACAGAGATCTGCCTCCACCTCCGCCTCTGCCTTGAGTGCTGGGATTAAAGGTATGTGTCACTATATCTAGCATGCTAAAAAAAAAAATTCAGCCATAAAGAAAAATGAAATCTTGTCATTGGCAGGATGTGCTCTGTGGAATAAGCCAGATTCAGAAAGAATCTTACTTGTGGAATCTAAATTCTATCATCTGTCTGTCTGTCTGTCTATGTATCTATCAGCCATCTATCTGTCATCTATCAATCATCTATATCTATCCATCTATCTATCTATGTATCATCTAAGTATCTATCTGTTATCTATCTGTGTATCTATCATCCATTTATCGTCTGCCTATTTATCTATCTATCTATGTACCACCTAAGTATCTATCTGTCATCTATTGTGTGTCTATCATCTGTCTATCTGGCATCTATCTAGTCTGTTTCTCTCTGTCTATATATGAGCTCAAGGAAACAGAACGGAGCCTCCTGAGCATGATGAGAACTGAAAGAGGTCTTAAGGGCAGGGAGAAAGTAATGAAACCCATGTGACATGACAGCAAAGGAGAGGAGCCCTGAGAGAAACCCATGCAATGGGAAGCAAGGGAGACAGGAAATACGGACACGCTGAAATGATGTCTGTGCATGAACATACCATAATAAAACCAATTACTTTGTATGCTGACTTTTAAGACTTAATAATAAAGTTGGGCTGGCTGAGTGGCTGTAGAAGCCCCAAATGCTGGTGCCTAGAATTTACACATTATTTTCTTGTCCTGATGCATGTCCTCTGTGGTTGGTGGGGAGCTGTTCTTGCTGCCTCCCCCCTACTCTCCCGGGAGCCGGGCTGAATGGAAGGCCAATCTTCTGAGCATTGTGGATGGGTCACCAGTCACAAGAAAGGGGGCATGGCTAGAGGGTCTCCCATCAGCAATAAGAGGGCTGTGATGAGTAGACCACTTCAGCTCATAGAGTATTGGCCACATTGGTTCCTGGGCTGTGCCCATCTCAGGGAACAAAGAAACATGCCTCTCTGGTGCTCTGGCTCACACAGGCCATGGAAGCAGCTGGCAACCAGGGGTCTCTGCTGCCCAGAGCTTTGTATTTCCTCATTTTGTGGCATCATTGCCTGAGCCCCATGAAGTATTTGTTCGCTGACTCTACATGTCTTGAAAGCAGCCAGCCTGGCCTGGCTTGGCTTGCATTGTCTATTCTATACTCTCGACTAGAACCAAGTACGGCCCACAGCACAAACTCAAGGATTGCAGGTCATGATTGCAGGGCACTCATTTAAGCCCAGAATTCGGGAGGCAGAGGCAGGAAGATCTTTATGAGTTTAAGCCCAGCCTGGTCTACATAGTAAATCGTGAGTTCCAGGATAGCCAAGGGTACATAGTGAGAAGCCAACCAAAAGGAAAAAAGACAGAAAAAAGCCAGGGTGTATGTACACTGTCCTTCTGATCTGTCTGGGTGACTAAATTTCAAAGTGGTCCCCAAGCCCTAAGGTACAGACTATACTTAGCTAAGTCTGCCTTTGGGGTTGCTCTATCCAGGTGCCACAGACACATTTCTAGATGTTGGTTATGGGCAATGGTGAGTTTGCTCATGAAATCTGTGCCTAGCTGGGCAGGAAAGGACATGTGCTGCAGACCATTTGTGGAGGGTGGGATGCAATGGGCAGGTCACTGTCCCTTTTTCTTAGCCAGTCCCAGCTCTTGGCAAAGACTGGCTACTGCTTCTGTGTGGTTTGATCAGAACTAGCCCTGAGATTTTTGGAGCAATGACTTCACTTGCATGGCCTTGTGCAAGGCCTACTGACCTCTCTACCATGTTAGTCTCATCAGCCAATACAGTCAGATTAGGCTACAGGATGGCTAGGTCAGGTCAGGAGCATCATTGCTAAGAAAGAATCTAGCCCGGTGAGGGAGCAGGGTACAGTTGGCAGGTAGGAGACCGAATGGCGGTCAGCTCATAGTGTAGGCCTGGGTGTGGCTTGGTCAAACTACCCCAAGATGCCCAGAGGCAGCACTGGTCCAGGGCTCTCCTGGTCTTCCTTAGAGGCTCAGGCTTAGACTTGAGGATCCCCAAGAGGAAGCAGTGCTCTCATGTCCCTTAGCTCTGGCCATCCTTTGCTCTTGAGGTACAGACAGCTTTCTATACCCAAAGCCTATTCCCGCCTTTTGTTTGGTTCACAGGACAAGAAGGATAGTTTAGATGAGTCAGTGAAGGCTCAGAGAGGCGGCACAATGTGACACGGGACTGGGAACTTGGCCAGATTTTTGGGAGGGTGGTTGCCACTTTTTAAAAGGGACTTTGTCATCCCAGGTTCTAAGCACAGCTGATCAGTGCTCTGCTGGCTCCAGGTGATGACTAATGAAGGCACTCCCAAACCTTGGAGCATTTGACAATTGAGACTTGAAAAACTTTGCAAGTGTCTGCTGCTTTGTCTAAATGCAAACAATGAAAATTCATGAAAACACCAAGAAAAGCAGCCACCCTAGAGGAGCTGTGGGAGAGAAAGTCGGGAGTGAGCAAGCCTCCAGGCAGACACAAGCCAGCCCAGTGGAATGTGAGCCACAGGTCAGCCTCAGAGCTGTCCAGGTCGTGGAAGGCGCAGGGCTCAGAGCATGCTCAGTCAGCTATCAAAACGTCTAGGCTCTGAGTCCAAGAAGAAAATGAGTATGTGATTTTTAAAGCTGGTAGAAATTACCACCAATATTTGTCTTTAAAACGTGGAATTGAGGGGGCTGGAGAGATGGCTCAGTGGTTAAGAGCACTGACTGATCTTCCAGAGGCCCTGAGTTCAATTCCCAGCAACCACATGGTGGCTCACAACCATCTATAATGGAATCTGATGCCCTCTTCTGGTGTGTCTGAAGACAGCTACATTGTACTCGTATACATAAAATAAGTAAATAAATAAATAAATCTTAAACAAAACAAAAAAAAAAACTGGAACTGAATTGATGCTTCACTCAGGAAATAAATGAATAAACCAACCAACCAAGGGCAGGAGAGATGGTTCAGCAAGTAGGCTGCTCTTCCAAAGGACCTAAGTGTGGTTCCCAGAACCTGCAAGGTGGCTCACAACCATCTCTAACTGCAGTTCCAGGGATACAAGAGCCTCCTCTGGCCTCCGCAGGAACTGTATGTATGTGGTATATTTAGATGCAGGCAAAATACCCAGACATGCACATGAAAATAAATATATTTAAATATATAAAAAATAGGCATAGAATTACCATAGTCTCTAAGTAAGTCACTTCTGAGTATATTAAAAACAAACAAACAAAACCAATAACCCGAAAGCAGAAATCAGAGGAGCTATGTGTACATCGGTGTTCATAGTCACACCAGCCAGGAGGGGGACATAATCCAACTGTCCATCAACAGGTGAATGGGCACAAATATGGGCCTCACATACAAATAAACATCATTCAGCCTTAAAGGGGAGGAAAAATCTGGCATATGCTCTAACATAGATACATCTCGAGGATATTATAGTCAGCAAAACAAGCCAGCCACAGAGTTTAACGACTCACAGTAAAACTAAATGTCACTCACAACTGTCTGTAACTCCAGGTCCAGGGGGTCCTATGCTCTCTTCTGGCCTCGTACACAGATTGGGTTTACTCACGCACAGGAAAAACATACTCATAAAATAAAAATGAATGAGTATTTTTAAAAAGTATATTAAAAAGTTGTAAATGTTATAGTGTTTATATGTCTTTCATGCTAAAATAAACAATGGGGGAATGCCCTCCGGATGGTTAACTGACAGAAATTCTCCCCAAAGAAGGCACTGGGCCGGAGAATGCTCACCCTTGGGAGTGACCTCTGTGACACAGACCAGGGAGCTTTGGGGCCATTTGACGGCTCTGACAGGACATGAGCAGCTGAAACTCTAGAAGGATGGACAGTGCATGGTCTTCCTTTATCTCCCAAATCAGAGGGTCAGGGAGCCCAGCCTGGCCGGGAACAAAGCCAGGTGAACAATTTAAAGGTGGGCTGGCCTCTGGTGAACGGCCCATGCCATCTGTACAGTCGCCTCCTACATCTGCCAGGAGGTACTGGCCGGAAGTATGCGAATTCAGGAAGCCCCAAACCATTCTCTTCTGGGCTTAGGGCTGCCTGACAGCCAGACAGGAAGGACAGACAGCTGGACCCAGGTCCTTAAAGACTGGCAGAACTACCACATCCATCTGTGGGAGACTGGCGTCTTCATTTTTTTTTTTTTTTTTCAAACGACAGTAGAAAAATGGAAGTTTCTGAGCCATTTGTAGATTAAGACCTACTGGAGCTGTGGGACCACATAGCCTCACCAAGAGAAAGAATCAGACGCTTCCTTTCTCGTTGCCTTCCCTAAGAACGTAGGGTAGGTACTCGCCGAAGGAGACTGAAAACGCAGAAATCCAAGTCTCCCTCTCCTTACCGCATGGCAACCCACTTGCAGCCCCACCGCCCAGCGACTCCTGGATTAATCTTTCTTTCTTTTCTTTTCTTTTCTTTTTTCCTTTTTCTGCTCAATGGATTGTGGTCAAGGCCATTGTAACGTGAGCAGTGCCTCGGAGGGGATTGGCCGAGGGGGCTGCGAGGGGCCCCTTTCACAGAGGGCTAATTGCGTTTCAGACCACCAGTATTCGGGAGCTACAGATGTCTTCCTTCATTTGCCTAGGCAGTACAATTGGGCCCATCTGTTGCATTTATTCCGCCCGCCCCGCCCCCGCCCTCGCCCCCGCCCCTCCCCTCCCTTGTCTGTGGAGCCTAAATTGAAAACTCATCAAAATGTAATCCAAGAGCAGTTTGGCCGACCGAGCTGCTGAGAAGGGGCTCGGTGGGAATAAAGGCCCCCCGCCACTTTTACACCCGGGCCAGAGCCTGGGGAGCCGGGTCACAGGCAGCCTTAAGGGGGAAAGTGAGAAGTGAGCCGGCAGATGGGCTGCTCCACGCGGCCCTATAACCTGATGCCTCGGAAGAGGGGCCCTAGCAACCGGCCGGAGGACGCTGCTGCCCTGGAGGTGGCGACCCCACCTCGAAGGCCTCGCCCCTGGCCCAGGATTTCAAACGTGGCTGGGGCCAGGGTTCATCACTCTCTGACCCCCATGTGCCCTCTGCAGCTCAAAGGGATTTCCAAGCACAGAGGGCAGGGATGGCTTGGTTTGTAAGGTTTAGGGAATTTGGCACTGGATAAGGCAGGCAGCCTTCTGGCTGCCCCACCCTGGCCTACCCTGGATGTCCCTCGGCTCTGCCGCCTGCTGGCTAAGGCCCTGGATCCACTCCCCTTTCTTCCCAGTAGCCCCGAGTTCTAGAACTCGATTTTCAAGTCGAGGCTCTGATGATGGGGGGTGGGGGGAGCGCTTAAGGGCTCTCTACCTTTGCACAAGCCACAACTGGTTTCTTCTGTGGTCCCTTTTCCAAACCCTAACCCCACCTAGGCCAGGAATGGCCTGTTACTCTACCACCCTGCACCCCACAGCTGCTGGCCACACCCTTTAACCAGTCTGTTGATGGAACAGGGCCACAGCTTCCAGTTTGTGTGGCCTTGCTGCTTTAGGAGCAATGACTGGAAGGAACAGCTGGGGTTCTCACAGCAGACACCTCTGCACATTGGGAGCATGCAGCTCGGTGGCAGACATAGGCGCCTCTTTGTTCCTGAAGAGTTGTGTGTGAGGAGGGAGCTTATCTCAAACTTCTTGTTTTAATTGAAATCCTCAGTAAACAAGCAAACCAACACTCGCATGCATACAAATACATACACACACACATACACACGCCTCTCAATTCAGCACAAACACATAAACACACAGGCACACACATTCAGACACATATCAATCCAGCACAAACACACACACCTTAATCCAACACACACACACCTTTCAACCCAGCGCCCGCGTGCGCGTGCGCACACACACACACACACACACACACACACACCCCTCAACCCAGCACAAACACACATAATTAAAGAAAAAGATCCATGTGGTTCTCCTATCTCCTTATCTCCTGGGCTGCCCTCCCATAGCCCATAGTTCCTGTTTTGATATCATATTGTTTGAAAGTCTGGTCAGCTTCACCCTTGCGTTCCTGTCACAGCCTACTGAACAGTTGTTCTCAACACTCTTCAGAACGTGTGAAAAGAGCACAGTCCAAGTCACCTGGGGTGATGCACATGTATAATCCCAGTCCTTGGATGGTAGAGTCAGGAGAATCAGGAGTTTAGGGCTAGCCTTAGCTACATATGAACTGGAGGCCAACTAGGCTATGTAAGATTCTGTGGTCTTGAGATTCAGACTGAGCTAGAAACACTAGGCTGACCAACGTGGTCAGTCCAAGGTGAGACTTGCCAAGGTCACCTCCTCCCCTTCAGTGTCCCCAGTCTTAATTAACTCTTTGCCAGGTGGAAGAGAGTAGCTGTCAGGTCTGGCTTGCCTGTCTTTTAATTGAAGTGTTAATTTGCTGCTGCAAAAAGGGAGAGTCTTGCCCTTCAGGAGCCTTCATAAAGTGATTAACACTGAGGTGGTGGTGTGGGGGGGGCTGGGTCATAGGCAGAGTGCAGCCTTTGTGACAGGGAGGTGGGCCAGGGCCAAAGTTTCCCCACTTGCCTCACCCTGCCCACCAGCCACCAGGCAACACTTGCTCCGATGGATCTGCAGGACACTGACCCAGTCTCTGGACCCTTCTGCTCCATCTTGATGATCAAGAGCCACCTCTTTCCTGTGACACTTCTGCTCACACACCATACTCATGGGATGACCAATCAGCCCCTCAGAGCCCTACCTGGTGCCCCCTCCTCTGCACCAGGGCAGAACTGGACAGCCAGAACTTGAGAAGCACAGAAATGAGCATCCCTGAAGCAATCTTGTCTTCAGTCCTAAACCTCCTGCCCTATGTATCCCTTGTAGCTCCATCTTGGGGCAAAGCTGGCATGGTGAAGCTCTGGAAGTGAGCAGGGGGCTTATAGCCTGCTTTCATCTCTCACTAGCTGAGTGACTCTCAATAAATTACCTCATTTTTTTTGTTTGTTAAGTGTTAGTCCCTGTTTTGCCTGCCCATGAATCAAGGCACCTACTTGTGAGCTGCTCCCCACAGGTTCTCAGGGCCAGCCTTGGTGTGAGACCCAGTGTTCAGCAGCTCTCCTCCTTCAAGGCCTTCCCAGTCTCTGGCTCAGGTCTCCATCCCCTGGGCTTGCTGCTCTGAATTCTGTGGCTCCTTCTGAGGGTGCCACTGCAAGCACCCTGCACTTGTGTCATGGGGCTGGCACATCAGTTGAGTCTAGTAACTGTTTTGTTGGGCTGTGGCTTTAAAAGCTCCCTTCCCTAGATAGGACTTACATTCCCCAGTTATGGCTTCAGCCCCTTTCCTCCCTTCCCTCCCATCTTTGTTTCTTAGCTTTTTGTCTTCTCTGTTCTTATCTTTGAACAAAGAATGTGTGTAAATGAGGTAGTCCCCATTTAGTCCACATTCATATTCTATCAACTAAACAGCCCCAGCAAAGAGAAAGTACAGATTTCTCATTGATTACCGTAAAGATCTTAGAATGGAATCAAAGGCCCGAGGCCATCAGAGACACCACTTACACATTCAGTTTGCATGTGTGAGGGCACACCTTAGGATATCTTTTTAGAAACAAAATGGTGGACTAAAGGGAACACTCATTTTTAGTGTATTCAACTATCTACCAACTCCTGTGTATTATGGAAACCAATGAGGTCCTTCTGTCCCCCAATCTGCACATTTGCTTGGGATGTATAACTAGAATTGTGGTTTTGTTACAGTTTATTTAAATGTTGCTTCTTGGTTTATTGAGAGGCAACCTGGTTAACAGTTTACTTGCTGACCACTAAGTTCAGAGTCAGCAGAGCTCTTTTTTTTTTTTTTTTTTTTTTTTGGTTTTTCGAGACAGGGTTTCTCTGTGTAACCCTGGCTGTCCTGGAACTCACTCTGTAGACCAGGCTGGCCTCGAACTCAGAAATCTACCTGCCTCTGCCTCTCAAGTGCTGGGATTAAAGGTGTGCACCACCACTGCCCTGCTCAGCAGAGCTCATTTTGAAATGTGTTCTCACAGTTATGACAATGACTAATGCTGGTCAAACTTGCATTGTACATTACTCTTGGTAGTCACCTATATGCAAGCTACTTGTGAGGAAACAGACACAGGAAGACCAACCCACTTGCCTGAGCTCATCTATCTAAAGAATTCAGTTCCCAGGGCTCAGAGTGAGCTCAGCATAGTACGTCAAATAGAAGCAACTGCAGGAGTTGTGTAACCCTGTCTGTTTCTGTCTTCTGATTTAATGTGAATTTTTTTTTAAAGATTTATTTATTTATTATGTAAGTACACAGTCTGTCTTCAGACACTCTTTCTTTCAATCCAAGCTCACTCGCTCCGGCCCAGCTTGCTGTAGCTGTCTTCAGACACCCTAGAAGAGGGCATCATTCTCATTACAGATGGCTGTGAGCTATCATGTAGTGGCTGGGATTTGAACTCACGACCTTCAGAAGAGCAGCTGAGCTCTTAACCGCTGAGCCATCTCTCCAGCCCCATTGAATGTTAGCACGGTTTCCATTTGTGCCCTGACCACAGGCGACTTCTCACCTACCAAGCATGATCACTGTGGGTATCTTAGAGAAGAGAGGTACAGAAACAGAGGTAAGTGCTTATACTGTATGGAGCATCCTATCCCAGGAAGACAGAGAAAACGGAAAGGGTGGATACGTGGATACGGGAGAGAATGGATATTGGGAGAGTGTTATAAGTGTCCTGCATGGTCAGTCACTCACTCTGCAGGGCTTTGGCAAAGGCCGTGAGAACTTCATAGTCTGGAGGAGAGAAGAATGCTTCATCTGACTGTCTTCCTTTGGCTGAAGGTCATCCCCATATCATGACCATTCCCCTGCCCTTCCACGTGGCCTTCAGATATCACCACGAAGCCATTCCCGAGCTCTCTCTAGTGGCATTTTCAACAAACTTATATTATACTGGGAGAACCAACTCTCCCTTTGAGTGATCCAAGCCCCATAGCCCTGACGGCACGAGCTAGGTAGTGTGTGTGGCAGGGGATGGCTTGAGGCAAGGAATGCTATTTGTGACAAAGATACCAGAAATAGTGTCTATGCACAAGACCAGTGTGCAGATCCTGGCTGGTACCTTAATGTCTCAGAACCCTCCTTAGAATTCTTATCTGGGCATCAGACTCAAATTTGCCTGTTAGAATCGCAGTACATCCATAGTTAAATGCCTACCCTGCTCAAGGCTCTTTGGATACAATGTTGACTTAGACAATCCCTCAGACAGTTCTCAGCTTCCCAGACAAGCAGACCCATTAAAAGTAACATGACATGCCGGGCAGTGGTGGCGCACTCCTTTAATCCCAGCACTTGGGAGGCAGAGGTAGGTGGATTTCTGAGTTCGAGGTCAGCCTGGTCTACAAAGTGAGTTCCAGGACAGCCAGGGCTACACAGAGAAACCCTGTCTTGGAAAAAAAAAAAAAAAGAGTACAGAGAAAATACACAATTTGGAGGGAAAAAAAAAAGATCCCCAAACAAGTGTTGTTTGCAAAGGGTGACTTTTGATCCTTTTCTTCAGGGTTTCTTAACATAAGAAACATGGTCTCAGGGCTGAAGAAATGTCTTAGTGGTTAAGATCACTGGCTTCTCTTCCAGAGGTCCTGAGTTCAGTTCCCAGCAACTGCTTGGTGGCTCACAACCATCTGTAATGTGGTCTGATGCCCTCTTCTGGTGTGCATGAAGACAAAGCAGTCATATACACAAACAAACAAACAAATAAGAATCATGGCCTCTCTGCTTCATGAGACCCACAGGACCAAGTTTCCCCCATTCCTAGCCTGTGACTTTCTCTCATCATCTAAGCCACTGGCACTGACCCCATGGCAGGGTGAAAGAAGAGATGGAGAAGAGGCAGAGAACATGCTATGGCCCTCTACAGGGTTTCCTGGAAGGAGCTGCAAGCATCCCCTTTAGTTTATACTGCATTGATCAGAACAGAGCCACAGCAGAGACTGGACAGTGTAGTTCCTCTCTTGACAATTTACCCAGCTATAAATTCTGTTACTGCTAGAGAGTAGACAACCAGCAGCCTCTGCCATAGACACCTAACAGACTGACACAAGGTGCTGATGGTAACTGGGGACTTGCCTGGAAGATGTGGCATCCTAGAAGTGTTGTTGATGGTGGTGATGGCTTCATGGGGAGTTTGTTGCTGTTCTTTGCTTGTTTTGAGACAGGGCCTCACTGTGTAGTCCTGGCTGGCCCTGGAACTTACTATGAAAACTAGGTTGGCCCCAAACTCACAAAGATCTGTCTACCTTTGCCTTGTGCTGAGATTAAAGGCATGCATCTCAACATTCAGCTACCCTAGATATCTTAAAAGATAGATGGGTGAGGCTGTAGAGATGGGTCAATAGTTCAAGAGCACTTGCTCTTGCAGAAAAGCTGGATTTGCTTCCCAGCACCCACACAGTGGTCCACAGACATTCTTAACTCCAGTTCCAAGGGATCCACTGTCTGACCTTCCAAGACACGGACCATGCATACAGATACACACATGCAGGCAAAACAGTCATGCATAAAATAAAATGAATAAATCTCAAAAAAGGAGGAGGAGGAAGATAAGGATGATTTGGGGCCTAGAGAGATGGCTCAGAGGTTAATAGCACTTGTTGCTCTTGCATAGGACCCAGGTTCGATTCTTAGCACCCATATGGTGGCTTGCAACTATCCATAACTACAGTTACAGGGCATTTGGCACCCTCTTTCGACCTTCTTGGATACCAGGCACATACACGGTACACGTACATACAAGTAGGCAAAACATTCATACACATAAAATAATTAAATATAAAAATATTTTTTAAAAAATGGATCAGAACTGATAGAAGAGGAAAAGGCGAGGCTGAGGGAACACGTACAGTCAAAGGGCTGTAGTCCAGAAGCGTGTGTGTGTGTACTCACATAAGTGTGTGCTTGTCGTGTGGGCGGGGTGCTGCTGACAGCTGACTCATGGGGGACCGGTAAGTCACATCCTCAGGGGCAGGGGAGGAGTGGGGAAGGGAGGGGACAGAGAAGGGAGCCTCTCTGGTTGCTGGGCTGAGGATGGGGAGAGAAGGCAGTGGAGGGAAGCTGGAACTAGTCACTTGATTTGGGCATGGGTGCTCATGGGGGGGAGAGCAATGGTAGCAGAGGTGACTGAAGAACTGGGCCAGACAGAAGTCTGGGGCCTAAGCTTAGGTGGGTATGGGACCAGGCAAGCACGGGCATGTGTGAGTGAGTGTCTGTGAGGTTTTGGGGGTAGGACAGTAATGGGCGACATCTGGATTTGTCACTTGGAACTTGGAGGTATGGCCAGCTCTTCAGGGCCAGGCCTGATTTTGCCACCAGATCCCCAGAGCTGAGGTCAGGTGGAGAGGGAAACAGAGCCTGCTTTGCTGCTCCAGAACAAATAGCAGTTACCATTTGTGACTGTCTGGGGTGACTACTGTGGCTGTTGTCACCCTCAGAGTCACTATCCTTGGTCTTCCCTGTGTGGGGAAGCACGTCCCCAGGTAGGTGAAGGGCACAGGCCTCTCAGGCCAGCTAGGAACTGAGGGTCAATTGCCAATGCCTGTGGTCTGGTGGCATGTGGGTCACTGGGAAATGAGGGAGGCCCATAGCTGAGGAAAACTCTCAGCGTGGTAGGACAGACACCAGGGCTGTTCTCCTGGTGCCCCCAGGGATAATGAGGACTTCAGAAAGGACTCAGGACTGAAAGAGGTTTTAGTTCCTTGTTTGGCGGCTTAAAAAAGGCAAACAGAGGCTTTTCTCCTTTGGGGATCAGTGTGAATCCCAGAAAATCCCATTATTTCCCCTTGAGATCAGTGGCCTGCTCTTGAGAGCTTTCTCTTCCCCAAGGCAACAGCCATCTCTTCGCTCTGTGAAACCATCCTGTCCCTGTGTGGCCCCAAAGGTAAAGAGTGGGATGGGGGCACAGGTGACACCCCGCTGTCAGATGTTTCTTCTTAATCTTCTCATTGAGGGTAGTTACTAAGAGAGGAACCATTATTCCCCTTTCCCCCCATAGTCCTGTGAGAAGACAGTTATGGGGCTTGGGATGGGAGGGTAGACATGAGGTGGGAAAACACTATGCTGGCGGGGGGGGGGGGGGCTTTTTCAATGGTCTTCTAGGAGGATGCCAGCAAGGTCCCAATTCTCTGGACTCCTTTGGGGCCTGCCCTTGGAGGGTCATCTCTACCAGGACTCTCAGCAGGCTGGACAAACAGCAAAGAAGGATGGCCATATGAGTGTAGGCTAACATTGAACAAACCTTTGTCCAAGAACCTGGCACTGGGCGGAGCTTCCTGATGTATGTGTAGCCATGTCTGTGAGGAAGGTTGTCACACCTATTGGACAGATGAGACTGAAGTGTGGAGAACAGAGTCACTGAAGGACCTATAACATGAGGGGTCTGCCATGCACACCAAGGCCTCCCGTGAGCTGTACTGACTCACAGAAGGAGGCAGCCTACATTAGGCACCTATCCATATAAAGCCAGCAGCAGCTGGCTTTGCATTGGGGGGGGGGGGAGCTCCAAGGTCCACTGTTCTAAGCCCGCCCCACCCCCTGTGTTCTGAGTTCTGAGAAGCTTCTGCAAAGAGGTCCTTTGCTATGTGGCAGGCCCTGTGCCAAGTGCTCCCCACAGTGGTCTCCCTAGTTCTCTCTACTGGACAAACAAATGAGGTTGGTTTCTAGAATCTGACTTGAGGGACTTGTTTTATTCACTGAGGTTTGAGCTGCCTCTCCGGTGATACATTCTGTAAAGTGGGAAAGGTTTTTGCCTGCTTGGCAGCCCTATTCTTGGGGTCCTTCTGAAAGGGTAGGTGCCCCTTACAAGGACATCTAAATCAGCAAGAGGTCAGAACACACCCTCCCCCCAGCGCATCCTCTCGGAAGCCCAGGAACCCAAGCCTTCTGTTTCCAAGATCCCTGTTGACCCTTACACGCTTGCACACACAGACACAAGGGCCTTACACACTTGCATGCCTAGGCATAGGGAGGACTTTTAGAGAGGAGCAGAGAGGACTCTTTCATTAGCATAACAAGGGGGCCATTGAAAGAGCGGCTCCAGTCTGCACTTGAGGGCTGTTGTTCTTTCAAGTAGGGAAGTCCCCAGCTCTGAGAGCCTGCTTGCTGGCTTTAAGCTGCTGCTGCAGGAGGCTGCCCCTTCCAGCCATGCAGGGTGGTGGATGTGAGGGTGTGGATGATTTTTCTTGGTTTGGGGAATGGCTTGCACATTAGCAGTCAATGGCTTGGGTCCAGTGACTTTGCAGAAGACTCCCTTGTGGAAGCCCGAGCCTGGTCCTGGTTTTCCCTTCTGCAGCTGTTGTCCTACTTGAGGTGACAGTGACTCTTTTCTGAGGCTCCTTTCACTTGAGCAAGAGCTATCCATCAGTGGTGGGGAGGGGCTCTCCTGGGTCTCTTGGCCCAGGTGGCTTCTGGGCAGAATGAGATAGGATTTGTACACTTACTTTGCCTGGAGAAGAAGCCAGGAGAGGAGCAATGGCGAGAGGTCAAAGGTTAAGAGGGGTTAAGCCTTCACCTCTAAAGATCACCTGTCAGCCCCAAGACAAGTATTTCATAAGTTCCATCCTGAACACTAGCTCAGCAGAGCCCCCACAAGCTGTGATCATCAGCCATTTACCAAGGACATACTGTCCTCCTGACACGGAGAGCCCATACCCCAGCTTCTTGCTTTAATGCCAGTTCTGGTTTGAAGTCACCTATCGCCTCTCAGAGCCGCAGGTTCCTCTTATGTCCAACAACAAGCTTGGGCTGACTGGCGACACATGACTCTTGCTTTAATCAGCCAGAGCCCTTCCATGCACTTCTGCTCTTGGGCAGTGAGGGAGAGTTCAGATAGACAAGACAGAGAAGGATTCCCTCCCTCCCCCACTGCAAGGATACCGGAAGGGGTCTGCCACATCTTTTTCCTGGGAAGATCCAGGTGATCAGGATAGACCCTGAAGGTCTGTGGCTAGGGGCTGGGGAGTGTGGAGGAGCGTGCTCCCCAAGCTTAGCCTCACCCTCATGTTCCTCTCTATTTCCAGAGAGGCTACAGTGTTGGAGGCTTGGCTCTGAGCCGCCTGATTCATTGAGCCTGATCAAGGTTAACACATAGATGGGAGCTCCCAATAGGAACAGGAGTGCATGCTGGTTAGCTTTCTGTCAACTTGACAAAGGCTAGAATCATTTGGGATGAAGAAGTCCCAACTGAGAAAGGGCCATCAGATTGGTCTGTAGACACATCTGTGGAAGCATTTTCTTGATTAAAGGTTGATGAGGAAGGGCCCAGCCCCCTGAGCCATGGAAGCATTCCTCCAGTGGCCCCTGTTTTAGCTCCTGCCTCCAGGTCCCTGCCTTGACTTCTCTCAGTGAAGGACTGTGAGATACAGTGACCCTCCTCCCCTCCCCTCTTTGGTCATGTCTTTACCACAATAGAAGGTAAACTGAGGCAGAGGGCAGGGGAGTCTCCCTCCCTGCCTTGGGCCAATGGAAGGGCTAACAGGAGCCAGTCAGGGTGCTGTCCTCCCCGTGTTCACCATCTGTGTAGCTTGCACAGAAGGGATACATGGAACCTGTGGGTGATTGCACTTTGGTGAGCATCCTAGGGACAAGGGCTGGTGGAAAAAGACATTGGGTGACAAATTATTCACACATCCTCCCTCCATCTTCAGAGGTCTCTGCTCCCATGCAGAGAGAGATTCAAACCACCACTCCCAGGTGCTTAGGTTGAGGCCGGAGACTCTTGAAGATTGCCTTTTCTTATCTAAGCAAGTTAGAGGGAGGCAGCTGGCCGGAGGAAAGGGGGCCAGATATCCCCACTGCCATGACCAAGGACTCCTGGAGGCTAGAAAGCATGGTTCTGGAATCAGGAGGAATGAGAAACAATCCCAGGCTGGACCGTCTGACTCACGCAGGTTGCTTTAGCTTCCCTGTGCCTGCCTGCTGGCCCTGCATCTATATATTGGACCCATACTGATGCATCAGTGAGATAAACCTACTTGGTAGAGTGTCTGAAACACAACAAACGCTTAACTAGCAGGCTGTGTGTGTGTGTGTGTGTGTGTGTGTGTGTGTGTGTGTGTGTGTGTGAGGCATATTCTGTGGTCTCAGTATACAGGATGTGGATGCAGGAGGAGTGCCGTGAGTTGAGGAATCCTGTGCTACATAGTGAATTCCAGGCCAGCCTGGACTATAGAGTGAAATCTTGTCCCCCACATGAAAAGCTTGACAGATGCTATACAAACAGCAAGAAGAAACATTGACTACAGTGTTTGCTGGCTGAGGAGAGGTCTCTGCTACATTCTCCCAGCCCTGGAGGGGATGAGGGTTCTACTGAGTAGCTGTAGGAATCACAGACATTTTTTTCTTCAAATGCAGGGGTCAGCAGTTTCTAGTTTGTAGCATTTGTTCCTATCAATAGTCCCTTAGAGCAGGGGTGCTCCTACCCCAGGCTTGGAGGCAGGTCTGTTCTTACAGCCAGTCTTGGATTGGATCCAAGTCTTGGAATCAGATTCTTTTTTTTAAAAGAATAAAAAGTTATTTTTATGTATATGAGTACACTACAGCTGTCTTCAGACACAGCAGAAGAGGGTATCAAGTCATATTACAGATGGTTGTGAGCCACCATGTGGTTGCTGGGAATTGAACTCAAGATCTCTGGAAGAGCAGTCAGTGCTCTCCCACTGAGCCATCTCTCCAGCCCCCGAATCAGAGTCTTGAAATGACCCAGATCTTGTGCCTGGGCCCAAAAGCTCAGAGGTCCATGCCTGTGTTTTGTGTAGAAGAATAGAAGATACAGATACTCAAAGAAAGACAGACTTGGAGGCAGAAGGAGTTATTTGTCTGCACATCCACTCTGAGCAGAGAGGCCTAGGTCCTAGCCCAGTGGGACAGTCTATTTTGGGAGGATTTGAGACCGAGTGGAAGGAGGCAGAGCTTATGATGTTGCCTCTCACCTCAGGGATAGATATGGCGACAGGGTAGTTGGCTGCTCCCTGAGAGGCTAGTTGGAAGAGAGGAGGAGCTTCTGCAGAGCTTGTTTATGTTTCCCCCTGGGTCATCCTGGGGACCCCAGTTTAAATGCCATTGCCATGACAGAGCTGCCTTACCCTGGGTGATGCAAGACAGACTCTCTCTGTGCCATCGTCCCAGCTGGGAAATAAAGCTGATGCCAACGCCTTTTTCAGGTCAAGACACCCAACAGGAATCAGCCAAGCCAGGAGTGGGGCTTTCCTGCCTACATCTCCCTTCTGCTTCGCAATCTCCAAGCTTCTCAGGGGTGCCTTAATATCACACTAGGAGGCTGGGCCTCAGAAGAAAAGAACTAACTAATGTTCTTTAACTTAAAATATTTGCTTTTGTATGTATATTTTGCCTGTATATGTGGATGTGCACAACAAGCAGTTTGTGAGCCATGATGAGTGCTGGAGCCAAACCAGCGTCCTCTGCAAGAACAAAACCAGCTCTCAACTGCTGAGCCACCTCTCCAGACCCACTGTCTGTTCGTTATTCTTGACTATGGGAATAATTGAGGGCTCTCGACTCCTGAGACCTTAGAACACAAGTCACCTTGACTCAAGGTCATTTGGGGGTGGTGGTTTTGGGTTTAGAGCCAGTGTTTCTCTGTGTAGCCCTGGCTGTCCTAGAACTCAATGTAGAGCAGGCTAGCCTCTGGAACTCAGAGCTCTGCCTGCTTCTACCTATGAGTGCTGGGATTAAAGATGTGCACCACCCTGCCTGGCAAGGACTCTAAAGTCTGAACTAGGAACTCTCAGAAAGGAGGAGGGGGAGGCTCTGCTTGACAGGGAGAGTAACAAGAAGAGAAAGAATGACTTGGATAATGCCTGACTTGGATTTAAGTAATTCTGGGAACTGGAATAGTTCTGACCCTACAGGCTGAAAACAAAAAAGCAACATCTAATTGCCCTGTGAGTTGGTATGGCTGTCCTCAGACTCAAGGACCAGAAGCCAGCGGTCTTCCCTATGCTTGCTTAAATTCTCCTCAGACCTCAGGTATACTCCTGGGTCCACCCCCAGACATGCCTGGCTGTATCCTCTCCTCTTATTGCCATATTCTCTCTGAAGGTAGAAATTAAGGGGAGGGACCGCCAGCCAGAGATAGGCCCTTCATGGTCTGTGAATAAAAGTCTCCAGGACGGTAGGGCCTTGCTGGTCTTCCTCCGAGGGCTTGGAAAGGAGCAAATCCAAGATAGGCCAGGAGCCCACAAGACTAGTCACAGAATAAAGCCACCACAGTCGCACCCCTGAATTCCAGGGAGAGGTTCAGGAAACCTTTAAGGTAATGTAAGGCTTTAAGCCTCACCTATATATGTGTATACATATATAGTCTAGATCCCACATTACATTGAATTATATAGCACTCTAGAAGTGGGTGGGTTTACATCTGCCTATTACACAGTCTTACACTACAATTATTTCCTTAAATTTGAATTATGTGGGTTTTTTTTTTTTTAAGTTTGTAGAAAAAAGAATTTTTTTTTTCAGTTTCTAACATTTCCATAAAGCCTCCAAGAAAAATCCTGGGGCTTTGTGTTTCTGTTTTGTGGGGTTGCGGCGGTGGGTGGGGTTGGGTAGACCGCCTGATCCCCTCTATCCCCTCTGCCGACCTCCAGCAGTCCTCCGGGAGGTGCCAGATTGTGTGGGCGGCATCGCCTGGGGATGGTGGGCTGGGACTCCCACCCGATTGAGGGCCGAAGCGCCTTCTTGGGCTGGGTGGGGAAACTCCATCAGTGCGGCGCTCCCCTCCCCCTGGCCCGGGAGGAGGCAGTGGAGGGCTCTCCAATTGGAGAGCCTTTCATGTCTTTGTTTTTGCAGTGATTAACCCGTCCGAGCGCGCTCCGAGCGTGGCTCCAGGCAGCGCCGGGTGGGGGTGGAGGTGGGGAGGGGACCGAGGGCAAGGCCTGGGAAGGGGTGGGGGCGACTCCAGGCTTTGTCGCTTTCAGGGGGAACTTTGCTACCATAGCAATGGAGCTTTCTAAGGCCTGACTTTGATTTCGATCCCATTAAAAGAGCCTGTCTGCTCAGTCTCGCGAGTGGAGAGGGCGTTCCGTCCTCACTAGCCTTGCCCTGTGCCCTCCCCACTAGGGGTGGGCAGGATGCTGCAGCGCCAGGAGAGCTGAACCTGCAGGCTGGGCGAGCAGAGCAAGTCGGGGGTCGCTGGGATGGGCCCCCAGCCCTACACGCCTGCTCCCTAGGGAGCTGCGTCCGGTTCGCAGTCTCGGTACAGGGGCGAAGCGAGCTGTCTAGCCCGGGCCGGCGGAGGGAGGCCCGGCACCTGCCGGTCGTTCCACCTCTGCATGCATTTCACACTTTCTATCCTGTTAGGCACCGCACTCCTCTGTGGACGCGGACTCGTCTAACCCCCTGGTTTTTTGTTTTTTTTTTTTTAAAGTGCCATGTAGGTTTAATCTAGTTACACGATTTTCTGCTTAAAATTGCATTGTTAAAGGCAATTGTTTAAAAGTGGGCCGAGAGCGAGGGCGCCCAATCTTTGAACCGGACGGGGTTGGCAGTCCTCGGCTGTGCACTGGTGGCGCGCCGCACAGACCGGTCAGAGCCTGGCCAGAGCCTGAGGGGGAGGGAGACACCGAACAATCTTCTGGAGCTATTAGCGCCGTTTACCCAGGCGCAAACAGATGCAAATGTCTTCGAAAACACCGCACAAAGCTCTGCACTCTGAGGCGGCCTCTTCCGGCCTCAATAGCACTTTATTCCCAGTCCAACGTTCTCCGAGTAGAGAGGGAAAGGGTCCGCACGAATTTTTTCACATTGGCTGGAAGAGGGTGGGGGCAAACAGAGCCTGCGGCCGCAGGGACTGGAGGGGCGGGGGGGGGTTGCAGGGGCGGCCGTGGTTCAACAGCTTGTGCCGTGGACTCCAGCTGCTGCGCGTTGAGGAACGGCCGGAGGGTGCAATGGCTCTGGGGACGCCACACCTCGGGCCAGGAGGAGACAGCGTCGGGACTAGTGCAGTGGGAGGTGTCCCGAGAGGCCTCGGATCTTTTCAGGTCCACACAGGCCTAGCTAGCGTAATGTTCATGCTAGCACGAAAGGGCGAGCTCCCGCCATATCGGAAACAAAGTGGGATCACACTTCTGCAAGAACCAGGAGTAGTAAACTTGCAACTGGGGTGCGCAACGGGTGTCACTGCCAGTGTGCTCCCTGCAGGGCCCCTCGGGGAGGGTCGGAGACTCGACTAGCTTTCTTGGTAGACCCAGGGATAGCTGCTGCTTAGGGTCAGGAATCTTCTAACCTCACCAGAAGAGAATTCTGGTTTAGGAGGAGCAGCACATCTTGATCCTATGGAAGGCGATGTGGGAACCTCTGGACTTCAGAGCAGAGAAGAAAGACCTGCCAGTAAAAGAGAGAGGGGAGAGGGAGGGAGGGAAAAAGAGAAAGGGGGAGGAGGGAGGGAGATGGGGGAGAACAGAACAGATGGAGATTCAGCTGGTGTGCTCCCAGTGTGGCCCAGTGGTCATCATTTCCAGCTTAAACCCGGCCCTTCTTTCCAGTTGGCCTCATGCAAGAACACTTCCGGCCTCGGGGACAGGAATCTGGCAACACCACAGGCACAGTCAGGGAGATGCATCAACTCTTCATACTTAAGCAAAAAGTCCTTTCAGTTCGGTGGCGCTAGAGAAAACACGACAGTCTTATCAATAAAGGGGTCTTTAGGCTTCAGGGAGAGTTCGGGCTTCCATAAACTTTACCAAGGTCCCTTTGAACTACGCCAATAGTGTTTCTCAGTGCCAGGAGAATAAATGAACGAGTTTGGGAGGGATATTCTGAGTAGGAAAGAGTCTTTTCCAGATATTACTCCTCACGCCCACATCTTCTATCTGCCTCGCTCTCCCAAAATGGTTTCACTTTCCTGTATCATCGATGGTTTTGTCAGCCTCAAAGTTTTATCTAGCTATCTATGAGTTTTATCTAGCCCAAACCCAGACTAAGAGAAAGTGGTACATCTTGACACCAGTCCACATTTAACTGCTCAGAGAGGGGGGTTTAAGTAGTTAGGACCGGGTGATGGGCACTCCACCTTGAGTTGCAGTTGTCTGGCCAACAGTGCAGAGCTAGGATTCGAACCCTGGTAGTTCATGCCAAAATCCCTGTGCAGTCTAACGAGTTTGTTGCAAATGCAGCTCCTTTCTGCTCTAACCCCAACTCCACCCGCAGCTCTTGAGACCCTTTCTCGGAGTTAGAGGGACGCAGCTTGTCTCCCAAGAGGCTCATCCCGGTCGCCTGGGGCAGGTGCAGGGCTGGGCGGGCTCGTGGGGCGGGGTGGGGGCGTCATCTCCTGAGCTGTGGCGCCCCGCACATCTGTTTATCTCTGAAGCCCCGCTGGATTGGATTTCCCGATGTTTATCTCCCTCTGAGGAGCAGTGCGCAGCCGCTACGCAGAGCGCAGCTGCCGGGCAGTGATTGACAGGTGGGAAGCTGGGCCTCCCGCCTCTCCTGCATCTGGGTGGGGGCTGCGTCGCTGTCCACCGCCCACCCAGATTTTAGAGCGCTGCAGGTGAGCATGCCGCCAGCGGCCAGGTGCCTCCTGAGTCTTTGGTCCTGGCAATTAGGGACCACTTAACTGAGGCAGAGACAGCCTAGTTAGGGGCAGGGGCAGGGAGAGGGGGGCAGGCAACATACCAGTGAAAAGATGGATGAAACCCTAACAAGTCATTTCCTTACATTTCCTTGTTAGTGAGGCAGCCAAGGGGAACCCAGGGAAGGCCCTCGGACGTGCCCTCTGCTCCTGGGTGCTTGGGGGAGCCTAGGACCACCAAATAGTTGTGAAAGAAGATGCTGTGAAACCCAGAGTAGAGGCCACTTCAGGAGGCTGTGGAGTTAAGAGAAAGCCAGGAGGTGGCCTCTCCACGCTCCTCAATGGCCTTGCAGTAAGCACTTGTAATGAATGTAATCACCTGAAGTGACAAGTCTTTATTTACAAATTGACTTGCTTGTGTCTGGTTGTATTATATGGCACTGACTCTTCGTTGAGGGGATATTGACTCTAAGACTTATTTTATACACTCTACAAAGTAACCAACTAGTGGCAATTACTCCAAAGTAAATCGAAGGGCCATTTTAATGGTCATATGGTCCATGGGGTATAAATGGACACTGATTGGGCTGGAGACCCAATCAACTGTTACAGTGAGCTAAGAAGCGAGCAGTCCAAAGTAGAGATAGATCTGACACAGCAGCTCTGGAGGCCCCTGTGTCTCTGCACTGGGATACAGGTCTCCAGGCTGTCAGATGGTCCACAGATGCTATTCTGTTAGGTGGCCTTGCTTTATCAAATTAGAAGCCACAACTTCCAAGGCCAGGTATACCCAGCAGGAAACAGCACAGTAGAGGGAAGGAAATCAAAACCAGGAGCTAGAGGTTACAACGGGCTGCTTAGTGAGCAGAGTCTGGTGACGGATGACTGAGATCCCAGCACTTGGGAGGTAGAGTAAAGTGTCCTCTGTGCTTCTCTGTGCTGTGAGTATACCCGTCACAGTCAATAACTAACCCTTGCAGTGATGGTTGGGAGTCTGGAGAGACTTAGGAGTTCAAGGCCAGCCTTAGCTCCTCAAGAAGTTCTAGGCCAACCTGGGCTATATGAGACCTTATTTAAAAATAAATAAATAAATAAATCAATCAATCAATCAATCAATCAATCAATCAATCAATCAATCAAAGTAAAACAAACAGAAAGACCAGACAACAAACAGCACTTGGGCTACCAAAAACAAAATCAGCCCGCATACAACAGAAGATAAAGTAGCCTAGGAGTGCAGAGAGGGGTCTGCTGAACTTTAGAACAGAAATTGCTTTGGACTTGGGCTTCCTTCTTTCCAGACAGGACCTTTGCTACCTGGAGGTCTGAAGGGAGGCACACAAGGTACAGGCTCTCCCCAGCACTCCTCTTTTTGTTGCTGAGTCAAGGTCAACCAGAGCTTGCTTAGAGGTGATTCACTTTGGCTGACTGGCCTCTCAGGATATGGAATTTGCTCCCAGGTCTGTTCTATCGCCTTCTAATACTCACAGATCAGCACTGGCCTTCACCAAGAGGGAGACCAGGGAGGAACGGGCAGAATCTCTTCTTCCCAGTGACTGCAGACAGGAGGAACATAATCTGCTGTCTCTCAAACAAGTCTTTTAAAAGGTCAATTTTATTTTTTCAAGATTTATTTACTTTATGTGTATGAATGTTTTGCGTGCATGTATATCGTGTGTGTGCCATGTGCCCAAGCTGACTGGAAGAGGATGTCAAACCCCTGGAACTGGAGTTACAGATAGTTGTGAGCAGCCACATGGTTTCTGGGACCTGAACCCAGGTCCTCTACAAGGACAGTGATGCTCTTAACCACTGAATCACCCTTCCACCCCCCCCCCCTTTATGGCTTCCCAAGTAGTAAATCTTCATGTCTCTGAGGAGATCATAATGATCTTCTGCCAAGCTTAAAAGACAGAAGCAGATCTGAGTGCCCTTGCTGTGCACTCAGGATGGAGAAGAGCCCACAGCGAGGGAAGGGCCCTGCACTTGTTTGGGAGACAGACTAACTGGAAAGAGAGGAGCAGGCTCCAGAGAGGGGGCTGGGCAGGAACTGGGGCTGGGCACAGAGCCCTCTCTGTCCTCTGGAGCCTGGGGGATATTTGCTTTTAGAAATAAAGGCATGGAAATTGTTCTGGGCACAATTCCCAGCCCTTGTGTGAGAGCCGAACGAAGGACTTCACATGCCGTGCGCAGGGCTCCCTGCGTGGGGTGCCTCACCCCTGTGTGGGGTGTCTCACGCTGGCTGTTGGTTCAGCCCTTCACAATGCTGGGACACTTGTATTATTTAGGCCACTGCTTTGGTCTGGCTGTGGCTGTTTCCTGTTCCCCGTCGAATTGTGACAGTCCTTCATTGGACCATCTTTTAGTGGGATAAGGAGACAAAGCCCGGCCCTCTATGGATAAACTTCTCTTTCTAAATGTTTACCCTGCAGCCCTGGGGATTAAGCAGAGAAGCTCCCTTTGTGTGAAGCAGCAGAAGCACACGTCGCTGACCTCGGGCTCACTGTGCTTGACCTGGCCAGTAGTTCAAGCCTCTCATCCTCCGCCCTGAAGGAGGAAGGGCTGGGGCAGCTGCTCTGTCCTTACGGGGACCCAGGGGGCCTGCTTCAGATTTGCTGCTTGAAGCTGGGGTAGCAGCAGGCATTTTACTTGCCTGACCAAAGCTGCTAGGGAGCTCTAGCTGCAGGACCCTGGCTGGAAACACACAAGAACCAGCTCTGGAAGACCAGCCCAAAGCCTGAACTTACTGAGAGTACAATACAGGGATAGAACGGGTCAGAAGGAAGATAGACCCAGAGACGGAAGACAGACTGAAATTTTATCTGGCAGGAATTTTATTCTGGAGCCGGTGGAAAGATTTAAACACGTAAAGATGTGCATTTTAGCACCTAGGGGTGGTGTTTGAAGGACAGAGAGCAGGTAAGACCTAGGCAGGAAAATGGGATGAAAAAAACTGTTGTAGGGACCCTGGATCCATAGGGTAGAAATGGTTGTGTTCAGGATGCCCCAGGGGCCCTCCAGGTCTTACCTGAGAGGAGAGGGAAGTCCCCACTATGGGCCAACCTCCTTTTCCATGGGAGGCCGCTCGTGGGGACAGTACTTCTGTGCAATAGTCACAAACTAAGGGAGCAGAAATTTGGCTGCAATCTTCTACTGAAAGGGAGAAGACGGGTTTCAGAAGAGAGTCCCACCATGCCCTTCAGGTGTGTCCCACCTTCAGACTATGCAATACAACCTTGACCTCTCCGACTTTCCAAGTGGAGAACAATGTAACTAAATCACAAAAGCAGAATTGCACAAACCCGATTCGCCTTGAGCAGCATTCATAGTCATCGCAGCGTGGGTAAAGCCCATGGGCTGCAGGCTGGGCATGTCTGTAAGCTTCTTTTTTATTTCTGGTTCATCTGGGATAAAAAAAAAAAAAAAAAAAAAAAAAAAAACAGTGGCTATCTGATCTTAGGACTAACCAGCTTTGCATACCACAGCTAGTTCTTTCAACCAAGTCCAGTAGGTAGGTAATATTGGCAAGTAGGTCCAAACACTACACTCAAAGTCTTTCTACAAAGAACACACACACACACACACACACACACACACACACACACACACACACACACTCATACACACACTCACGCACACACACAAACACACATACATACACACACTCATACACACACTCACGCACACACACAAACACACATACACACACACACTCACACACACATGCACAATGGGACTGAGATTAGTTTCCACTCCATTCTCTTTACCCTGTGTTTATAGCCAGAGATATTGTTAGCTCAGCTAAAGATGAGTCCTGAGCTTTTCTTTTGAACCAAATGACTCATATCTCAGTTTAAGGGAGACACATCTGGCATGCTTACCCGGAGGACTTTGCAGGTAGGACTGAGACTAGCCCACAAGTGCTTTTCTCTAGCCGACTCTCTTTGAGGAGAGGTAGGAAACCCTCCAGCTGGCTATGCAGGGAGGGGCAGGCCCTCTGGCTGCTAGACCCCATCCTGGTACTGGGTTCTCAGCACTTCGGTACTCAACCCCCACTCTGGTGTGTAGCAGCAGTAGAGGAGAATATTTGTTTTTGTGGTGGAGAAAATCTGGCATTCCTAGGTTTACTCCTGAACCAACCATCTGCTGAGTGTGTTTTCCGCACTCATGACACATTGTTTCCATGAGGAAGTGAGACTGGAAAAGATACCTTGGGATGCTCTTGGCCTTATCAGATAGCCGACTTCACATCAAGAGGAGATACATGGTCTGGAGCTATGCCCAGATTTGAGGAGGGCTCTGCCACTCTATCCACTGGGTCCTCTGGTCTGTGTCTATCTAAAAGCAATGCACACCCTGTTTACCTGAAACCTCACCAAGCATCACGGGTAAACAGGAGGTATCGTAAGATGCAGGGTGAGGTGCACCCATCGTTTGTTGCTGATGGTGAAGTAGAACCTGAGGAGAGTCAGCATTTGACTAAGACAAGTTATACTGAAGCTGTGGCTTTGTACAAAATGTCATCACGAGGTCACAGCAAACCTACCTATTCTCACACAAGGCCACTTTTCTTCCTCTTAGATTCATGTCGCAAGAATTGGTGATGGGGAAGCTGAGACGCAGCTTTGGAAGCTGACCTCTCCTTCTCAATTAATTTCATCCCACTGATCGCTGAAAGGGGTGGGGGAGGGGAGGAAGGAAGCCAGCACCTGCTGCAGTGACAGGAGCGTGGCCCCGCCCCCCAAGCCCAGCATCCTGGCTTGGCCTCAGGGTCTGACAAATGTCTTTTCTCATAGGAAAAAAAGGGGTGGGAAGAGAACATGGTGTCAAGCTGAGCCCCAGAAGGAAGACAAGCCATGAAGTTGAATCAGATAGCCAGGCATTCTCTTTCCCACTCCTTTGTAAATACTTCTGAACAAGGATAAAGAGGAGCATGCTCTCAAAAGTGTAACCAGCCATTCTGACGTCCTTAGGACCTAGGGGACTCTTGGGATGTGGGACCCGCAGATTACCCACAGGGTTGGTTCCTTTTGGTTTGACTGCTCTGCTGCTCCCTCCATTGACGTCAGGAACCCCACCTCCCATCTAACCATTCCCCGACAAAGAAGCTTCCTTCCTGGGACATTATGTGTGTGTCAGTGCCGTGGTTGGTATCAAGGAGTGAGAGATGGGTGAATTGCACACTTCAGTTAACTAGTACACTTCGTTTAACTAATGGCGATTTGCATGGGTCATGACAGGATGCACCGAAAGGCTCGAGTCCTAGTTAATGCGTACTTTGTGTGAAAACGTTGAGCTTAAATGTTTCCAAAGCTGTGAAAGGGAAGCTAGTGTCCCAGATAAACAGGTATGAGCTTCCTATGTTGCTGGAGCTGTCACTGGTGACATATCGGATCTGAGGTTAACAAGCTTGAGGTAACCAAATGTGAACCTGGGGTCTTTCTCTGCTATGGTGAAAAACGTTTGGGTTTTGCGCACTGAAGCTTGTTTGAGCTCCTGCTTTCTACATATTTGCTATGGTACCACAGGCAAACATTTTGATATTCTTCACCTCGGTTTTCTTGTCTGCAGAACCAAGTTTCTTTCCTTTGAGGAATGATAGCATACTCTCTAAAACATGCTTGGCACAGCCACCAGACACGGAAGAGAGTTGGCACCATGAAATTCTTCTATGATCAGGGCTTGAGATGGGCTTAGGAAACTTTGCTTTTAAATGTGTTTTTAAAGTTGCATTTTTTTCTTATCATGTTTTGTGATGTTTTCTTTATGTTGTTGTGAAATACAAGGCAGGAACAACCGAAGGAACCGAGAGTTTATCTCACAGTTTGAGAGGACACAGTGCAGTTTGTCATGGTAGGGAAGGCGTGGCAGTTCGAATCAGGCTAGCCTGGGCTGACAGCACTTTCAGCAGGGCTGCCTCCCTCACACATCTGCATAGCAGAGATCAGAGAGACTCAGGCTGGCCAATGGCCTGGCCATAAGCCTCACTCCTATGGTCCTATGTCTGTCAGTGAGGACCCTCATCCAAAAGGTTCCACAGTCCCCAAATAGCACCAGCAGCTGCAGGTCACTTCACATGCAAGCCATAACAATGTAACAGAACACATATGTATGTTTTGACCGCAAGTGAACCCTCAAAATTGGATCGTTTAGCCAGGTACGCCTTTAATCCCAGCCCTTGGGAGGCAGAGGCAGACTGATCTCTATAAGTTCCAGGCCAGCCTGTTCTACATAGTGAGTCCCAGGACAGCTAGAGCTACATAGTGAGACCCCATCTCAAGCAAACAGACAACAAATGGTTCATTTAGCCTAAGACCCAAGCTACTTGCTTCTTAGGGCTGCTATAGAAGTTCCAGCAAACTGGATTCTCTCTCTCTCTCTCTCTCTCTCTCTCTCTCTCTCTCTCTCTCTCTGTGTCTTTCTCTCTCTCTTTGTCTCTGTCTTTCTCTCTGTGTCTATCTCTGTTTCTCTGTCTCTCTCTGTCTCTCTCTGTCTCTCTCTGTCTCTGTCTCTCTCTCTCTCTCTCTCTCTCTCTCTCTCTCTCTCTCTCTCTCATACTTCTAGAGGCTGAATGTCCAGAATCAAGGTGTCAGCAATAGCAAGCTTCCTCCAAAAGCTTTATGGGAGAGTCCCTCCTTCCTGCTGCTGCTAGACGCTCCTGGGATTCTCTGGCAAGTAGGAGGTAGCATCACTCCATCATCTGCCTCAGTTTCCACGAGGTTTTGGCCCCATGTCTGTATCTCAAACCACTTCTTCTTGCTTTTCATTAATCATTAGAGCTAAGTCTCACCCTAGATCCAGGATGATCTTATCCTCAGATCCTTTATTAAGTCCTCAAAGAGTCCATCGCCAAACAAGGTCACATTTACAGTGCCGGGGTAAAGGATGTGGCTGTCACCTGATGAGGTTGTCACAGAACAAAACCATGGCAACTGCCATTTACGGGCGGGTCTTCCCACAGTCTTCCTTTATGCTCTCTTTCTCTCTCACATTATCTCCCCCCTTTCCTTCATTCCTTCTCCTGCTCTGCTCCCTGCTTCTCTCTCCTTCTCCCCACCCTCCTCTCTAGTCAGGGTCTCAGTACGCAGCCCAGGATCTCTTGAACCTGCGTTCCTCCTGCATTTGCCTCTTCAAGTTCCGGGATTACAAACATGCTCCACCCCCAGCTCAAAATGACATTTCTAAGTCCGTCCATGTTGATGTTCATTGCTCTAGGTAATTCATGCATGATGCCCCATTGTGTGCTGGTGCTACAATGTGTATTTCTGAAAATGAAAATTCCAGTTACTTCCACTTTGAGGACATTATTTTCTTCTTTGTTTTTTTTTTTATTTCATGTGTATGCATGTTTTGTCTGCATGTGTGTATCGGAAGAAGGTTCTCTGAAACTTGGTTTACAGATGGTTGTGAGCCACTATGTGGGTACAGGGATTCTAACCTGGGTCTTCTGCAAGAGCATCAGTTACTCTTAACCACTGAGCCACCTCTTCAGCCCCACTTTGAGGACATTATAAACAGTGCTTCTTATACCTTCTTCCTGGTACACAACGTGGTGTTATCTAGAATAAATTACTAGAATCCAGTCGTTAGATGTTCAGTTTGCTGGGACCAACGTAATAAGTGAACAGTTCACAAAGATAATGCCAAGTTATTTTCCAGTGATTTTACCAGTCGGTATTCCCATAAGATGGGTACATGTTGTTCCCTAGTCACCCAGTGATTTAGTCCAGGAAATGTAAATGTTTCAGGATGGAGCTTCCCCATGGCGATGGTACTCAGTGATAAGATCTCATCTACCTCTATGATTTTTCTCTATGGTAGATTATTTCCAGGGGGTCTCTGCCCCTTGGAGAGAAAGTCCTGGAGCCTTCAGTCTCACCTGCTTCTTGCTGTATAGTCTACCTGCTCTACAAATCCATCTTAATGGGTCATTAGAGGTGCCTAGAAACTGTAATTATGGTATTGCATTTCATGGGCTTACAATTGAAGGCTGTGTTTTCTAGACGCCCAAATGAAGTCCATTGTGGCGCGATGCATCAGGAGGTTTCCCCCCTGTATATCAACACTAAGTACAGCAAGTTGCTTATGCTGAGCAGAGAGGACCACTAACCCTAAGAGGAATGGCACAGACATTTCCAGTTATTGGTTGAAATAATAGATATCAAGCTGACAGAATGGAAGGCATGCCCGTGCCCCCACGAGAGCCATTACATAAGGTGTGCTCTGGGACCTTTATCTGCAGAGGGAGGGGGACAAGGCATTTTCTGTCACAGTCAGGACACAGAGTCATCACTGCAGGTGAGGAGACATGAGTACATTCACGAAACCCAATAAACCCCTTTGATTGACTGGGAGGCTGAGGCCAGACAGGAGACAGGATGGATGGGCTGCTGCTCTCAATGCGGCCCTACTGTAGATGCCCGCCAGCTGTTTGAGGTGCCTTTCCTGAAAGCAGAGCCTGGATTCCTGAGCAAGTCTTTGAGGTCAAAGCTTTTTAAACTTTCTCTGCCTTGGGATTCTTTTCACCTGAGAAATTTTTATGCCAACCCAGGTACATAGATTAAAAAAAAAGAAGAAGAAACTATTTAAAACAACAACCAAAAAACCCTACACAAACAAAAATGTACTGACAGTAAATAATAAATTTATTTCAAAACCGTTGTTGGGTCTAGATGCCATTTTAACACTTATTAAAAGCAAGAGGCAAATTTGCATATTCATGAGATCGATGTGTGTTTGTTTTTACATAACACTTAAATCAGCTGAATACTTGATGCTGCAGGATGTACCACTTCCGTGTTTGCCTGTATTTTTATTTGCTCATTGTCAATACTGAAGGACACTACTTTACCTAAATATGTAGTGTAAAATTGCAGTTCTAGAAACTTCGTACCAAGCCAGATTTTCTTTAGTAAGTTTTAGGAAATTCAAGTGGTAATCCAAACATCAATTTCTGAGTCAAACATTTTAACACAATGCCATCCCTAAATATACTAATTTGTTATTTAAATGCTGAGGAACAATGTAAGGAAAATGTTAAGTCTTTGTTACCCACAATTAAGCCACTATTTAATAAACTATTATTTTTATTGCTCATATGATTTGAAATAAGATCGAGTAGCCCAATCTAGCCTCAAATTCACTATATAGTCAAAGCTGGCCTTGAACTCCTGACCTTCCTGGCTCTACCTCCCAAGTGCTGGGACTATAGGCAGTTCAACCATACCTGCTTACCATTATGTTTCTATAAGAGCAGGAATATTTGTATGCACAGAAAACCCCTACAACTCATAACAAAAAAGTCCCCAACCCAAGCAGAGGTATTTTGGGCATGGTTGGTTGGTTGGCATTGCATGGGTTAACAGCATGCACAAGTGCACAGCGCACATGTGTGCATTCAGAATCTGCGCAGCAGCACAGGTGAGCCCATTCAGAAGCACCGGAGTCCTTGCCTACTTGACTTGGAATTAGTGTTGGCCGTCTACCATGGCCAGAGGTCTTTGAAATCCATTTAGTTACCTGTGACCTGGGGTTTCAGAAGCTGTGATTTAGTGAGGGAAGAAAAGATGGCTTAGCCTTCATAAAAACTGACCCTTGCTCTCCAAAATGAAGTGTGATGAACAAAAAAGGAGACTGCAGAATAGACACCGCTAGCTGGGATGCACAGCTCTGGCAATGGTCCTTACCCAGAATGCACCAGGAGCCTGCCCGCAACCTTGCTTAAAAAGACGAATAACTCAGCTACGAGTGGGCAAGTGAGTGCAGGAATTGATTCTGATTTTTCCTCAAACACGGGTAATGTGGAGTTTGTTTCAGGAACACCTTTGCTGTGAGTTGGTTTATTCTCTTCTGTTATCCTCCTGTAGTAGCATAGAGAATAACAGATCCACATCTGATGTAGACATCTGATTATACATTAAGTATAAAATAGCAGGTTGTGATAGGGCAAACGCTTAGACACGTCACCAAAGAGGAGCTATATGAATATTCAATAATTATGTCAAAAGATATTCACTTAGTCATTAGAAGAATACAAAATAAAGTCACGGGGGCCTGAAGAGATGGCTCAGTGATGGAGAATGCTCACAGTTCCTGCAGTGGACCTAGTTCCTAGCACCCACATCAAGTGGACCTAGTTCCTAGCACCCACATTAAGTGGCTCACAGCCTCTATAAGCCCAGTTCCAGGAACTTGATGCTTTCTGATCTCCATAGACACATGCAAATAAAATACCTCATGCAGGCACTCGTGTTTACATAGTAAGTGAATATATAAATAAATACACAATGGGATGCCAGGACCCACCTAACACACACACACACACACACACACACAGGCACACACAGAGACACACACATACACACATACACACACATAGACACACACAAACATACACATACAAACATACATATAACACAGACACATACACACAGACACACACATACAGACATACACACACACACATACAGACATACACACATAACACACACACAGACACATAGACACACACACAGACACACACATACACAGACACATACACAGACACACACACACATACAGACACACACACACAGATACACATATACACACAGACACACAGATACACACAGACACACACAGAGACAAATAGACATACACACACAGACACACACAGACACACACACAGACACACACAGAGAGACACACATACAGACACAGACACACACAGACACACATACAGACACACAGAGAGAAACACAGACACATACACAGACACACACAGGCACACACAGAGACACACACATACACACATACACACACATAGACACACACAAACATACACATACAAACATACATATAACACAGACACATACACACAGACACACACATACAGACATACACACTCACATACAGACATACACACATAACACACACACAGACACACAGACACACACACAGACACACACACAGACACACACAGACACAGACACATACACAGACACACACACACACAGATACACATATACACACAGACACACAGATACACACAGACACACACACACACACAGACACATACACACACACAGACACACACGGACACACAGAGACACATACACAGACACACACACACATACAGACACACACACACAGATACACATATACACACAGACACACAGATAC
>CM052714.1:6717611-6802287 GCA_028551405.1 Uromys caudimaculatus | reverse complement strand
CACAGACACACATACAGACACACAGAGAGAAACACAGACACATACACAGACACACACAGACACACATACATACACACACAGACATATACACAGACACACACACACAGACACACACACAGACACATACACAGACACACACAGACACACATACAGACACACACACACACACACACACACACACACACACACACGATCTGTATTACAAAGAATAAGAGAACCGGTCTGAGCAAGTTTCCAAAGCACTTGTAACACTCACATACCATTGTCAGAGCTGCAAAACTGAATATCCACATTGGGAGTTCCATAGGAAGTAAAATTTAAATATACTCCAGCATGTGCTCAGTGGTTCCATGCTCAAGAAAAATGAAAATTTACGTCCATGCACACAGGCCTTCTTTACAACGGCACCAATCCGGAAATAGCCCAGGTACAGCTCAACAGCCAACAAACCTAAACCGAGAATGTGCGTATTTTGTTGGCTATAAATTGTGCTTCAATTGTTATTTTGATAAAAGGGTAGAATGATTGATTTGGGATACTAGAAATAAAGGTCATTTTTATTTTGTTCTTTTTTTTCTTCTCTGTAATGTAAATTTACTACAAGAATCTCTCTGTCTCTGTCTCTCTTTCTCTCTTTGTCTCTCTGTCTCTGTCTCTCCTTCCTTCGTTTATCTACCTTCATAGTAAAAATATTCTCTTCATCTTGGAATGACGAAGAGACCCCCCCAGACCCTCTTTCCTTCGGGAGGTCTAGGGGCGCGTCTGTTTGCGTCGACAGACCTCTCTGTTCCAGATGGCCATCTGGTGCACTGCTCAGGCGTTTGCATCTTGTCTTCTTCTCACAACCTGCATCAGTCAGGGCCTCGGAGGTTCCTAGCAATAGAAAGGCTGGGCCAAGCGTGGAGCCAAAACGTGACAGTTAAAACTTCTTTGTACTTCTGAGCCCATGCCCCTGCCCACCCCTGTAGAAAGTGGAGGGTTTCTCTCCTGGTTGTACAGCTTAGGTAGCTCAGTGCTTGGCCCTTGTTTTTGTGTGACACTGGCTGCTACTGTAACAGGCATCTTTACGCCAGATGATAATAATACGGTGGTACTGCCCTCGGTGGGGAAGTAAGCAAGACACTGGTAAATGGGCCAAGGTGCCAATGTTTGCTTAGTAATCAGGAGAGTGCAAAATAAAGCCAGTCTCACTAGTGGGGATGTAACACTTACCTTTAAAAACAGCCAACATTAATTTTCTTACGCATTAATGATTTTTAGGAAAATCAAAATCATTTCTTCCAGAGGCAGACATCCCAAAATGAGTTTGGATTTTGCCGGTTCTGCTATTCATTCAGGTATCAGGTGGCAGCCAGGGCCCAGCCTGGAGGAGGCTGGCTTTCTCTCAGTGTATAGGAGCCTGGCTGACACAGATCTGGAGGTGGTCAGATCTCCAAGAACAATCGACTGCCTAAGCAGAGCCCCTGCCCTGAGCCTAGCTACCTTACATTTGTAAATGCCAGCGTCCCAGTGAATAGAAGTGTTTTGATGTTTTGTTTTTGATTGGAGATTGAAGTCCAGTGTCTTGGGACCCAGTGACTTCAGCTGACCTTCCTGCTACATGGACAGGGCTAAATTTCAACCCCTGGAGGCTTCTGCACACAAAACCTCAGGCCTTGCAAGGGCAGGTGCAGGCAAACCTGGTGGAAATCTGAAATCTCCGCTGCTTCTGTCAGAGGAATTAGGTTTCACAAGTCCCTTTTTATGTAGTAAAAGGCATATCATTAGGGGAATCTGGACAGGGAAACTCATTAAAAGTGCTGCCTAAAGCAGGAGACTATGATTCCACAGGACAGCCAAAGGCTAATAGGATAGCCTTTATGCTTAATAAACGTGGTCACAGGCAAATGTCCAGCCAGAAAGCCCTGCTTCCGGATGCAGACTGCAAACACCTCGGGTGTTGTTGCTAACTATGGATAATCATTTGTTCTCCCTTTATAATTTGCATTCCAGTTTGAAATCAGGAGAAACCCTACAAGTGTATGGTCTAAGACTCGACACTTTACCCTGGCGCCATTCATGAAGTACTGTTGACATTTCTGACTCTTCGTGTCCTGATGTTTTGCACACAGTTTTTACGTGGTTCTGATCTATGTAGGTGAAGCTTTGCAATCTTTCTCCCTGGGTTTGATTCCAGCTCTAGGAACGTCTTTCATTTTAATGGCTGCTCTTACTGGGTCCTGCTTCTCTGTGACGTCACCATCTCTCCTCTGCTCAGCTGCTCCCTTGGGTTTGTGAAATAGAATTGTCTGTATAAATTGACCATTTGTACCTTTGCTTCTGGTTCTCTTTTCTTTCCTTTTTTGTTTCCTTTCCCCTTTGTGTCTTTCCTTCTCTCCGCCTCCTCTTCCTCCTCCTATTTCTCCTCTTTTTCTTCCTTCTTCTTCCAGCCCTCATTTCATTAGCGACTTCTAAAGAGGTCGGGAGGAGAAGATCGATGTAGCTCAATGGCATAGCACTTGCCCAGCATGTACAAGGCCCTGGGTTCAAACCCCAGTCTTGCAAAAAGGAAAAAAAAAGTTAACAATCCTGAAAATGAGCCAGGCACTGGAGGTATGAGCTTTAGTCCCAGCACTTGGGAGGCAAAGAGGCAGGCGGAGCTCTGTAAATTTAAGGTCTACCGAATGAATTTCAGGATAGCCAGGGCTACACAGAGGAAATCCTGTCCCGGAAAAAAAAAATCCTGAAAATGGCACAGAAATGGCATCAAGAAATCCCAGTCACTGAAGCTAGAGAGATGGCTCAGCAGTTAAGGGCACTGACTGTCCTTCCAGAGGACCTGAGTTCAATTCCCAGCACCCACATGGCAGCTCAGAGCAGCCTGTGACTACAGTCCCATGTGTAGACAAAATACCAATACACATAAAATAAAATTTAAAAAATAAAATAAATAGGAACCCCAGTCACACAGATAAATTTCTTAAGGGAGTTGACCCCAAATTCCTGAGGAACATGAATTCACCAAGAGGAAAGGCCTGCAGAAGATGCAAAACGATGCAAAGGCCATGAGCGCTCCTCCAGAAGCCTAAGGTGGCTAAGCCCAAGCCGCCAAGGGACTCCAACCACAGACACAGCCGTCTCGCTCTCGTGGCTCACCCCAAGCTCGGGAAGTAGATTTGAAGCTACGTGGCCAAGGGTTGTAGATTCTGCCAACCAAAGCCCAAAGTCAAACCAAAACTGAGGCTGCAGCTCCAGCTCAGGCGCCCAGAGGTACCTAGGCCATGTAAAAAAAAAAAAAAAAAAAAAGCTCAGAGATGCTGGAGAGGCCTTGCTCGGCAAGGCTCACTAAATTGTACACATGTCATTCTGATGGCATCAGCCTCAAAGCGTCATAAGTGCCCTGTGACTTAGACTGTGTCCTCACTTCCACCGGTCCTCACCACCTCCATCTGCACCGCAACACTCTTGCTCCTTGCCTCTAGGCTCCACCGGCACCACAGTCCCTGTTTCTCTAGGCTCCACCCACTCATCTATCTACTCATCCCTTACTGCCCCTCAAGCACCAAGCACGCCAGTCTTTTTTTTTTTTTTTTTTTTTTTATATGAGTATACTTTAGCTGTCTTCAGACACACCAGAAGAGGTCCTCATTACAGATGGTTGTGAGCCACCATGTGGTTGCTGGGAATTGAACTCAGGACCTCTGGAAGAGCAGCCAGTGCTTTTAACCGCTGAGCCATCTCTCCAGCCCAAGCATGTTAGTCTTAATCTTTTTGTGTGTTGTCCTGACTACAGCAATGTCTCTTGTCCGTCTGGCGTCTAACTCCCTACCGACACAACATTTCATCAGCATATCTTATTGTCTTATCTTGGCAAAGGATTTCTCGTGTTTTTCTATTTGGCACTCTATTTACTCACCTAGATTGTTGCTTGCTTACTGAGATTCTTCCCTACAGTTGACAAGCCCTCTTGGTCCTGTTTGTCTTTCTCTCCTGAATCCTAGGAGCTAGGGGTAAGGTAGTCACTCAGTATTTTTAAATGGGTTACTAGATTGCCTCTTCCACACACCTGTTTTACAGGTGCACCTGGGAAGTTTAGAAAATTGAAGTCAGGCGCACAGTAGGTTTTAATAAATATACATGTTAATACGACTGCCCTACAGAGCAGTGGTGAGCCCAGGGGACCAGACTCACTCTCCTGGTTCTTTCCTTATGTTACCTACCTCTCTGCAAGTGCCAGTCACAGCCACCCTTGGGATACGATGAAATGATGCTCTGAGGACTGTTGGCACACACGCACTGCAGACAGAGAATGTTCATAGTGGACATCTGTTTGCTTTAGCCAGGGACCACTATCTATTGTGTCCTGTTAAGAACTTTGGGTCTGGGCTAGATAGATGGTTCAGTGGGTAAGAGCACTGACTGTTCATCCTAAGGTCCTGAGTTCAAATCCCAGCAACCACATGGTGGCTCACAACCATCTATAAGGAGATCTGATGTCCCCTTCTGGGGTGTCTGAAGACAGCTACAGTGTACTCATATAAATAAATCTTTTTTTTTTTTTTTTTTTTTAAGGAACTTTGGGTCTGAAACCTTAACCTATTTGTAAGCTAGCAAATTAATCTGGTATGGTTTCATATTGAAAGAAGACGGAATTCTTAGGTCGGAGAAGGTCAGTTAATGTCCAGCAGTAAAGGCAGTCATTGAATTGGCATCTTTTTTTTTTTTTTTTTTTTGGTTTTTCGAGACAGGGTTTCTCTGTGGAGCCCTGGCTGTCCTGGAACTCACTCTGTAGACCAGGCTGGCCTCAAACTCAGAAATCCGCCTGCCTCTGCCTCCCAAGTGCTGGGATTAAAGGCGTGCGCCACCACTGCCTGACCGAATTGGCATCTTTATGATTCCTAAGGCCTGCTTCCATAGTGGGACACAAAGCTAACCAGATGATACCTGCACACTCAGTGAGGTGCAAGGGATAGGCTCTGAGCTTAGGGACTCTGATTCTATCCCATAGTCTACCTGTCCCTTGACAGAGCAAGGGACACAGTCTCTATCTTCTAAAGATGTTGGATATACAGGTATTTTTGAACAGATAATTCAGACCAAAGAGCGTCAGTGTTTACCCAAGATGTGTGCGAATGCTTGAGACCCGTACCAGATTGTCTCACACAAAACAATAAGTAAGTAAGCCCTAAATTTATTAAATGGATGAATACCAGGTGCTTCAGGCAGCAGTTTACGGTTGGATGAGCCATGGTTTTCTGTCATTAGGCCCTCACAACTTCTTGCTGGGGAAGGAATTGGCAATGCAATGCAATTAATCTGTGCTTGTGCCCTTATGCCTGGATTTAAACCCTGCTCCAATCACTTAGCTTTGCAACCCTGGCTTTAGCTTCCTCATTCCTAACATAGAATGGAGGCTCTTGTGATTGCATAAGCCAACACAGTTTAAAATGCTTGGCTCAGTGCCTAATCCCTGCTAAGTATCCTAGGAGGTGCTAGCTAGTAGGTTGCAGGAGATGGAACTGCCACTTGTGTAACTGAAATACAGCAATTTAATACTGTTCCCTCTGGTGTTACGTTCAGCGTTCTCATCTCTTGCCTGGTTACTCGTGATGTCAGAGCGGTAGTGCTGAGGAGGTGTGTGCTCTGGGTCACAGGAGGCCAGCCCGAAGGGGCCAGAAAGTATCTGAGAGAAAGAAATGGACTTGGAAGCAGATGCAGCTCCGAGTCCCACCTCTCCTCTCATTAACCCCATGACCCTGGGTGATCCACTTAACCTCTACGCCCCTTGCCTCATCTGTGCCAAAGATACAATAATCCCTTCTACCTCACTGGGCACGGTGAGGCTGATGTCACATGATAGATGAGAAAACGCTTTGCAGGCAAGAAGGCACGGATACAAGTACTTATGCCTGAAGAACCCTTGGAGGCAGCGAGGCATGAGTCTGGGCCTGAGCCAGTCTATCCTGGGGTATAACGTAATGCTTCTCTTCTGTCCTCGAGAGCCAGTTTCACAGTTGAAGTGCAGCATTGGCCTCTAACACTCAAATTGCTGCAGGAGAATTAAGTTTCAGCAGCCAGGTTTCTGTCTGAGACTTCCAACCTTCAGGCACTGAGCCACCATCTGGAGACCAAGGAAAGGCCATCCCATTACAAAGCGTTCACAGCTGAGTCAGCCAGTCGCTAACATTTGTCAAGCTCTTTCTATGAGCCGCGCCTAGCTTTAGCTCTTTTAATGAATAACTCTCACACCCAGGTGGGCACCGTCATTATCTTCCATCTCAGAAGAGGAGATTGTAGGCTTAGATTTTTTTCAAAACCTATTTTAATTGTGGTTCTTAAACACTTCAACCTCCCTTTTAGCCCACCACCCACCAGTGGAATGGGAAAAAAAGGTGAACAGGAAATGGGGGTTGTGGATCTGTTTACAAATGGTTCTTTGGGGTGATTCCAATCTTCTTTGTCAGCAATCCAGTCCACTAGCAACACCCCACACACAAATCAGCAGCAGTGGCTCGATACAGAACAAACCACGAGACTCCACCAATTGGCACGAGTCGGGGAAGATCAGAGAAGAAAGCAAGGCAAGCCAATGCCAGAGCGTCGTCCACTGTCTGTTGGGTTCCACGGACGCTCTTCCCAAACATCACGTGTCCTCTCAAGCGTCTGCTCCAGCAAACCATCACATGCCTTTCACAAGACAGCTTCCAGAAAAACACCACCACATGTCTGTTCTCAGCAAAATATTCTCTCATAAGACAGCTTCCAGAAAGACATCACAGGACACAGCTGAGTCTCCAACGAAACCAGAAATTCCCGAATCGGGAGACATTTTTGGAATGAAGTTAATAAGCAGGAGTGGACAGATCTGGTCTGGTAGATTATGGTGCCCAGGCACCCTTAGTAGAAGCCAGCAGGCATGATGACACACACCTTTAATCCCGGCATCCAGCAGGCAAAGGCAGGTGGATCTCTATGAGTCTGAGGCCAGCAGGTCAGACAGGGCTACATAGTGAGTCTCTGCCTTAAGAAAGGAGAAGAGAGAAAAGAGACAGTTACCCATCCTCAGTTTGCCTCAGATAGATAGATAGATAGATAGATAGATAGATAGATAGATAGATAGATAGGTAAATCCGAGAGCCTCCTCTCTTATGGGAATGAAGACCCCCCCATCCTAATCAAGGACTTGCAGGCTGTTAAAATGACTCTGCCTTTCAGTAGCTGGTAGGATACCTGCTCGAACAGACTGGGCACTCTCACCTCCTTTCCTCTAAAACAAAGGCACTCTATGGGGCATGAAAGTAATGCTCTACCTGCTTGCTTTCCCTGTACAGTCTGAGTCTGCACTTTCTTTAAGAGGAACTGGCTTCCACCTTTTCTGGGGCTAAAGCTCATGCCTAGGAGACTTGCAGACAGTAAGGGAAGGCTTAGCTTCTCTCACGGGGAGAAACTGGTATAGCAGTTAAAAGGATGAGGTTAATTTCTCATTCACACAACAGACAAGAGTCCATGCCAAATGACTCTACTCCATGCAGCCACCCAGGGAAAGCCCCAGAGGTCTTATTATTAGATACAACAGACATAATATTGCCAAATTGCTATGAATGTTACTGAATACAAATCCTCGACTTCTGCTATGGTGTTAAGACTGAACACCTCAGCATTGACCCGGGCTTGTCATCTGCACAGCTGAAGGTGGCCTGCCTTCATGTCCAAGTGATGATCATGGGAAAAGAAGAATATAGACAGCCCCTGGCCACGTCTAATGTGGTAAGATGGGTTTCAGTTTATACTTTATGGAGACGAACATTAGGGGGCACAGTCATGTGAGAACTGACCAATGGTGTAAGCATCATCATATTTGAGGTCTGAAATGTTCCCACCCTGCCCCCTAGTTCTCTCATACTGTCTAAAATTAATCTTCTTCCATTCTTGTGCCTGGGAATGACTAATCTGAATATTCCCCTGTGGAGTAGTGTTTGGTTAGTACTGTGTACATGTGTTTAGGTTACTGTGTAAGTGTGTATTTAGTGTGTTTAGCTTACTGTGTAAGTGTGCATTTAGCTGCCTGAAACTGTCTTTTTCTAACCTGGCATAATGCTTGCGAGAGGTGTTCATGGTCTTCTTGCATGTATCAATTGCCTTTTACTGAAAACAAAGTATCCATTCTGTTGATGGAGGCCTGAGCTTACTTAAGAGCATGAACAAAGAGCATGAGTAAAACTGATGGAAACATTGCAGAGGCTGGAGAGATGGTTCCCTGGTTAAGAGCACTGTCTGTTCTTGCAGAGGACCAGAGTTCAGTTCCCAGCGCCCACATGGCGGCTCACAGCTGTTTATAACTCCGGTTCCAGGGGAATGGACGCCCTCTTCTGGCCTCTGTGAGCACTGCATGCACACGGTGCATAGATCTACATGTGGACACTCATACTCATAAAAATAAACATTTTTAATTTCCTCATCTCTTCTTGCCTACTCTAAATGTTTCCTCCCTCTTTATCTTCCTCCCTCCTCTCTCTCCCTTTCTGTTCCAGTGCTTCATCCAAGGCTAAAGAGTCAAGACCCTAGTGTCTACTTAGAAAGGCATTCTCCATTCTAAGTTAATTACCCTGTACTGTTGATTCCTTGATTTGCTTAAGAAAGCTCATGAATTTTCAAATTATATAGATTTTCTCATTTTCATGGCAGGTCTGGTTTTTGTTGTCATTTGGTTTTGGGTTTTGTTTTTTTTTTTTTTTTTTTTTTTTTTTTTTTTTTTTTTTGTAGCTTTTGTTTACAACTTTACAAATTTTCTATAGTGGACCTATGAGCACAGCCCAGTTATGTGGTAATGCTCACCTGCAAAGGATCCTGGGAAGGTCATGTTGTCATGTGCCTATGAAAAGAGAAAAAAATTGTCATAAATAAATAACTGAAATGAAAGCTAAAGGAATTCTGGGCACAGAGCCATTGAAAAATCACTCTTACGTAGTGAGGCTGACTGACCACATCCTTACAACTAGGAGGAAGGTATAGACTCATTAAAGACCCTGTGGAGTCTGTGGGATTCTGAAATTGTTCTTGTTGTCCAAGCTGACATAATACAGGCTGTGAGGTGGGAGTGTGAGCATCTAAGACATCTAATTCAGTCTAGGAAAAGCTAGTTGGGTTTTGTTTTGTTTTGTTTTGTTTTGTTTATTTATTTATTTATTTTGGTGCAGAGTATATTGTAGTAGATTTCTACTGAGGAGAAACTTCTACGAAGATTTAAAATGTGGCCAATCTTGTTTATTGGGTTGTCCCAGAAGCAACTCAGAGTAAAGATTTAAGTAAATAGTTCTAATCTGGAGACTGAAGCTGGAGGGGTAGCCACTTTCTCAATGGCACCTTCCTAACTCAGGAAACAGACTCTGGAGAAGGAGATCTTCTGCAAGTGGGAGGAGGGCAGAGCCCTGACTGACATGCCCTTCACATGTTCTCACATTCAAGGGGGTTCCACGACCAAGCTGAAGGTCCGCTTTTCACTGGTACAAAACATACTTATAAGTGACAGGCTATATAGCACATTATACTATCATTGACAGTGTAAAGCATAAAATGCAAAAGTGAAGCCTCATGGCTTCCACAGGACACTTCTGATTGTATAGACATTCATTGAGATATTTGGACTTCTGTGTGGCTGGTCTTGCTGTGTGAGCCTCTGTGTTTGCAAGTTCCTTAGAATGAAAAGAAATACGGAGTGGTAAGGTGGCTCAGCAGATGAAGAGGCTTGCTAGCAAGCCTGACACCTGAGTTTAATCCCTGAGTTTCAGATGGTGGAAGGGGAGAACCGAATCCCACAGGTTGACTTACTCCGATGCTCCCTCACATGTGTCCCCCCCCCCCAATAGGATACAATAGAAATACTGGGGCTGGAGAGATGGCTTAGCAGTTAAGAGCACTGACTGCTCTTCCAGAGGTCCTGAGTTCAATTCCCAGCAACCACATTATGGCTCACAACCATCTGTAATGGGAGCTGGTCCCCTCTTCTGGTGTGTCTGAAGAGAGCTACAGTGTATCCATGGACATTAATTAAATGTTTCAAGTTTCTCCCTCTTGTTACCTCACTACACACCACCTTAGCTACTTTCTTACCTTCTCTTTGTAGTGACAAAATATCTTGCAAAAGAAAGTTAAGGATTTATCCTGGCTTATAACACCAGGGAGATATAGTTCTTTCTGTAGGAAAGACATGCTGGTAGGAGCAAGGATTGGCTGGTCATATTGCATCCACACACTCAGGGAGCAGTGATGAATGCCCAAGCTCAGTTTACTTTCTCTTTTTATACAGTTCATGACCCCAGCCTAGGGAATGGTGCCACCCACAATGGGTAGGTCTCTCCAAGTTCAATTAACCTAATCAAGATAATGCCCCATAGACCTTTTCAGAGGTCACATAATCCTTCGCAGGTATGCCTGGAGGCTTGTCTTCTGGGTAATTCTAGATTCTGTCAAGTTTGCATCAACAATCACACCAACCAACCTTTATGAGATAAACTGAAACCAGATCCAAAACACACACACACACACACACACACACACACACACACACACACACACACACACACACACACACACCACCACCACCACCAAATTTTATGAGAAGAAAAAGAGAATCCACCAAAGAGGAAACCATGGTAACACAGAGGGTACTAACACATCTAAACATTAATAGCATCTATCAAGCTCATAGACGGGGTGTCTTTAGGTATTCTGATTATATGGGGAGGTTAGTCTCATAGATCTAAGAAGCATGGTATTAAGGGTCGACAGTACAGTTAGGTAGAATGTGTGAGTATCAAATTTGAGCTGATAAACAATGTGGACTGCCAACTGCCTCTTGTTTTTTGATTATGTCTTAATGACTTGAGACCACCTTGGCAAATTTTTGATACATATTGAACCTCATTTTCAAGGCTTGAAAAAAAAATACATTTCTTTTTCCTTCTCGCTCGTATTTTTTTTTTTTTTTTTGGTCAAGGAAGGCTTCATATAGTGTGGGCCAGCCTTGAACTCCTGACCCTCTTGCTTCTACCTTCCCTATCCTGGGACTAGACCATTGTGTGCATATGACACCATGCACCGTGTTGATGAAGATATATTTTTCACTAACAGAGGGGCGTCATCTGAGTAACCCATTGGGTGAGCGGTAGTGACATCTAATTCTTGTTAGAGAGATAAGATAGGTCAACTGAAATCCCTACACCCTGCTTTAGTGTGACCTAGCACCTACCTAGGTCACATGAGCCCAGCAATCAGCACGAAAGTTCTGCCTGAGCAGAGTGTTTATCGCAAACAATCTCCAGGAGGTGACAGCTTCTAAGCCAAGATGCATCCTGACCCTTTGTGGTCTTTGAAGGTGATTGGTCTTCTATTCTAAACTTCTTACCATCAGACAGCATCTTTGGCATTAACGTTAGAACCTTTGTCCCTTGCTTGGCTGAGGTCAAAGTAACCCTAGAAATAATTTATAAAGGATGCTTGAGTCTCAGTGAGAGGCAGGTCACTTTCCCTCCAGCTTCGTAGGCTGACTTTCCTCTGCTGCTCCTGCAGAGTGGTGACCCAGGTCTTTGCTGGAGAACTAACTCTCAAGCCCTCTATGAGCTATTTCTCTTCTTTCTTAGCTGGAGAAATGAAGGAGCCCTTTTGCTCATACAGCCCAATGTTCTGTACTCTATAAACTCACTCATTAGAAACTAAAAGAGTGGTAGATCATTCTCCGTGTGGATCTCGAAGGCTTAGTGTGTGGCTTGCAATGACTTGTGGGTAGCCACACTGCTCATGATGGCTAACGATTGGCTACATTTGATCTTTATTCCTTTAAGAACACAGGAATGCTGGGATTCGAATCACAGCCATACAACTATCAGCTCTGTGGTCTTGGCAAGTTGTTAGCTTGGCTTTACTTCCTCCCTCTGTGAGGTAGAGATAATGATATCCATAATGGTATTTTTAGTCTTTCTTTTTCTTTTCTCGATTTCTTTTTCTTTTGAAACAGAGTCTCTCCATAGAGCCCTGGCTGTCCTGGAACTCCCTATGTAGACCAGGCTGGCTTTGAACTCACAGAGATCTGCTTGCCTCTGCCTTCTGATTGCTGGGATTAAAGGTGTGTGCTACCATATCTGGTTCATAAAGATACTTCAACCTCATCAGTTACAAGAATGAATTAAATAAGCTAACATGTGTAATGTACTTGGAGCAGGGTGCAGACCCCAGAGTGACTCTGCCCAAGCATTACGTACCATGGCAGTGATGATGGTGTTGTGGGTGTGGCTGGTGTTACCTTAGGCATTGCCCATGACCTCACAAGGCCCTTCCTCACCCGAACTGTGATGGCTCTCAGGCATTTGTCTTAGCTTTATGCCAGATAATGCTTGGATTCTGTCTGGCACAACCCAGCCTCTATTTTATGGCCAACTGCAGCCCAGGTTTGAGCCTTGTCTTTGGGAGCTACAATGAGCCGTTTCTGGTGGAGCTAAGCTTTCTTCAGCATTTGGAATTGTTTGGGGCTGTGATGTTCATGCCCCCCCCCCCCCAGTTCCTGATTCTAATCTGCCAGGTCATCTTTGGCCTCTCTTTAAATGCTACAACAAGTTCTGGAGTTTCTGCCCTCAAAATGTACCTGGTTTGGGCTGTCTTCACCATGTCTTCATCTGTCTCCCAGAAACAACTCCCAAGTGCTCACTCAGTGTAGTCCCAGATTTTGCCCTGGCCCCTCCTGCCTTTACTTCTCCCCTCTGACCTCAACCTTCCAAATCCTCAGAGCCCTAGATGGGAACCCCCAAGCCCCTAAAGCCATTTCCAAGGCTCGGCAGGACCTGGATCTTCGTGGCCCCCTCTTTTCCCTCACCCACCTCACACCCCCTGCTCCACCCATGCCACCGTCCTTGCTGCTCCCTGAAACATGCTGTTTGTCTCTCTGCCTTCCCCAGGGGATGTTGTCCCTCCTGTGTCTGCATAGCTGGCTCCTTATGCTGGCTTCATGGTTTCGAAGCAAAGAGAGTCTTATTTTCTTTCTGGAGGTTCGAATCCAATACTGCATGATGTCACAGATTTGGGCCTTTGATGAGGGTGATGCATAAGAACTGAGACTCTGCCTGAAGTGAGCCGACCACTCCCAGTAAAGCCATGGCACCTACTCTCCATTCCTATCTGTCCCTACTAGAATGTTTAGGCTCCTTTTGAGCAAGGACTTTGTCTTGCTTACCCCAATGCTTAGATATAGCAAGTGCTTGAACAACAGTCATTAAAGAAATAAGAGAAGAAGTAAAAATCTCTATTTTACTCCTTATCCTAATTTTCTCTACCCCCACTCCCCTCGTTACCAAATGGCTGGGGAGCAGTGGATGAAAATGTCATGCCAGGTCAAAGACAAAGAGACAGAGACAGGAGGAGAGAATAAATTCTTTGAGGCTCCTTTGGGCATGCTGACTTCAAAGCGGACCATGGCCAAGGATAGCCAAATTTGGCTGTCAGCAAGAATTTGTATTCTCTTAACTGGTTAGAATATTTTAGCATCCCTCTCCACTCCCCGAGATGTGAGGGGATGAGTGAGGCTCTGCTGTAGGAATAAATAGGCCCCTGAACAGGAAGTACACATTTCAAATCACTTCCTTCTTTTTTTCTTGTTTGGGAGCTACTGTATCTGTACTTACAGAGGTGTGTGCTTTCTAGGCAGTTGTAGACACTGTCCTGGGTTCTAGGAAGAATTATAGAAATGGTCCTGGGTACAGATAGTAAGGATGTCTTTAAAGAATTTTCTTGGAGCTGGAGAGATGGCAGTTAAGAGCACTGGCTGCTCTTTCTAGAAGTCCTGAGTTCAATTCCCAGCAACCACATGGTGGCTCACAACCATCTGTAATGGGATCGGATGCCCTCTTCTGGTGTGTCTGAAGACAGCTACAGTGTACTCATATAAATAAAATAAATAAATCTTTTTAAAAAATTCCCTTTATGGAAAGGGGCTCTGGGTCCTACACCTTGGAGTTCTGAGCAATCAAACTGAGAGGATGGCGCTGTTCTGGAATCTTGGGAAGGATGACTTCCTGTTTTCAGCTGGTTGCTGCTGCTGGCGGCAGGAAAGTGCCATCTGACTCCTGCCCTTCTGCTTTTCCCAAGGATTTGAGAAGGGTGATAAACCCAATCTGTTGTTTTCCTCCCTTGTCATAAACACATGCATTTACTTCATGGCTGAAGAGTCTCCCTAAGGGACTATCTTTCTTGTTCCTGAGAAGGCGTGAGGCACTTCCCAGCATCCTCTACTCCGGAGAGCTTAGCCCCCAGTACAGACTATTTCAGTTTGCTCCAGGAAGCTCAAAGCTGGTGGTTAGATCTGAGGGGGAATCATCCAGCAGGCCCCAAGCTGGACCGCCATAGAGACAGCTTCTAAAAGGACCGGCGGTTGACTCTGCTCTTAGGCTACACAACTTCTCAAACTTCTTAAAGAGTACTCATTCCCTGCTCCAGGGCAATTAGAGAAGGTATCTGATTTTCCAAAACCTTCTGGAAGGCAGCCTTCTTATCTGACACGGGGCATCTTGCCTGTGGCAGGGCTTAGCATTGCTGGCTGGGGCATCTGAATTTGTGCATCCAAGCCACCAGGACAAAATGTCAGAAGGCAAAGGGCTTCCATCCGAGGCATTGTCTTGAAGAGAGTTCTACAAGCCCCCTTGCCACTAAATAACTGTTTCATCACAAAGGGCAGCCCAATGTATGGGGTAGGGGGATGCTGTTCTACTGTGGGGCAACTTGTGAGACCAGACGACAGGAGGTGACAGGGCTACAGTCAGGAGTTTCCTGTAATTTTCCCCATTCTGAAATTTAAAGGAAAAGTTACTTCTGGCTGGCTAGTGCTGTTAGCTGATTGTCAGACTACCAACAAGCACTGCAGCCAGAAAAGTCCCCACTGGGATTTCTCTAGCAACAAATGAAAGCCCTGGCTATGGCCCCTGAGGACTGGCTGAGCAAAGCCCTTCTCTGTGGGCGCCCCTCCCCCACACTTGGAGCTGCCGCGAGTAGAAACGCTGGTGTGTGGTGTGCTATGCCACCTTAGCCCACAGTTTTAAGGCAGCTGTAGACCCCACTCAGGGACAACGCATCTCACTCCTCACAGCCTAGGACGACCTGGGCCTTAACAGACAACACTTTAAAGGCGTTGTTTACAAATCAATTTCCCCTTCTAAAGAGGCTGATCGGGGTAGACCCCTCTGCTTGCTTAGACTAGGCCCACCTGTCACTGGGGCTTCCTAGCCAGTGGCCACACTGTATTGATCTTCTTAATCCTCTCCCTTTGAAACACAGAGCCAGCTGATGTGGAGTTCCTCAAAAGACTCCCTTGGCCCCTACCTCTACAGGTAGCTGCGGATCGGGGCTAATTCCCCACTAGAAAGTCTTAATTGGCTTAGGGGGTGCCTGAAAGTTCTCCCTTATGTTTACAAGGCGAAAAGAATCGATGGCTCACAAGTGCCTTAATCTGTCTCCCTCTTTCTTGGTGATAGTCAGGTGCGTTTTATTTTTAAATTGTTTTTCAAACAGGATTGGAGGGTTTGGAGGTGGTGAGATAATGTTTCACTTTACAGGTGGAGCTGCCAAGGGGAAGGGCGGGGAGGGGGGAGCCCCAGAGACGCCACTATTAGGCAAGGAAGCTGGTGACTTATTTTTTTTTCTTTTTTATTTACACGAAGCATCTGCAGTACAAAAATGTAAACTTTGATAGCTCATAATAATAGAATAAACTCTTTATGTACAAAAATACATTTTCATATGAATGAAGCATCCTGAATAAATTAAAGTACCCTCCAGCCCGGTGCCTGAATAGCTATGCAAGCACTCAGGTTCTTCCTGGAGCAAGCCCACAGTGGCGGGGTCGGGATCCATAATGCATGAAGCCCACTCCTTGTGGCTCCTTTTTAAGCCTTTCCATTGTATTGTCAGCCGGCTCAAACTGAATTTTCATGCTCGTTTTTCTTCATTAGAGTTCTACAAATTGTAAAATTGACTTTTCACCTCGTCTTCAGGGGCTCATCTGTCCCTTTTCCAAATCACACTGAAGTGGTGGCTGGGGTCAGTTCTGAGCCAGTCACAAAGGAGGTTTTGTGAAAGTGCAAAAACCGAAAGGCCGTCTGGGAGCGGGCAGGAGGGGCCGGTGATGAGGGTGGAGAAACAGGCTGAGGGGCAGATTCTGCGAGGGTGCAGCAACCTAACAAGTGGTCAGGTATCCCCCCCCCACGCCCTTTGAAGCTCCCAGCATCCACCTGGGGGTAAGGGTGGTCCCCGAGGCTTCAGCCGGTTCCCCATCTATTGCTCTTAGACTGGGGGAGGAAGAAAGTATTAACGTTCCTTTACAAAGGCCTAGTGGTACGGGATGAAACAGGGCGTCGTGTGGAGCAGGTCTTTGGGTAGGCCAGGAAAGGAGAAAAGGGGATCACCGGGGCCATAGGCGAAGTCTTCTGAAGCTGAGGGACTACTGGGATCAGAGAGTGGAGACGCCACAGTGGCGCAGGGGGAGGCAGCGGCCCCGGAGCCCCAGGACTCCGTGTCGCTGGCCGGGCTCGGGGGCCCGGGCAGACAGGGGACACACTGCGGAGGCAGGAGGCGCTCCCGGGAACCGCCCCCGGGGAGCCCTTGATCTGCCAGGCGCAGTGTCTCAGCCAGGGCCCAGATGTAGTTGTAGGCGAAGCGCAGCGTCTCAATCTTGGTTAGCTTGGTGTCGTCGGGGAACGAGGGCAGCACGCTGCGCAGCGCGTCCAGCGCTGCGTTGAGGTTGTGCATACGGTTACGCTCGCGGTCGTTGGCCTTGACTCGACGGCTCCTCCGCAGGGAGTGCAGCAGCGCCTCGGACCGCACCCGCGCGCGACCTCGCCGCCGCCGCCGCTCCTGCTCTTCCTCCGGGCCACCCGCAACATTCGATGCCCCGGAGAGGGTGGGCGCGCTCCTGCGGGCTGGCACGGACAGTCCTGAGGTGGAGGCTAGGGGCTGGAGCCTGGCACAGTCCTCCTCATCGGTGAGGAAGCTGGACAGGTCGCTGCTGCTGCTGCTGCTGCTGGCGCAGTCGAGGTCAGAGAGACAGGTCTCCAAAGGGGCAGGCATCCTTGCAGTGTGCAGGACCGACAGACGGACAGTTTAGAGGGCTTGAGTGTGGGCCAAGGGCACGGCCTTCGAAGCGCACTTACTGTCCGTACGACCCGGGGCTAGTCTGTACCTGCTGCAGGCGCGAGGACCAGGGATGATCGCAGGGGCTCAGGGAGGGAATGGGCTTGGCCTCCTCGCCTCGCCTGCAGGGGCCACGCGCCGGGCTGGTCTCCCGAGTGATGTCGCCGGCGATCAGATCAGCTCGTGTGAGCACCGAGTGTGGCACACGACCGGCCTCAGGACCCCTTAAGTACGGCGCGCAACAATGGGCGCCCCCTCCCTGGCCACCTCCGCCCCCGAGGCGGCGCGGGTGAATGGCGAGAGGCGGCAGGTCAGCCCCGTGCGGCGCCTGCTATTTGCATAATTTATGCTCGCGGGAGGCCGCCCCCGCCCAGCCCCCCTCCTGGAGCGTGCCCGTAATTACCGCCGGCCAATCGGTGGCCCGGCCTGCTCCGGGAGCCAGATCAAGCGAGGGAGGCCGGGACGTCTCGGGCAAGGATACCCGGGCGAAGGCGGGGGCCGGGGGCGATTAGCGGCCAGCCGAGGCACACTCCTCCCAGGGGCGCGCGGGTGTCCCTCACCGGAGTTGGATGGGGAGGCGGAGCCCTGGCAGAAAGTGTGAGCTGAACAGCGGCTGATGGAGAGCTGGGGCCGAGGCTGGAGTTGGGGTTCTCATCCCTTCTCCTGCTGTTGAAGACCCGCGTGAATTTGAGCGAGTGGTTTCCTCTCTCCAAGCCACCTCATGATTCTTTATTTAGACGAAGGGACACAAATGTAGCTCTGGACTACAGAGCTCGTAGGTCCCTGGGCGATCCTGTCACACGGGGCGTTTTTGAAACCGTGCGGGTTGCTGTGAGTAGCGCCCTCCGATTGATTGCCTATCAGTACCCAAACAGACACTAGAGAGGACCAGTTAACAGCTACAAGTCTCGGGGAGGGTAGGTGTCCCTGCTCCGCTAAAGTTAGTGAAGAAGAGAGCAAGAGAAAGACCTAAAGATCCAATGAGTTCCCAGACTGAGCTGGGTCTTGGCCCCACTCTGCCCCTGCCCGCGTACCCCTCCTCAAAGACTCACAAGCTAACAGGGTGTATGCCAAACCCCTCATCTCCTGAAACCTTGCTATCTCCATTTCCAAGAATCCTCTTGTGCCCAACGTTTTGGACTGGTGCCAGCCTCAGGAGCCCACCCCAGTACCAGCTGGCTAAGGACTTAGCTTCTGGCCCACAGAGGGCAGCAAGCACACAGTGGGATTCTGTCCCCATCCCTTCTGCCAATTTGCCTAAAAACTTGCCTAGTCCAGAGAATGTCCTTATTCTGTGGGTCGAGTTTTGTTTTTGTTTTTGTTTTTGTTTTTTGTTTTTTTTTCTGTTTGCCAGAAAGCAATCGAGGCCCAGGCAGCCTCACAAATGCACCTGAGAGGAGTTATTTATTAAGGAGCAACCCTGAATTGTGGGGTCAGGTATTAAAAACAAAAGGAACACCCTGGAGGCCCCCCTCCTCCATGATATCTGAGTGGTGGTCTCAGGCCCGGTGCAGTGCCTAGCCTGCTGTACTCAAAGGGGCTCTGTCCAGGACACCTGTGCCTTGGTGGAGAAGGCACAGACTCTGCCTATGGCTAGCTCTTGTCTCGTGGCTCCTAACCTCTGCAGCAGCTAGTGTAGATATAACTCATGCAGAAAGCTAGGACACAGTGATAGATAAGGGCTTGTGGAGGTTTGTAAGAAGTGACAGAAAATGGATGGAATTAGATTATGCAAGAAAAAGTAATTGTTGACAGATCCTAGGGTATCCCAGGAGCCCAAGGACTGCTGAGAGTTGTACAACAGTAGCTCTGGGGCAGACCCTGCCTCTTTCTGTCCCTGTAACAGCTTCTGGCGGTCCCAGCCTACCAGCACCAGCCTGACCTTGTGACAGTCCCAGGCCCTGTATTTATTTTTTTGGGCTTCCATAGAAATTACCACACAGTGGGTGCATTAAATCTACAGATTGTTCTTCTGAGGCTCAGAAGGCCAGAAGCCCAAAACCAAGATGCCAAGGGGCTTAGTCCCTTCCAATTTCTTGTGGGTCCTGGATGTCTTTGCCACTAACTGAAGCATCCAGCTCTGCCTCCAGCCTTCACGGGTCCTACCCCATGACTCTGTGTCTTCTTGAGGAGAATTGCTGGGCTCCAGGCACTGCTGAATTCAAGATGACTCCAGGCTCTCACTTCTACTACATCCTCCAGAACTATTGTTCCAGTTAAGGTTACATTCTAAGGCTATGGGGGCTACCACTGAACTCACGATGGCTCCTTTTCTAAGTTGGACCAGCACCACTGGAAAAGTAATCAATCAGGATTTTGGCTGCCCACCTCTTGATATACCAAAGCATGAGAATTCACTCTCCTGCTCTGACAATTAGGGCATGCGATGTAAAGTTCATTCCATCAAACTGAACTCTGTCTCTGAGCTGGTGACATTTTTAAAGGACACTTGAATCATGGTGACAAACTGGAAGAGCCATTAGCTACAGGTAAAAGAGATGGCCAGGAGGTAGTGGATGTCCTGACCAGGCTCTGACATTTCCCACCTATTTGTCTTCCAAGTTTACTCTCCAGTTTTCCCACGACTGTCCAGCCAGGCTGCCGAGTGGAGCTACTGGGCTCCGTTTGCCAGGTTTCTGTCTGTGGCTTAGCAAGTAAAGCAGGTCCATGCTGCCAAAGCCTAGAGACTTGGACTTACTTCATGTGGAGGTGGGTGGCTTGCTCTGGGCTGGCTGTCGTATTAAGCCTGGGGTGCAGAAAGTTGGGGGTGACTGGCTGTTTGGTGGGGTGCGGTGCTGATAGAAATCATGGAGATATTTATCCAGCCCCTGAACCTCAAGCGCAGGAAGCTGAGGTATGAGATGAGGTTTTCGCCCAGGTTACCCTGTGTACTCCACAACTACTGCTTTTTACTCTCATCCCATGCTTTTCTGTCACAGGTTTCCAGACACTTTAAGCACCTACTACCATCTGGCCTGGGCCAGGACTCTGAAGAGAAGAGGCCTCTGGTCTTGGGAATGGGAGACCTAGCTTCGAAGGGCAGTCATGGGCATCTAAATCATGGTGTTGAGAGGATCCTTAAGGAGCAGATCCGAAGAACGTTTCCCAAAGAGAAAGAAGCCATCAGAGATGGCTTCAGTGTCAGACTTGGGAGGCACTGAAAGAAGAATCAGCTATAAATAGACAATCTAGGCAGGGGTGGGGGTGGGGATGGAGTGACTATAGAGACCCATCTGGGTGAGGTGGGGGTCTTCTGTGGGTGGGAGATAGACCTTGGATGGCTATCCTGCCTCTTCCTCCTGTCTTCTCTCTGAGCAGAACTATGGCTTACCTACATTTGTCCCGTGTTCACCGAGCAAGAACATTGGTAGAGGAGACAAGAAGAAACCAAATGATTTTGGCCATGTCAGTGCCATAGCCTGTTTACTACCCAGAGAGCCACGCGTCCTGACTGACACGGGCTCCGAGGCCCTGTGAGCTCATAGTGGATCTAGGCTTTCTCCTACCACTGCCCACCCTTCCTACATGACCACAAGTGGCTTGACCTGGTGGACATCTCCAGTTTGCACTTTCTGCCCCTGTAGCAGCTGCTTCCTCTGTACAGAAGTGGTGCCCACAGGGTGCTTTGGGTTAGGATACAGGGCTCAAGGGTCCCTCCTGTAAGATCTGAGGACAGAGCTGGCTCTGAGGAGAACTTGCTTCTTCTATGAGATGCACCCCTGCTAGGGAGGTGCGCATTGGCAGACACTCCCATTCCCAGAGAATACCTGGATGTGGTATGAGCAGGTAAGGGATCCAGCCACAGCAGGCGCTGAGGGAGCCGATGCTGCACCAGGCGTTCTGGCTGATGGGTGAAGCATCCAGCTGTCAATCTACAGGGAGGTCAGGGTGGGTGGAGCAGATGTCAGAAAAGACTCAGAACTGTCCCAGGGTTTCTGGGTGAGGGAAGGACCATAGGCGCTTGTACCTAAATTTAGGCAACCCTAGAAACCTGACTCCGGGCTCCCAGGGGGAGGCAGGGAGGCAGTGTTACTTCCTTATGAGAAGACCTTCCTGGGATCACTTCAACTAAGGATGAAACAGGATTTCTATAGTAAGAAATGGGAGGAAGGGTTGTCAGGGTGGGGCAGGGTCTCTAGAAGTCATTTTTTTTTTTTAACGGAGAAAGACTAGATTGGGGGAAAGTGGTGGTAAATCATAAACACACACACAAGCACACACACACACACACACACACACACACACACATGAATGTGCTCAACACATAGACAAAAACAACCAGCTGCTCACAAAGCAAGCTTCAATATTTTAAAATGACAAGATATAGTGCTTGGGGGATCTCCAGGGCTGAAACTGGATTGCTGTTTGTGGGGACATCTTCCTCAACTCTGTCAGCGCCTTCATTTGGAGTCAGTATCCACGTCCTTGCAGCCTTTTATGGAGGCAATGCTGAGCCAAATGGCCTCTGTGCCACTCACCCTAGCCACTTTATCCCTTGCTAGCAACCAAGATGGCAGGTCATTGTTCTGAAATGACAAGTTCGGGGCTGATGATCTGAGTGTGTGTGTGTGTGTGTGTGTGTGTGTGTGTGTGTGTAGGAGGGGGCACATGATCACAGTTCATCACTTCTAATCGATTAGATCAAATATTAATTCCAAGTATGGACTCTCAGCTGCAATTCAGGACAGGAAAAATGGCCTGGCTGCTCCAGGCAGTCTGGGGCTTGGGACATGGCAGTATGCCGCACTGAATTATGGGCTGTCAGCAATGGCCGAGGTCTGCAGGTGCAGCCTTGCTGGGGAATTTTATAGAAAGTGAGGCTGTGGAGATAGCCAGGCTTTATAAAGAAGACTGCCTCACTCCAGTCTTTGGTTTCTGCAGCTACCTGGGGGGAGGGGTGGCATTGGTTTTGTGAGTGACATTTCGGGGGGTGGGACAAAACAAAACCTCACAATCTTTTTAGGAATAAAAGGCCAGAAAGGTGCTGTGGCTCAGGAGGAAGGGCTCGGAAGGCCGGCGTCAGACACGGTGGGTCCTTCCCTCTGATTAAGTGCGCTGCAGACAAGCGGTTGTGTTTCCACAGAGGAGCAGCAGGGTGGGGTTGGAAAGGGGAAACAATTCCCCATTTTCTTTATTGATGACCCATGACAGTTGTGGAAGGGGGTGTAAAATGGAGGGGGAAAACGAAGCAGGAGGGGGGAAACAGAGGGGTCTTTCAGTGACAGGGCAAGGAAAATGGCAAATTATCCATGGTTTCCCGAAATCCATGGAGACCCCCCTCGGCCTCTGCCCTGCTGAATACAGTGCTGCCTGTATGCATTTGCCACCTCGGAGATGTCTGCTGGGAGATTCCCTGACATTGCGTGTCGGTGTGTTTAGTTGTGTGCAATATGCACAACTGTGAGAGGAGTCTGTGGGTCGGTGGAGGCTCGGGTGCAAACCGGCTTTATTCGACTGCAAGTAAGAGATAGTGCTGGACAGTTTGCCAACTAAAGAAACATTTTCTTCAAGAAGATTTCAAATCGGAGGGACTGTCAGGCCTGTGCAGGGGGACAGTATGTGGTTAGGGTGGCCCTAAGTTTGAAGTTTGGTGGTTTGGGCCAATCTCAGAGAAAACAATGTCCTTTTTGTGCCCAAAGGAGAATGAGGGAGAAGGGAGAGTGGGGGGGAGAGGAGAGGGGGAGCTGTAAGGAAGGGGTGTGCTGGTTTGTGCAGTGAGGGCCATAAGGATTCAGGCTCAGAGCCGAAAAGGGAGGGGCTGAGGTGATTACCCCCTCTGCTGAGAGGCCTGGAATCGGCAGCTGCTGGAGACCAGGGATAACCAACTCCGAACTACCTGCAAAGCCTTGGAGGTTTTGCCCTGGAAGATTTCTTGAAGTTAAATCTTCTGGATCTAAAGAAGGAGGAGGAGGAGGAGGAGGAGGAGGAGGAGGAGGAGGAGGAGGAGGAGGAGGAGACCCCCCCCCCCCACAGTCTCGCTGCTGCTGTGGAGGGTTAGTTTTCCGAATCTAGCCTGCACCTGCCACAGGAAGCCAAGTCACGGAGAATTATTTCGCTACGTTTTATTTTTATCTGCCATGTGTATTTGTAATTCTTAACACTTTCATCGTGGGAAAAAGAAAAAAAATCGAAAACCATTGCTTGTGTGTGGGTCAAGAGTGGGAACATGGTGACGGTGTGTGTGGAAGAGGTCAACAAGAAATTTACCTCAATGGCTACACCGCAAAGAATTCCAAGCTAAAGTCAGAAACCGAAGCGCTCACCTCCTTCCCGATCTTAAAACTAGCCTACCTTAACTTCGCGTCAGGTTTCAAACACAATTGCATTTTGTTTGCAGTAATTAAAATGTTTTAATGAGACAACCATAAAATCCACCATTAATTATTTTATTTCAAACCCTTCTGCCTCCTTTTGAACCAGGTCTATTTAGAAATGGTTTGAGAGTAGCCCGCGGTTTTATTCTTTCCTCTGTATTATGCACAGGAGTGGAGAAGTCATTTATAAATAATTACACAATGTTTTGAGTCTTTGGGCTTGTATAATATATCAAAGCGATTAGTACACTTATTGTCCCGTTGTAAATGCTCGTCCCCCTCCTTTCAGTTTCGCTAGCCTTGTCTTCTAGCTAAACCTTTTTCTGGAAACCTTTTGTCTTCTTCGTTCTTTTTGTTTGTTACAGTCCAGGGTTATTCTCGGTATTCAAACTCTCGCAGCAGGGGCAAAGAAAGCGACTTCAGAGGCAACTCAAGTTTTACCATAACTTTCTGGCATTTTCTTTTCTTCTGGTTTTCCCAGACTACCTAGGGGCGATGAAGAATTATAACATACATGAATTATTGGTACTCCCCTAGAGTTAAAGGGAAGGAGGAAAGCGCCTCATTTTCTATGCCCCCAAGGGACGGAGCAAGCGGGCAGCGCGTGTATTTATCGCTTTGAATGTCTTTGGGACGCCTCGGTCCTCGCTGTTGCCTGGCGCCCCCGGAGAGCCAGCATTTCACCATTTTTTAATGGGGCCACAAATAAAGATTGGGGACTGGAGGAAGGGGGTCCCTCCAGTCTTGTGTCGCTGACCCTCAACCACAGTTCTTCCCACGCCCAGGCCCTGGAGAGCGCGAGCAGGAACGCGCAAACTGACCCGTGTCTGGTCAAGCACGCGGCCCGAGTGCGGGCCACCGGGCTCCTCTCGTGAGCGGATTAGGGCCGCACGAGACGCGACTGGGCCTGTAGCCACGTGAGGACCGGGCGGTCTTCAATGGTCCCCAACACGCTAATCCTTGTTATCCCACGACACGGCCTCCCTGCGGAGGGGAGTGTGCTGCGGGGACGCTGGCGCCGGCTGGAAGTCAGAGGCGACCTTGTCCCACTCCTGTCCCATCGCGGGCGCGGCCACACCACGCCCGCACCAGAGAGGCTGACTAGATTGAGGCTGGGGCTCAAGGATGAATTCTGGGGACACCGAGGCATAGCGACCTTGGCGTCAGTGGGAGAAAACAGTAAAGGTAGGTGGAGGAGAGAGGGTCAGGAAGAAAGCCTCAGGGAGAGGTGATTCGAGGGGTCTCCGGCTAGCCAGTCCCTCCCGCAGCCCCGCCCTGCCCGGTCCCCCCCTCCCGCCCCCGCAATCTGTCGGGACCCGCGCGTCTGCATTTGAAGGGCCGCGCGGCGCCGCCGGGAGCGCTGAATGGCGCACGGCCGGCGGCCCTGCTGGAATTGGCCACATTTGCATAGCAGGTGTTGATGCTGGTCCATTCTACTTAAAGAAGTTTTAATATGGGATAAATGACCGGGAATTAGGAGCTGACGTGGGCGGGACTAAAGAGACCGTGTCGTTCCTTTTCTCCCCGTAGTCTGGCGTGGAAAGGGGAGGGGGAAGGAGCCGAATACGAAGTGAGATCGGACTTTCAAAGTCCGCTCCTTCGGAAGCCCAGGTCCCTCCCTACACACCAAAGGAGATAAGAGAAAACAGGAGGGGACTTTAATCAATTTGATTTTAGAGTCTGTTCTGCCAAGAGTAAGGCAATAATCCGAGGGATAGTAATACGATTAGCGGGTGAGATCTTTGAGTCAGGGAGCCCGGCGGAGTTTAAAATGTTAATCCTGGCCCTAATCCGCCGGGCTGGCCGGCCCAAGCAAGCACCGCAGCAGTACTGGCCAGCTTTCTTCCTTACTCTTAAAAAAACGTCAGTGAGGTCCTTGCAGGCCGAATTCTGGATATCAACGATCGTTCCTCCAGGGTGCCCTCTGATGGCTCCCGGTTCTCTGCGCTGGGTTGCATAAGGCTCCTTCCTCTTGGGGAAATCGGGTCCTAAAGGCTGCCTGGAGCAAAGCTTCAAGGAGATGGTGGAGGAGCTAGGAACAAAAGCAGGTCTCCCGATCTTACTCCCACAATTCCCCTTAAACCAGACTCCTGAATCTTCCCAAAGGGATATCCTGGTTTTCAGGTTTTGTCAGTTCTGCTTAATCGACTTTTGTTGTGGTTTTGGGGGTGGGGGTGGGGGAGTCCAGGGACCTGAGGGGAGCCTCCAAATGCAGTAGACTCAGGCCTGCCTGAGATCTCTGGTCTTCATCTTCTGATCCAGTGCAGGCTCGCCCCTGGACTCAGGAGGCAGGCCGCTGGTTACCCCAGTGCTTCTCAATATGCCGGTTTCCCCAGGAAGGCAGTGTGGGGTGCTCAAATGGACCATATGGTATGAAGACGCGAGCCGTGGCGCCCACAGACAATGGAGAAGAGAGGGGCCCAGGTCAGTGGCGGCGCTTGCACTGGGGCAAACTTCCCTTTCAGCCTAATCAAGCTGTTGTCTGGGGGTAATGATGCAAGGGGCCGGCGGCTTTCTCGCCACGATAGTCTAGAACGTGATTTGTCATACAATCTGAATCTTTGGGACGACTTTAGACAGAACCTCCCCCAAAGATGGAGATGAGCCATATGTCCGCTTTGCATCTGAAGGGGAGGTGGGGGCAGGGGTTGGAGGGAGGACTGCCCGACACGGAGGAGGACAGTCCTAGATGAGCGGAGTACTGCCTGACCGTGGAGCCTCATGAGTGGGTGCAGTTCCGCAGCGCACCATTAGAGTTGTGCTGGGGGTGGGGGAGGGACTTAAGCAATCTTCATTGGCTAAGTGGGGTGGCCACAGCCCCTGCCTCCGGGACCAAGCAAGCGCTCACTTAGCAGCAAGGCTTAGAATTCTCTTCACTGTGTCCCCGATGCTAATTGGGGCCGTGATAGACTGAGTTTGCTGGATCGAAAAAGAGAAGTAGGGGCCCAGTGACAAGCAGCCTGAGCCTCAGGCAGGTGGGAGCCTGAGAGAGGGGGAGTCACAAGAAAAATCCAGGAAAGTGGGGAAAGCCCCGAGGGAGTGTGAAGGAAGGCAGCCACCTGGAGTGCCTAGGGCCACCTGAAAGTGCTGTGCATTGGGTGACTACCCTCGGAGCCCAGCAATGGGCGTCCTAGGGATTTCAGCCTCACCTCTCTTACAAAAGGGTTACCTCAGGTGGGCTTGTTGACAGCCACACCCTCTCATTAGAGGAAGAGGGTCATGAGACCCTCACCTGAGGGTCCAGTCACTCCCAGCTACCTGCCCTAGACAACTCTGCTTTAATTACACCTGGCCTTGGGGATAGGCTAGGGTGTCTAGGCCTGGGAAGGCTAGGGAAGGGGACACCATCCATGGGATACAGGACAACCATCATTCCTGCTGGATAGAGACTTCTTTTTGGAAGGGGAAGCACCCACACCTCCTGCACCCCTGTATGCACCTCTTACTTATGCTTCATAAGGAAACATAGTGAAAGCTCTGGTTCTTCAGACTGTTCTTCAGTAGAATTCCTCTTCCATTTGTTAAGACCGTAGGAGGAGGTCCAGACGTTGTCTATGTCTCTCCCTGTGAAAGAATTTTAGCAATGTTGTAGACCAAAAAAAAAAAAAAAAAAAAAAAAGCACATTATCGCAGGGCAGTGGTGGTGCACGCCTTTAATCCCAGCACTTGGGAGGCAGAGACAGGCGGATTTCTGAGTTCGAGGCCAGCCTGATCTACAGAGTGAGTTCCAGGACAGCCAGGGCTACACAGAGAAACCCTGGCTCGAAAAACAAAAACCAAACCAAACCAAAAAGCACATTATCCACTGTCAGTCCAAGTGCGTCTTTGAACACACACACACACACACACACACACACACACACACACACACACACACACACAGAGAGAGAGAGAGAGAGAGAGAGAGAGAGAGAGAGAGAGAGAGAGAGAGAGAGAGAGAGAGAGAGATTGTAGATGCAGTAGAGAAGCCCCAGGGCCTCAAACACGACCTGTATTAAGAGTAACAAGGACAGCCAGAGGTGGGGAGACCGCATCTGTGGGATGGAACCCCAATCCCCTCTAAAGGGAACTATTGATTAAGCAATAGGGCGCAGTCATCTCTCCCTTTGCCCATTCCTCTCTCTTTTGTGCCTTCAGCCCCTGGCACTGGTGTCCATGCGTGAGTGGGGTTCACGTGTGCATGTATATGTGCACACGCGCCCTCCCTCATCTTGGGAGGAGGAGGAGGAAATGGGGGGTCTAAGTCATACCACTTCTTGGGGATTACCCCACCTCTGTAACCTGAGAGTACCCGAAGATTGGCTTCACAACCCCAGGCCCTCTGCTGGGTGCTCTGCGCCTGCTGGAAGGCTCGCTGGGTGGGTACTGATGCCCATACTCTGTGGTGGTGTAACTTGAGGAGATAGAGAGGGTGGGGTGGGAATGGAGGTGCAGCCATCATAGGTGGAGGAGTCCCTAATTACCCCTGCGGGCTGTGGGAGCTGGGCAGGCACAGATTGAAGACCCTGGTGGCTCTCACCCCCTCAGATCACTGCAAAGGTCATAGGTAAGTTATCATCAAGCTGTGCCAAGGTGCTGGCACATGATACTCCCCTCGACACTATCAGCCTCCTCTGGGGACTCTGAGGGCGGGAGGGGGGAGGAGTTGCCTCGGTGACAATACCCAGCTCCTCACAGCTCAAAGCCACAAGCTTCTTACCACAACACCTGTTTCCATCAAGTGAGCAAGTGTCCTGGTGTGGACCCGGGAGGTGGCTCTCTTGCATCTGGAGTGAGGTGGGGGCATGGTGGTGGGGATCCAGTGGAAAACCCAGCTTTTCTACTGACTGGAAGTCTGGGCAAAAATACGTTTAGAAAAATGGAGTTTTTTTTTTTTAAGTCAGCCCAGGCTACTTGATTGCTTCAGCATGTGTGTTTCACATGCCCACTGACACGAGCACTGGTTCAGGAATGCTCGTTGTCAGCCCCTTCTCTTGGCTCTGTGTTGTCACTGTACGTCATTATAGTTGTCATTGTCATCATCATCATCACAACCACCACCACCACCATCACCATCATCATCTCCCCTACTGACAGGAGTGCCATTACTGAGCAGTCATTTCTGAGGAAACTATGCCTTCATACAGAACCTTGGGAATTCTATCTTTTAGTCTGCCATTTAAGATTCACTTTTAGTTATGTGCATGTGTGTCTCTGTGCTGGCTTGTTTTATGTCAACTTGACCCAAGCTGGAGTTATCGGAAAGGAGGGAACCTCGGTTGAGAAACTCTCTTCCTAAGATTTGGCTGTAAGGCATTTTCTTAATTAGTGATTGATGGGGGAGTGTCTTAGTCAGGGTTTCTATTCCTGCACAAACACCGTGACCAAGAAGCAAGTTGGGGAGGCAAGGGTTTGTTCAGTTTACACTTCCACATTGCTGTTCATCACCAAAGGAAGTCAGGACTGGAACTCAAGCAGGTCAGGGAGCAGGAGCTGATGCAGAGGCCATGGAGGGATGTTGCTTACTGGCTGGCTTGCTTCCCCAGGCTTGCTCAGCCTGCTTTCTTATAGAACCAGGACTACCAGCCCAGGGATGGCACCATTCACAAAGGGCCCTCCCCCCTTGATCACTAATTGAGAAAATGCCTTACAGCTGGATCTCATGGAGGCATTTTCAAAACTGAAGCTCCTTTCTCTGTGTAACTTCAGCGTGTGTCAAGTTGACACACAAAACTAGCTAGTACAGGGAGGGTCCAGCCTATTGTGGGTGGGGCCATCCTTGGGCCATGGACCTGGGTTCTGTAAGAAAGCAGGCTGAGCAGCCATGAGGAGCAACCCAGTAAGCAACACCCTCCATGGCCTCTGCATCAGCTCCTGCCTCCAGGTTCCTGCCCTGTGTGAGTTTTTGTCCCGGCTTCCTTCAGGGATGGACTACAGTGTAGAAGTGTAAGCCCAATAAACCCCTTCCTCCCCCATTTGGTTTTTGGTCATGGTGTTTTATAGCAGCAATAGAAACCCTAAAACTATGTGTCCATGTGGGCCATGTGCTCATGACTACAGGTACCAGAGTAGGCCAGAAGAGGGCGTTGGACGCCCTAGGCCTGGAGTTACAGGTGGGCGTGTATGCCCTGACATGAGTGCTGGGAACTGAACACCGATCCTCTTTTAAAGCGGAGCCGTGTCTTCAGCCCTTTCTTTACCTGTCTTCTAAACCTGGAAAGACAAGATCAAAATGGTTAAATCACACGTTCAGGGCTGCAGGACCAGTCAATAGTAAAGCTCGGGTAGAAGCAGGATTATTTGGCTCAAGGTCTTGACTGATGTTCGGCTGCTTTCTACTTCTTTCCTGCTCCATAGAACCAGCTGGGTCTGTCTAGATGCGGGGGCTGGGGTGGGGTACAGAACCCTTGGCCCCAGGCTGTGTGGGAGGGCACTGTTCCCTGCTGTGGAGATAGGCAAGGAAGGCCCGTGACTTGGTCTCATTGCTGAGTTTGGAGTTGGTTTCTGTTCTTGCTTTCCTGGTGAGAACTGAGGGGTCCAGGCTTCGCCTTTCATTGAGACGGTCTGTCTGACTCACTGTTCTATTGCTGTGAAGAGACACCGTGAAGGTGGCCACTCTTAGGGAGAAAAATATTTAATTGGGGCTGGCTTACAGTTCCAGAGGTTTAGTCTGTTATCATGGTGGGAAGCACGGGATGTCCAGGCAGACACAGTAACTCAGACTTGTATGTCTGAATCTGAAGGCGGCAGGAAGGGAGAGCCACTGGGCCTGGCTTGGGCTTTGGAAAACTCAAAGCCCCTTCCACTTTCTCCAACAAGGCCACACTTTCTAATCCTTTCAAATAGTGCCACCCCCCAAGCATTCAAACCATGGGGGTCATTCTTACTCAAAGGACCACAAAATCTTTCTCATCTTTAGTCTTAAGCTCTGTGTATCAAAAGTGGAAGGCAGGGGTGGGAGGAAAGGGGTGGGGAGAGCCCCAGGTGTATAGGTTCGCTCCTGCTTTCCCCGGGCTGGAGGAATTAGCTGGTTGTGTGATATTTAAACCCTCTCCTATCTATCTTGTCCCTTATTCACACAGTGAGAGAGGGTCTGAGCTAAAGCAGGGGCCTCACAGAGTGGTGGAAGGGCATTGTCTGGGACCCTGAAGTTTGTGGGCTGTCTGGGCTTCTGGTCCCCATGTCTTTGCAGAACACAGTATGACCTGGGTCCCAAGAGGTTCTGTAGTATTTATTCAATATTCCATCCATCCATCTGTCTGTCCATTTGTTCTTTAGCCAGGGTGAATGATGTCTTAACTCCCCTTCTCAGATCCTTTAGAAAATGTCCCACGCGCTTAGGATGAACCACCCCTCTGTTCATCTGTTCCAACTGTGTCCATGAGGTCTGGAGCACCTCAACCTCTCCTGCCCTTCTGCCTTCTGCATCTGTGATCACGAACACTGACCTCCATGAAGCCTTTGCCGCTTCTCAGAGCCTTGACTCCCCCATCCTCCTACCCAGACTGCCACGTCCAACTACATCGGCTCCCTTTACTCTCTGACTCCCATCCAAAGGACAGCCCAGTGATCTAGGACGATGCCACCCTACTGGCTACACAGTCAGTCACTCTGGCGAGTGACCTTTCCATCAGCTGTCAGCACGTTCCACACGTATCCCTCCACCTGTTTCCCATGTGCCTCTCCAGTGAAAATTCCACAGGGCACAATCTCTTGCTTGGCTTGTTGTCCTTGTTTGCCTCTTTGCTGCTGTGATAAACCCCAACCAAAAGTAACTTGGCGGGGGGGGGGGGGGAGAAAGGGTTAATTTCATCTTACAACTCCCAGGTCACAACCCATCACCTACAGAAGTCAGGGTAGGAACTCAAGACAGGAGCCTGGAGGCAGGAACTGAAGCAGAGGCCATGGAGGAACAGTGCTTATTGACTTGCTCCCCCTAGCTAGCTCATCCAGCTTTTTTTTACCTAGCCCAGGACCACCTGCCTAGGGAGTGGTACCACCTATAATGGGCTGAGCCCTCTACATCAAATATATTTTTTTCCTTTTTTGGTTTCTTAAGGCAGGGTCTCTCTAGACACCACCACTCCTCATCAGTCAAGAACATCTCATACAGACTTGCCTACCGGTCAATCTGATAGAGGCAAATCTTTAAATGTTTCTTCTACAGGTGTCCAAGAAAGAAAACAAAACAACCCCAAAGTAACCAGCACACCTCACCTATTAACCCATCTCTCCCATGTCCACAACAATGCTTCCACCTAAGGGCTGATTTATACACTGATTTGCATGTATTTTAAATATTAAAGATGCAGCCTTTTGTTGTGTACACCAACCATCTGGGTTCAAAGGAAACCCTGGCTGACGAAGGCAGCAGATCCTGCCTGCATGTCTCTATTTTCCAAGCTGTGTGCTTCTGAGTTGGCTGTGCCCAGAGCATATGGACATTTCCACAAGTGCCCCTTGAGCTCTGGCACTGGGGAAGCCGAGGGCTGGGTGGGAGAGGTATTTGTATCCTCACATGTCTGGCAGCCTTCCTGGGAAGCAGAGCTCAAGTGTGGAAAGCTAACAGTGTGGTCCCATGCAGCACCCCTAGGCATGTATAGCACGCTCCCTAAGGTGGGCCACATACAGACAGCAGGAGGAAGTGATTACTAAGTAAACAGGGGCCAGTATGTGCAGGGCTGGGGTAGCAGGAGAGAGAGCTGAAGGGGCGTACTGAAGCTGTGTGAGCTAAGCATAGAGAACCTTCAGGTGAGCCCCCAGCAAACGCAGACTCTGGGTCAGGGATGGGTTGCCATGGGTAAAACGCTGCAGAAGACTTGTGTCTACTTTGGAGAGAGGTGTTGACAGCATTGGACACACAAACACATGGCAAACAGTAACTGATTACCACTGAGCACTTCGCTGGTGCCCAGTGCATGAGAACTATCACTTAGCAGTCACATTAACTCCACAGGGTGGGGAGTTCCATTCCTCCTTGTTCCGGGGAGAGGTGGAGCCAATTGTCAAGCCAGAGACTAAGTTGTCTCTCAAGTATTCTGCCTCTGAATACGCAACAAGTTAGACACTGCTTTACAGGACAGAGGGAAATTTGTAGTTGTGCTTTAGGAGACTGAGAGGAGCATTCAGAGAGCGTCGAGAACCCTTTATAAATGAAGTCATCTTTAGGGCCACACCCCACCCTCCGGTGTTTGGTGTTTGTTTCTCAGAAGAACAGGCTCTCAGTGAGGGCTTGCGGTCTTAGCTGAGCAGAGGTGGGAAGCAGCGCCACCTGTTGGTTAAATAGAGTATGATTGTTGCCTGACTTGGGAAAGAAAGGGACACCCAATTGCAGGAGTCTTCTTCGTGATGACTGATGGCTCTACCTGGCGTGGTGATTAAGGTGATTTGGGAGTATGGGCTACATCCTACCGCCCTCCCTGGAAGCCGAGTGTGGAAGAAGGGAGGGGTGTAGGTTGACTTGAACTCGAAAAAGAAAGCGGTATTTATTTTCTTAACGGAAATGCCGTAGGTTTGAGCTATTCCCTACAGTGGGATGTAGGGTGCAAGAGTGGCCGTGGGAGAGGAATGGTGGACCAGAGCATGCTAACCCACAGAAGGGAAACCTGTGGTCACAACAAAAACAATGAGCGCGTTGTTGAGCTGCTGATACAGAAAGGTCTCGGAGGGGTCTGGAGAGACAAAAACCAAGCTGTAGAACATTCGACACAGTGTATCAGAAGCAGAAAGGCTATAACCTGGGTACCACGCTTGCTTTGCTGTGCCCTAGGGAGCTGAGATATGCACAAGAAACAGATGGCAGGATGAGGGAGAGGGCAGGGACAGGTGGGGGCAAGCCGCTTATCTCACAGTGCGGTCATAGTAACTTATGGTTATTTTTGTCTCCTCCCAACTCCTTTATAATGTTACTGTAAAGCAGCCTTCCTGCTTAGTCTTTTGACTCTGGGATTGTATCTTATGTTTTTTATTTTGGTTTTTAAAATTAGGTGTATATATCCCATATTCAACTTAGTGTTTTTTTTTTTTCTTCAAATGTATGAACATCTCATTGTCTGTGTGCCACATATGTGCAGTGCCCATGGGGGGCCAGAAGAGGGCGTTGGATCCTTTGGAACCGGAGTTACAGATGATTGAGAGCAGCCACGTAAACACAGATCTGCTGGAGCATCCAGTGCTCTTAACCTCTGAGCCATCTCTCTAGCCCCTCAGTTTAGTGTCTTTTAAAGAAGAAACCAATACAAAAGGAAAATGGAATTGCCATCCGTTTGTAGCTCAGCCCTGGCTTTTCCTCCTGGACCTTTGCTTCTGTGGGTCAGGAGGGGCCATGTGTGGCTCAGAGTGCCAGCCTTAGAGAGGGAACTTTTATGGTAAGGGCAGGATGCCCTGTAAACCTGGCATGTTGAAGGTAATTTATTTATTTTGCTGACAGAATTGGCACATCTATGTTCTGCAGTCCCTAGAGTCTGAGAGCCGCAGTAGAATTCTATTTCTAAGCATTTGCACGTTGTCTCAACTCACACTATGTCTCCGCATAGGCAGGAAGAACAGCCATGAGGCGTTTCCTTCCCTGCACCACCTGAGTCATCTTCCTCAGTCTTGGCTGTGTGGGTCTAACTTAGTAGTCACACCCTGTTCTTGCTCCTGTGGCCACTGGTTATCCTGTTTGGCTTTCTTTTTACTTTCTTTCGATTTATTTATTTTATTTAGGTGAGAACACTGTCATTCTCTTCAGACACACCAGAAGAGAGCATCAGATCCCATTACAGATGGTTGTGAGCCACCATGTGGTTGCTGGGAATTGAACTCAGGACCTCTGGAAGAGCAGTCGGTGCTCTTAACCGCTGAGCCATCTCTCCAGCCTCCTGTTTGGCTTTCTTTAAGTTTGCCCACACTTTTATGTATTTCCTGAGCCGGGCTTGCTCATGTGTACATCTGGCTCTCAGGACAAAGCAGTTTCCCTACTCCTCATGTGTCTTGATTTCTGTGGAGTAAATTCTCTTGTGGCTGACCTCAAGCTACCAACAACTTAAAAATATTGGCTCACGAGATGTCATAATTGGTACTCAGACATTGGAAGGGCTCACCTCAAAATATCTCTGACTTTTGTCTTTATTGACATGTCAGAGGAATCAATCCATGGTTTCTCCTCCCAGGATCTGCTCCTCCACACCCACAGACAGTTCTGTACCTCACCTACATGATTGGAACCTCCAGGTCTCGATAGCGAAGTCTCCCTCACATGTTAGTGGCTGAATAATTCCCATGGGATGAGGTCACCCACTGGTTGATTTGTTCTCTCAGCTAGGAGCCACCTGTCTGTTGTCATTGTAACTTTACAATGACTATTCAATATCATATTATATACATATGTATATCATGGTAGAGGCAGAGTTTCTGGGTCAGATTATATATGTAAACCCTTTTGACTAAGAGTGGCCATCTGTAGAGTTTCTACCAACTTGCCACTAAGGTTGAGTGAAAGGCCTTTGCCACACCCTCCCAATGCTTCCTAGATGTTCACTCTTTAAAACAACTAGAATAAAGTCTGACCAAGGCACCTACCATCTCCACACCGGGGACATCTGCTCATACCCACACTGAAGACATCATCATTTGTCTTCAAATGATGGGGAAGATAAACCCACACATTGCCCCCTCCAGAGTGAGGGAGAAGGCTGAGCCAAAGACAGGTTCAAAACCTGTGGGGCCAGGGGTCTAGTTCCGCAGCTACCTAAGGTTGCTGTTGGGGACAACACTTTCCATTGTAGCTGCAAGACAGAGAACCAAGCTGATAAATAAATCAAAGGACTCCTGGGTTTCCAAGGCAGCGGCCAATGAGTCCTGGATGAGAAGAGAGAGAAATGGGGGCTCACGGTTACAGATCTGGCTCACCAACAAATGGGTTTCATCTCTAACAGAGCAAATTGCTGAGCCACTGCCCGTCTCTCATCCTCAGAGGGAGTTTTCATTTCTCCAGGGAAGAGGCAAGTTCCAGAGATGAGCATTTAATTTTTGTTTCTTTTTTTTTTCTCTGTATGTATGTGTGTATAGATGTTTTCGTGTGTGTGTGTGTGTGTGTGTGTGCACACGCGTGTGCATGTGCGCACACGCACATGTGCACACACATGGGTGTCAGAGGTTGACATTGAGTGTCTTCCTAGCCACTCTAATTATATAATTAATATTATATATTAATTTGTGTGCATGTGTGTGTGTGCATGCACATGTCTGAATGTGTTTATCTTTTAAAGAGAAATCTGGACCTTGAGGGTCCAAAGCCAAGCTGCTTCTCCTATAATGACAACCAAGAGTGACTGCTCAGCCATTCATGAAATTCTTCCATCAGTAGCTCCTGAGCCCACAGGAGCAGAGCCGTGGTGTAGAGGAAGGTTTGTGTGTGTGTGTGTGTGTGTGTGTGTGTGTGTGTGTGTGTGTGTGTTCCTACAACATTTCTTCCAGAGATTAAAAGTGAGCCTGAAAATTTCAGGACTCCAGGACCCGGGAGAACAAGGCTCTTGTTCAGTCTGCTCCCCTTTGAATGGCCGAGTGCTTTCTGTCTCAGCGCTCAGTGCTGAGATGTGGCATCTGGATTGCCTAGGAACCCAACAAAGACTGGCTTGGTGGCTGCTTTGAGGTTTCAGTTCCATGTAGAATTTTAACCATGAAAAGGCACAAAGATTGGTTTCTTCTGAGTTCTTAACTGAAAACTGAAAAGGGGGACAATTAGTGGGGTGCTGGGCTGTTGTCTCCCACCAGCTGTGTTGCTACTGTTCTGAGCCTTAGGTCCCAAAAGCCTAGTGGGGAATCCCATCTCAGTCTCCTCTACCTTCAGTTCAGAAAGGCAGTCCAGGCCCAGCCCCCTGGGAGTGAAGCGTGCTTGCCTTGGAAGGATGCTTTCTTTGCTGGGTAGGAAGGATCTTTATTCTGTATGTAGCTTGCCGGGCTTCTTATTCAACAAATGTCATAATCTATAAAATGGGTCAACAGTGCTGGGATGTAAGACCTCTTGTTAAGTGAACCGAGACAACCATGGGTAGACTTTTAGCCCCTTTTCTGTTTCTATAATAAAAAGCCTAAGGCTGGGTATACAGCTGTGCATGTGCACAAGCGCGCGCGCGCGCACACACACACACACACACACACACACACACACACACACACACAAGCTTATTTGACTAACATTTCTAGAGGTCCACTAACAGAATTTTTGCCTGGGGAGGGCATCACAGTGGTGGGACTGTTCAGAAGCTCGTGTGATGATGATCACGCGGCAAATCAGATGCCAAAGGACTGGGCACAGGGTGGTGGTGGGGCACTTATGCTGTCTTTATAACACTCACAGTAGTGGGAATCAGCCAGGGCCCCTGAGAACTACAGTAACCCATTCTGACGCTGATACTGCCAGAGACCTAACAACCTTCTCCTGGGCCCCACTTGTTAGAGCTCTGACTGTCTCCCAGTCTTGCCCCCCTGAGATCTGAGCTGCTTGCTCAGGAGTCCTTATGGAAATCCTAGTGCATAGTGATTGTCCTAGAGCGAGAGGCAAGGGTAGTGGTTGAGAGGGGTTTATTTCTGTCCTCCCCACTCCACTTAGCCTTTTTAGAGCATATGTTTCCCTCTGCCTGTCCGTCAAAGCCTCCCATACCCCTGCCAGCTCTACTCTGAGCAGGGCTCCATGGCTGCATCACATCTCAATCTTCCTGAGGAAGACAAATGATTGCAAAGATAAAAGTAAATGACAGCCGGGCGGTGGTGGCGCACGCCTTTAATCCCAGCACTTGGGAGGCAGAGGCAGGCGGATTTCTGAGTTCGAGGCCAGCCTGGTCTACAGAGTGAGTTCCAGGACAGCCAGGGCTACACAGAGAAACCCTGTCTCAAAAAACAAAACAAAACAAAAAAAAGTAAATGATAGAAATCCAGTAGCTAATGTGGACTCGTGGCACCAACCTGTACCTGGAATTCAGGGGGCCCTCCCGGCAGCTCCTGTGGTTCAAGAAGGGTGTCTTAGTTAGGGTTTTTCTGCTGTAAACAGACACCATGACCAAGGCAACTCTTATAAGGACAATATTTAATTAGGGCTGACTTACAGGTTCAGAGATTCAGTCCATTATCATCAAGGCAGGAACATGGCAGCATCCAGGCACACATGGTGCAGGAGGAGCTGAGAGTTCTACATCTTCATCTGAAGGCTGCTAGCAGAATACTGACTTCCAGGCAGCTAGGATGAGGGTCTTAAAGCCCAAGCTCACAGTGACACACCTACTCCAACAAGGCCACACCTCCTAATAGTGCCACTCCCTGGGCCAAGCATATTCAAACCACCACAGAGGGTGAGGGAGTATGCTTGTCTATGGACTTCTGATTGACTTGGCTAGTTCAAATCCTTTCTCTGCCTTTTTCACCAAAAGGTTATAAGTCCTTCTAACCCATAGCCTATTCACCTATACAATGGCTTGTTAAAAGGTGCCTATTTCAAATGGCCCAAGGATTACTTGAAACTTGTAACACAGCCCATAATAGAAAACAATAATTTTTAGGCTGGAGAGATGGCTCAGCTGCTAAGAGCACTTACTGCCCTTGCAAAGGACCTGGGTTCTGTTCTCAGTACCGACATGGAGGCTTACAACCATCTGTAATTCCAGCTCCAGGAGCTCTGACACATGTTCTGACTTCCTCGGGTACCAAGTGGGCACATGGTACATACAACCATTCAGGTAAACACTCACACACATAAAATCTTTAAAGAAATGTTTCTTTTAAAAAAAATCAACAAATTATTGTATTCAACAAACTTTTGGATACACATTTCTTCTAATAGATTATTAAGTATGTAAATTTTATATACCACATACACTCATACCTTATGTGACGATGCTGTAATTACCAATGGGCTGAATACACACCATCTCTTAAGATTACATCATTTAGCGGCATCATGCCTACTTTTGTGTAACTATGCTCTGTGATGTTCACACGGTGAGGAAATCACCTAATCGTACATGTCTGGGAACTAGCCATGTTAAGCAATGTGTGACTTTTATTGAAAATCTGAATGCCTTTGTAGAAATTCAGATTTGTCTCAACAGCTACAGTCTCCTCATGGTGTGGCTCAGCACTCTGGGTTTAAATGCTCATAGCATTCGAAGAAGCGCTGTATTGTGCTTTTATTAGGGTGGAAGTAACATCATTACTTAATTAACTAATTATGAACAGTAGCATGTTTCATATGTGATGTATTTAGACCACGCCCACCCCTCGTCAAAACGCCCCTCCTCTCCAAATAGTCACCCATGCCTCTTCCTAAGTAGGCCACAGTCTACCTTCATTCCATGTTTCCTTCTAATGACCTAGTGAGTTTAATTAGCATTGCTTACAAGTGGAGGTATGAGGGATTACTTACAGGGTAATCTGTAACCTATTGGTAGCAACTTGCCAGTGGCTACACCACTGAAGAAAATCTCCCTCTCCCAGGAGCCATTAATAGCCTGTAGTTCCTCAGGGAGGGATGGGGCTTGGGACAAACTGTATGGGCCTAATCTTGTACAGGCCACGTGCACAGTTAATTGCTGCCGTTGCTGTGAGCTCATCAGAGCACCAGCCATGACATGCCCGGAAGGCAGCATTCTCCACCTCTCTGCCCTACCCCTCAGCTCTTCCCACGCTTTCTTCCATGAGGTTCTGTGAGCCTGGGAGGGGGTGATATGGACCCCTCACTTGGGGCTATACATTCAACAGTCATTTATTCACAACACTGAGCAGTTCTAAGACCGTAGTAACTGCTGCCTACCTCAAAGAGAAGCTCCTCTGGCCAATGCTGATGGTAGCATACTATCAGTACTGGGCATAAGTATCTAGAAGGCCATTTAGCAGTCACCTCATATACATTAAAGCAAAATAGCGGTGTTAGCTTCCCTGTGATGACCTGCAGAGCCACAGGTTTGCATCCTGGGTGTCTCCCTCTTGTGACACAATCACAAATCCTATCAGAAAGTGGCTGGCTGACTCTGAGCGCTGGTGTGAGCTCCTTTAATACCCTCCACCCGTACCCCATTGGTCCCAAGAAAGTGTCTCTTCTAAACAGCAGTTCCTGATTGGCTGGCACTATCTGCACCAGCAATCCTTGGTCTCTCAGGCAGTCCTCAATCAGGTCTTCCTGCAGGAGAGTTTTTTTTGTTTTTGTTTTTGTTTTTTTTTTTTTTTTGAGACAGGGTTTCTCTGTGTAGCCCTGGCTGTCCTGGAACTCACTCTATAGACCAGGCTAGCCTCGAACTCTCTGGGAGGCCACCAACAGCAATAGCATGCTGTGTTTCGGGAGCCTCTTGGACATCTGTCACCATCCCTACTGTGGGGGTTTTGCTAGGCAGTCTATGGCTCTTGTGGGGAGCAACATCAGCCAAGATGAGGTTTTTTTTTTTTTTTTTTTAATTTAAACTAAATATGTGTGTGTGTGTGTGTGTGTGTGTGTGTGTGTGTGTGTGTGTGTATACAAAGATGGGCATGCATTATTTGTAATTTTAGGTAGGCAATGATATGCCTCCTGACTTCCCCCCCAGGCATCCTTACACTACTTCTGAAAACTTATTTGTCTTCATGATAAATAACGGCATGAGAACACCTCCAAGCGGGCATTAGTCTCTGTGACTGGGGTTCCTCTCTTAGGACAGACTTACGGAAATAGGTTTCCTGACAGGAAGGTTTCTGTAGAAATTACTGACGCTGCTTCCAGGTAGCCACACAGGCTGCAAAGAGATAGCTGCCCTACGGAGTGCCCAGAAGGCATTTTCTAACATTCAGCCCTCATGTATATTTGACCTTTCTGATGGACTTCTGCACAAGTTTGCCTTCTAAAGTGTAATAAACACAACACCATGACCGAAAGCAACTCGGGGAGGAAAGGTCTTTCTTGGCTTCCATATTCTGAGGCACAGGCCATTGAGGGGAGTCAGGGCAGGGACTAAGGCAGAAGCCATGGAGGGGTGCTGCTTACTGGCCTGCTCCTCGTGCCTTGCTCAGCCTGCTTTCTGGTAGAACGCAGGCCCACCTGCCCAGGTGCACCATCCACAGTGGGCTAGCCCTTCCCACATTAATCATCAATCAAGAAAATTGTCCTACAGGCTTGCCCATGGGCCAATCTGATGACCACATTTTCTGTATAGAGATTTCCTCTTCCTAGTTGTGGAGTTTTGAATGAAAACGGCCTCCATCAGCTCATACTCATAGGGCGTGGCACTATTAGTAGGTGTGGCCTTGCTGGAGGAAGTGTGTTATGGGTGTGGGGGAGAGATGGAGGCGGGGTAGAAGTTCCAGATGCTCAAGTCAGGCTTAGCTTAGTGTCTCCTCCTTGTCCTGCTGCCTGCCAGTCCGGATGCTGAACTCTTGGCTCCTCTCTCCCACGCCACGCCTACCTGCACGTCACTGTGCTTCCCGCCATGCTGAGAATGGACTAAACCTCTGAACCTGCAAGCCAGCCACAGTCAAAGTTGTCCTTTCTACGAGTTGCCATGGTGATCGTGTCTCTTCACAGCAGTAAAACCCTAACCAAGACACCAGGTGATTATAACGTGTGTCTAATAGAGCAAAAACAAAAAGCCTGCCCTGCACAGTTCTCTCACTGTGCTGGTTTTGTATCGTAACACACCAGACCAAAGCATGGGGCTTTCAACTTCTCACACTGTGTTCTTTTTTGAGTTTGATTACATGGACTCCTCACTTGATCACTTGCTTTGCAAAACCTCATTGGCAACTGCAAGGCGGATGTAACAATCATTTCTTTGCTACGTTGGACCGTACTTTTTTCTTCTATTGGAGCCTAAGTGAGAGATCTCAGTATCTTTCTTAGGCTAGTATTCAATTCCTGGTGATCCTTCTGCCTCAGTCTTACAAATAGCTGCGGGGGTGGTGGTGGGGGTGGCGGGGGTGGTGGTGGTGGTGGTGGTGGACGACAAGTATGTGCCACCATACCCAGCTGTTGTTTTCCCTCTTCCTCCTCCTCCTCCTCCTCCTCCTCCTCCTCCTCCTCCTCCTCCTCCTCCTCCTCCTCCCCCTCTTCCTCTTCTTCTTCCTACTCCCCCTCTCTCCTCTCCTGCCTCCTCTCCTTCTTCCTCTTCTTCCTCCTCTTCCTCGTCCTCTTTCTCCTTCTCCCAATCTTTACTGATTGCACCTCTCAGAGGCAAACCAGAGTGATCCGTCTTCCAAAAAAGAGAATGCCCTGGCTCTTTCAAGGTGAGAATAACTGACTGGTGGATTCAGAGTTCGTCCACAGACTTTCCCATGAGGCCATTTCTCTGCTGTGATTCCATCTTTGTGCTGGCTTTGATCTTGGTTAGACTCTCTGTTAAGCTTCTCCTTTAATTATTATAGAAACAGGGTTACCATCCAGGAACATAGTTCCATCAAAGCTGCATAGATTGAAAATGGCCACACCAGGTTGTGAGTCCAGGTGATTCTGTCTGACTTCAGCGCTGTGCTTTTGCCTGGGTTATTACATACACCGGCTCCTCATTAGTTCCCAGAGATGGGTTTTTGCATCAAGGAAACATTCTCCTCTGGGCTTCATGATAAACAATCCAAGCAACAAACTAGAAGGCACATTGCCTTCCTCCTTCCGGTTCCAATGTACCAACTCCAGGCTGCCCAGAAGCATGCAATCTATGAAGTGACCACAAGGTGGCGCTTTCACACTGTCTCCAGAATGCAAGCCGAGGGACCAGGCTTCTTTTCTTGGTCTGTATTTAGTGGAGCGGCTTGTGCTTAGTTGTTGGATCGAAGGCTTTAAAGCTTGTAGGAAAAGCATCAGGCCACCGTTGGTGTGATTCCATGAGCAGATTGGTCAGAGCAAGTAGGCTCCTCAACTAGACTGTAGTTTGAGATAACGGTAGTGTTTGGTCACTTCATACTGAACCTCTTCTTAGCCCAGTTCCCCAGACAGGAGTTCTGTAAATTACATATTCCTCAGGTTATAATGCACACCAGACTAAATCCAGAGAGAAACCCATGCACTATATTCAAGGATCCTACAGCCTCAGGAGACATAAATGTATCTATAAAAATGTTCTTTCATGAAGCAGCATTGAGGTGTGCTGAACTATGAACCACTCAGGCCTGGTTGGTAGAAATCCTGACATGGTGATTTGGTACCTGGATGTCTTTGTGGAACTGAATTTTTATTAGACTCTGTTTTCTTAACTACAAAGCAAGGATAGGGGTTGGAGAGATGGTTCAGGACAAACTGCTCTTGCAGAAGACCTGAATTCAGTTCCTGGCATCCACATCAAATGAGTCATAGCTACCCACACTCCAGCTTTAGGGGATCCAAAGCCCTTTTCTGGACTCTGTGGGAACTACACTCACATGTGTGTACACTAAAATAAATAAAATACAAATAAAATAAATCCCAACAACAACAAACCAAGGATACGCTGTGTCAGTCTGTTTCGTGTGGCTGTAACCGAGGACCCGATGTTGGAGAATGTATAAAGAAAAGAGGTTTATTTAGTTAACAGTTACACAGGTTTGAGAGCATGGCACTGTCAGCTGCCTGGTGCTGGGGAGGGCCTTGTAGTGGATGATGCCTAGGTGGCAGACGTGGGGATAGAAAGCACCACACAGTGAAACAGGAAGGAGGTAAGAACGGGTTGAGGCAGCCGAAAGTCCCTGAGGCAATGCTGGCCCCTCCAAGGACAGTCCCTTCCTAGTCTCTCCACTAGGCCCTGGCTTTTAGAGGTTCTGCCATGTCCACCCAGAGATTCTAGCACACAAACCCAGTGTGACAGATGATGTCAGTGTCTATCCTATAGAGCTGGCGTGACCGAGGGAGAACATGTGTGAGGCACATGGCTGTAGGCTCAGCAGGACAAGTGGGAGTCTTGCCAATTCCCTGGTCCCCTGGGAGGTTCCCAAACAGCCAAACAAGTGACATGAATTCCAAATGCTCCCCAAAGGCAGGAACTGTGGGGAGGAACTGGGGAGACCAAGTTTAGTTGGAACTAAGAGCTCAGATCCAAAGAGTTGTGCCGGTGGGCACTGAGGTTGGGGAGCGGAACTCTGCTTTCTCACCATGAAGCCTGGAAGGTCAGTTAAATACCTTCCTGGTGTGTGTCCTCCAGGGACATTTGTGTGGGGACTTAAGTGGGTGAGTGAAAACACTGCACTCAGCACAGAGGAAATGAGGCACCTTCACAGTGAAGGTGAAGTGGGGAGGTCATCCCAATAGGCAAAAAGCTCACAGCTCCCTCCTGGCGTGGCTGAGGACAGCCAGGGCTAGCATGGAGAAGAGAGGCATGCCACAGCAGGGCTCTGCCTTGCCCTCATTTCCAGGATACCACTTGAGAAAGGTTTTGCCTCTGTGGGGCTCAGGGGCCACTCCAGGAAGCACCATTTGTGCTCTGATTTAAGGACACCTCCCTTGGACCTCTCAGCTATGGAGTGAGCCACTTTCTGCATTGTGTAGCTCTAGTTACTGGGTGATTACGCTATTGCCGGTCTATGGCTGTACAGGTCTGGACAGAGCCCAAAGCTTCTGGAATAAGGTGTCTGTTATGGGCTAAACCAACGAGGGCTACAGAGAGCCTGAAGGAGCCTGGTGCCAGCCCAGAGTTTCCCTGCCTCCAGGAGGCTCCTCCAGCTCCCAGAGTTAGCAAGGCTCCGTGGTGTGCACTCGGTCTCCCCTCTCTCCCACTGCAGCCCTTCCCAGGGTCAAGGGAAGGGGAAAGTCAGACTAATACCATAGAAGTGTGAGTGTTGGTGCAGCCCAGGGTTTCCATGGACCCCCAAACTGTCCCACGCTTCAGCATACCCAGTTGCCCTGAGTTGGAATGTCGAAGGCCTGTAGCCCATCTCAGGCTCTGAGGTAGCTAATGCCACACTTTAAGCTCCTGTCAACCAAACTGGCAAGGAAAGCCATCTTCTCTGCCCCTGGAGATCTGGCGATGTAGTGCGCTTGCGCTCTCTCTCTCTCTCTCTCTCTCTCTCTCTCTCTAATAATTCGAATCCTTACAGAATTCATTTTTCAAAATTTATTTTTATTTTATGTGCATTGGTGTTTAGCCTGCAAGTATATCTGATTAAGGGTGTCAGATCTTGGATTACAGACAGTTGTGAACTGTCAGGTGTGTGCTGGGAATTGAACCTGGGTCCTCTGGAAGAGCAGTCAGTGCTCTTAATCACTGAGCCATCTCTTTATCCCCTGACTTTTGTTCTCTTGAAAGCAGAACCTAGTACCTAACTGCTTGGGTATCCATGTGGACAGACACGTGGTGGGTGGGGATAGGGTGGTGCTTCTCACTCAAGACAACTGGCAGGGACCAGTGCTCTCCCTGGCAAACCAAGATGTACGGGCACCCTACTCAGGAGAGTGCCAAATCTTTAACGTTGCTGAAGAGCTCTTGCCTACTGGGCCATCTTGGCCAGGGCCCTTAGGCTCTTCTAAGATGGGACCCATAGTGGGGTTTGGTGGGAAAGCTGCAGCTGTCCCTGAAAGCTATGAGGAAACTGCACCAGGGCCTCTGCATCAGCTCCTGCCTCCAGGTTCCTGCCCTGTGTGAGTTTTTGTCCTGACTTCCTTCAGCGATGGACTACAATGTAGAAGTGTAAGCCCAATAAACCCCTTCCTCCCCATTTGGTTTTTGGTCATGGTGTTTTATAGCAGCAATAAAACCCCTAAAACTATGTATCCATGTGGGCCATGTGCTCATGACTACGGGTACCAGAGAGGCCAGAAGAGAGTGTTGGACACCCTGGGCCTGGAGTTACAGGTGGGTGTGAACGCCCTGACATGGGTGCTGGGAACTGAATACATGCTCCTGCAGGGTTTCTCCACTCAAGAAGGGAACCTCGAGGTGAGAGGCAGAGATTGCTGCTTGCCCCACATTTGATGGACACAAATTCTGTTTGAGCAGAAGTAGCCGGTTCCCAGTCCTAGCAAAATGGCCACAATGCTGTCGGATTCGGCTCAGGACTTTAGTTAGCAGCAGGTGGAAACCATCCCAGTTGCTGACTTCCAAAATCAATTCAAAGGCAGGTTTAAAATCATGATTTTCATCTTACCAGAGGCCAGAATGGATATTCTGGGATGGGTGGCGGGCTTGTGTGATAAGATACAATATTCGGAATAGCCCCAGCACCAAGGGAGAAGTTTCCTCTCAGCTGTTTCCTCAAAGGCATGACTCAACAGTCATTTCTACCTCAGAAAGTCTGTTCCCTACCATGGTAGCCCTTAAAGACAGACAGGGCTCAGCACCCACATTGGTTCTGCCACAAAAAAAAGAGTGCGAAGCAAGAAAATTATGAGAGCAGTGTCTTCAGCCCTTCCTTTACCTGTCTTCTAAACCTGAAGAGACAGGATCAAGACGATTAAATCACACGTTCAGGGCTGCAGGACCAGTCAATAGTAAAGCTTGGGTAGAAGCAGGATTATTTAGATCAAGGTCTTGACCTCTGGTCAGTCACCTTTCATTTCTTCCCTGCTTCATAGAACCAGCTGGGTCTGTCTAGATGCTGGGGCTGGAGTGGGGTACAGAACCCTTGGCCCCAGGCTGTGTGGGAGGGCACTATATACTCCTTTACTCTCTAGGGGACAGTCCCCAGACTAGGGACCTGGAGATATATACTTCTTTACTTTCAAGGGGACAGTCCCCTGTTGTGGATGGGCCTGGTGCTGTTTGTATTTTTATGCTAATTCTGCTCTCCTGGGAGGATCTGTGGACAAGGAGTGAGTCATGTACTCAGGTGACTTCTTGTGAACCAATTCCCCTAATGAATAAAGGAGCCAATCACTGGGCAAGTAGGAGGGACTTCTGGGTTGGATAGGGGAAGAGAAGAGGAAGAGGAGGAGAAGGAGGAGGAGGGAGAGGAGGAGGGGAGAGAGAGAGAGAGAGAGAGAGAGAGAGAGAGAGAGAGAGAGAGATAGATTATTTTGGATGGGGACAGCATGAGGACAAGATGTAGCTGCTAGTGTCTCCCAGTTTCAATGGTGGATCCATCAGGATTCGCCTCCAGAGTATTTAGATTTATTAAGGCTTACAAGATTAAGATTTTAGTTGTTGCACCAGAGACTGAGTTACCATTGTTTCTGAACTAAGTTTGTGTTGCGTTTTCCTTCACATGGTGGCTTGTCTGGGTTCCAAAGAGAAAGGTACGGTGGCAAAGCGTGGGTTTGCCTGATGTGCACCACAGAGGCCATGGGGGTATTGAAGCATGGGTCTGAATCAGAGCTCCATGAGATAAAAGCAGGTTGGCCATTGCTCTCCAGTGCATAGCTGGCCAGCTTGCCAGGGCTGAGAGAACCAGGGACATGAACCTACATCAAATTCTGTCACAAGGAAGGATGCTGACTCTCCTTCAATCACGGCACACCCCTACCCTCAAAGGTCCTGAAGGCAGAGTGTCACCAGCTAACCAGTCCTGTTTGTGGTCAACAGTGTCCTTCTCCAGGTTTTACCTTCAGTGCTTTCGAGGCCCAATGTTTTGTAATGTAGTCAGCTGTGGCCCAAAACTATTAGGTAGAAAATTCTGGAAATAAACAATACCTCAGATTGTAGGCCATAGCATGGTAAAATCGTGTAGCTTTCCGCTCTGTCCTTCAGGGACACAAATTGTCTTTTTGTCCAGAGTTTCCATGAAGAATGCTCTGCCATTCCTCGGGAGTGATTTTGGTTATCAGGTTGGCCATTGCAGTGTTGGGGGTGCTGTGTGACTCTTATTTTGCTTAGTAATGAGGGTGAAGCAGTGGTGACTGATACATGCCAAGGAAAAGCTGAACATGCTTTCTTTACGTGAACGAGGTGATGTCCTACTGTGATCCTCTGGTGCTATCACATGTACCACAACCCAAAGCAACACAGGAAGCAAAGCGCCTTCCTAGCTTACAGGTTACAAGCCAATACTGATGGAAGCAAAGGCAGGAAGCTGAAGCAGAAACTGTGGAAGCACAGCTTACTAGCTCAGTGCCCAGGGCTTGCTCAGTTACCTTCCTTATACAGCTTAGACGCACCTGCCTAGGGATGGTACCTCCCATAGTGGGCTTGCATTTAAGAAAATGCCTCCCTGACACAGCCATAGGCCAGTCGGATACAGGCAATTCTCCAGTTGTGGTTCCTTCTTCGCAGGGGGCTCTAGCTCTGTGTCCAGTTGATAGCTGAAGCTATGACAGGCGAGCTTTAGGTTGGCTTGTGGTTTTGATAATCAAACCCAGGGCCTCACAGGTACCAACAAGAGTTCAACTGCTGAGCTCCATGCCCAGTCTAGTTTTAGATTCCACAAGTAAAGGAATGATGCTTTGCCAAGGCTGATTGTCTATAGTGGGATGAGTTTGGTCTTTTATTGTACCCAGTTGATAAGTTTCTAGGTCACAGCCATCAGTAACTGCAGTTTCAGGGGATCTGATGCCCTCTTCTGGCCAGCTTGGGAACCAGGTGCACACGTGGTGCACAGACATACGTATAGATAAAACATTCATTACGTTAAATAAATAATAATTTAAGCTTGCCTTCGGGTTTGTCTGCATAGCAACAGCATCGTCTATATGTTCCTAGCTTCAGGTCTGTCTTCATGGTGGCACAGAGAACCCATGGATAAGGAGCAAACATTGTGTCTTGTACCTTTACAGCTTAGGGGAGGTTTTAAATGCCCCAGAGACGGTCCCTGGCCTCTGAGAAATATTAGACATTCCAAACTGCTAATTACAAAGCAGATCCTGTCGTAGTTTGAGGCCAGTGAATCATCCAGATGGGTATTGAAGTTGACACTGGAAACCAGAGGCCTCTTGGACTGGCGATATGTGAGTTGCCCTGGGCCTGTCGGGGAAGGGTCCATGCTGGATTTAATGTTCAGCTGTTTCCCTCTTGAAATATGTCATTTTTCTTTTCTGTCACTCAAGCATTTTTTAAGCTGTCAGAAATGAATTGTACATATTCATGTAGTACAGTGTGACATTTCCGTACATGGTTACCACGCATAATAATCAGACCAGGTAATTAGCATACACAGCGCCTCAAACATTAACCATTTCCTTGTACCGCAAAACGTAAGTCACCCTATTTAAAATACACGGCAAATGAATTATTTTTACGTAGAGGTTCGTTTTGGACAAGGAGCAAACTGTGTAGTCAGTTCTAACCAGGGTGAGCAGGGGTGTGGTGTGTGGAGTGTGGAGAAAGGCAAAGTAAGTCTAGAACTTAGAACAGACAGTGTGAGTGTGCAGAACTCCATGCGTCAGCCACAATGGCGTGGCAGTGGGGCTCTTCCTATAGACTGCTTTACAGCAGGGTTCTCCTTCATTCATGAGGGCCTTCTGGCTACACCAGCACCAAACTTTGGGGCCCCTGGGGGGTGGAGCCTGGCCTTTCTGTCCCTGTTCTGGAATGTGCCTTTCTATGGGGGCCTCTCCTACTCTGTAATGTCTATTGGCCTCTGGCTTTGGGGTAGGTTTACTAGACCGTCTTCATTTGGAATGAGGGAAAGGGACCAGTGGGGTGGGGTTCCTACCCCTAAGCAGGATGGTGGCCACCTAGCCACTGGGAAGTGTGATGGTTAGGACCCTGGGTCCCTGGGCAACTTTCTTAATCTCACTAGTACTCGGTTTGCTCAGCAGCCCGTGAGAGGCAGCTTGGAGCTTCAGTGTGGAATCGTGGCTATGATACAAGGGTCATAGTGTCACCCCATGGTTCACTAGCAGAGGGGACTTGCTGTGTACCTTTGTGAATGAGAGGAGAGTCAGTTAGGAAACCATCTGCAGAAGGGAACGGGTATATAGGTCCAGGTCCCTAGTCTGGGGACTGTCCCCTTGAGAGTAGATGATAATGAGGCTGTCTGACTTGAGCTATACTCAGTAAGACACGGGTCACCAGCCCAGGAGCCCTCCATCACCCAGTCCCTAGAAACACCATCCGTGTGCTCTGCAGTCACAGGCATCTCCCAGAAGCAGAATCAGGACCACAACATCTCTTTCCTGGGCCACTACACAGCCTGGTGACTGAGCCTCAGTCTCGCAGCTAAACTCCTGCTCCTCCACTGGGGGGTCTCAGAGCTGTGGGCCCCAGAGCATCTTGGACTGCTCATTCTGGCCTCTGCCTCCTCACCTGCCTGCTTGCTTCAGTGAGGAGCAGGGAGTGTCACCCTCCAGGCCTGGCCTGCAGGCTTCCATACAGAGCATCAGCCCCACATTCCACAGAGACAGGTACTTGTGAAACACCAATTTTCTCTCCCAACACATCTGTGCCAGTTTAATTAGGATGTGGCAAACATTTGATTGTCATTTGGATTAACTAGACAGAGGGGAAAAAAGCCCAGGAGCCCAGAATTTTGGTAACTTCAAATATATTTTATTACTTTCTTTTTCATCTTAGAAAGAACATGAAACCTGCATGCAGCACTCACGGGTCTCAGCATTTACATAGCAGATACACAGCCATACAGTGCGGCCTCTACTGAGGGGCAGTGTGCAGCTTGGGGGTGGGGGGTGCTGAAGGCAATATGTACACAGGAGAGGGCGCAGGACCATCCTAACTCCAAAAGAGGACTGTGCTGTTTGCGTATGCACCAAGGGGTGTGTGTGTGCTTTCTGTTGGGGTGAGTGAAAGAAACAAGGCTTTGCGGGTTTCCCTTTGCCGATATGATGTGTAGCTCTGGCTGTGTGTCCTGCATCTAATCCTGAATCTTCCCTTTTCCTCCGCATGTTGTTTTCTCACACTGCTGGAGTCTTTTGATGCTTCAGAAGCATCGTCTACCTAAGCAGCAAGCGGACCTTTCAGAAACCCTCAGGTTACAAGGAAGACCCAGCTCCTTTAAGGATCACTTGCCTGACCAACAGGGGAATGAGCTGGGGTTGGGGGCTGGGAGTTGGGGTGGGGATGGAGCTCGTTCTGGTAAATAGACTGAGTTCCTCTAGGCGCAGATGTAGAAGGACCTGCTCCCAATTGCCCTGCAACAGGGGCCACAGTGGAGTCACTCTGAAACTCTGACCAGTCATAAGCCCAGGAGAGCCCATGGCAGCTGTGCCGAGGCGCCAGGCTCTCTGAGCGGAAGCTTCGCAGGCCTGGATCGGAGCAACGCTGCAATGAATTACCTCAACCATGTTCATTGTTCCTTCCAGACACTTAGAAAGCTCAGATGTGTGCTGACATATGGACAAATACAAAACCCCTTATTTTAAAAAGGAAAGGCTTGAGGTTCCCCCTCCCCCCCCAGCAAAAAGCCACTTGTAATGAAGTCTGGTGCACAGGAGAGCTGGATCTCACATCTGGAAGCCTTTCACACACAGCTATAAAATGTAAAAACTGACCCTGGTAAGAAGAGCTTCATAGCAATATATAATTTGTCTTATGCTTGTGAGAAAGAAAGGGCTTTTATTTTAATCTGCAAAGTCCTCTGCTGAAGTCTCTCAACTGGCCTGGAGTTTTTATTTCCAAGATCATCCGCCCTATTCTTCGTAGACCCTGGGAAGAGAGGACACACAGGTGTAAGTGGCTCAGGAGGTGGTGTAGGCTGCTCACAGCTCCTGTAGAGTGGCTTCACCTATGGATCCTCTCCCAGGTCTGGGGCCAGGAGAGGAGAGATGGTTCTAAAGATGTGATTGAAACCTCTGCAAAAGCTCACACGCTGATGGGTGTGGACGCTCACATCTGTAATCCTAGTGCTGGGCTGCCCTTCCCAGGCTGCTTGGGGGCCAGAGAGGTGGTGCTCAAAAATCTGTCATGCTCCACCAGAGGACCAAGTTCAGTTCCCAGCATCCTCATCAGGGGCTCCCAAACCCATATACCTCCAGCTCAAGGAGCATCCAGCGCCCTCTTCTGGCTGCCCTGGGCACCTGCACACACATGGCATACAGGCACACAGATGCATGCACATAAATAAAATAGAAACACAATGAAGCGTTCCATGGAGCTGCCTCTTATGCCAGCCAGAGACTCTGGTTTCTACAGTGCTTTGAGCTCAGTTGTTGGTACTACGGACCAGGGGCCACGCCCAGCCATACTTCCTCCTTTCTCCCTTCTGAGCTACGGAACAAGTATGTTTGTTCTCTCTCCGGCTTTGAACAGTTCTTTTCTCTCCATCTCTATTCACTACGACATCTTTAATCCTTTGCAAGGACAGGGATGGAAAGAGAAAGGGAGGCACGGCAGTTTCCTGTTCCACCATCTCAGTGTTCTAAGAAAGGGATGAACCTGTCACCTAAGACTGTAATCCTAAAATCCCAACACTTGGGAGGTGGATGGGCTAGGATTCAGGGTTCAAGGCTATCCTTTGTCTTGAGGTTGAGTTGATACTAGACTGGGCCATGTGAGACTTTGTCTCGTCAAACAAGCCAATAGCCCTGGAAAGACTAGCATGTGGCAATCGGCAGACGCCTGGTAGCAGAGGGTCTCACAGTCTTCATGAAAGCAACTCCCAAAAGTGGAGAGAGTGGGGTGGGGGTGGGGCTACAGGAAACCCACAAACGCCTCCTCTTCAAAGCCATGGCCCAGGTGGACGAAAATCAGGTGGGCAGAGGTTTGAATGTCTCCAGGAGTCTGAGCAAGACTTCCCAACCCTCCAGAAGCAGGGGTCATTTGCTTCTGATGACACAAGCTGGGGTGGTGGCAGGGGGTGGGTGGGGTGGGCCAGGCTCTGCTTTTGCCATGTGAGCTTCGTGCCCTGACCAGAAAGAGGGCTTCATTCCCATCAGATACAGAGGAACTAGTCGCTCACCTCACCACTTTCTATTTCAGGTAATTGCAGATGAGGCAGTTTTGGAGGGAACAAGAAAGGATTCAGGTGCTGAAGCAGAACTGGGGTGTCAGCCATGAGAAAGCATCTCACAGGGCTGAGGCTGTGGGTGGGGTGTGTGTGAGGAACACAAGGCCACCTGCTGGGAAAGGCAGAACCAGGGACACATACCCCACACAGGTCTTGCCCCAACTTTTCCCAGTGCTGTGAAGGCAGTCACACCCTGTCCCCACTTGCTCTTGGTTTCCCCCTCCTAGGCCCAGCTGCTGGAATCCTTGGAGGTCACCTGAGTGTGTGCCCTGCCTTAGCTTTGCTTTGCAGGTAAAGATAAAACAGGCCTTGGGTGTTCGAAGAGTGGCCTACTTCAGGACATGGCACAAAGGAGCTGAGAATTGGCCTATCCTTCAAAGTCCAGACCTAGAACCCCAAGATTAGAATGAAGGAGTCCCCTTCTGATGGTGGCGAAAATGCCCATCAGCAGAGGTGTCTGGTCCAAAGCACTGGCCATTTCAACTGCTGCCTCTTTGGGTAAGGAGGCTCTGATTGCAAGGTGCTGAACTCAAGCACTGCTCAGAACCTGCCTGAGAGGAACTAGTCAGGTGCCTAGGAAGAACAGGGCATGGGCCATTTTGGAGAGGAGGAAATCACCTTGCTGGCAAGGGTCATTCTTGTCATTACTATATACCTACAGGGCATTTTGGCTAATGAACTGTCACTGAAGAGGTCATACCCCACCCTCTAAAGTTAACAGAGGACAACTATGCCAGGTGCTCACCCAGCCATTTCCAGCTTATGTGGCTTAAATAAAAAGAGCAACTTGGCTGGGCAGTGGTGGCACACACCTTTAATCCCAGCACTTGGGAGGCAGAGGCAGGCGGATTTCTGAGTTCAAGGCCAGCCTGGTCTACAGAGTGAGTTCCAGAACCACCAGGGCTACTCAGAGAAACCCTGTCTCGAAAAAACAAAAACAAAAAAAGAGCAACTTGGAATATGAAAGTTAGGGTCCAGAGGGATGGCTCAGTCCCGAGGGATGGCTCAGCAGCTAAGAGCATTGCTGCTCTTGCAGAGGACTTGGGTTTGGTTTCTGGCACTCACACTGCAGCTCATGCCATCTGTAACTGCAGTGTCAGTTACAGAGCCTTTTTTGAAGTCTGATGAGCCTTTTTTTGAAGTCCAAGGGCACCAGGCATGTAGGGAGCACACATATGTATATGCAGGCTTAATGCCCGTGTACATAAGATAGAAAAGAAACCTTTAAAAATTTCCCACAAAAGTCTATCTATACTATGAAAGATAGAAGGAGGTAGAATTTTTGTTCACAGAAGGATACACCCTCGGTGTGCATAGCTGTGCAGAGAGCAGCAGCCTTCTTTGGGAAGTGGTGAGGTCCCCACCAGTGGGTACGGAAACAGTGTTAGGGTGTCTGCTTTTGTGGGTGTCACACGTTAGATAAGGCCTGTAGAAGACATGGTGTGTGGGTCCCTTCCTGCCCTGAAAGTTATAGTCAATAGCCAAGCCCTTCTGGGTGGGGTTGGGCGCGGGGTGGAGGAGGGTGGGGTGGGGTGGGGGTGGGGTACCTGCGCTTCTCGTTCCAGGCATTGTACCATTTGATGAAACGTTTGGTGCTCTGCAGCTTAGGGTGCAGGCAGTGCTCCTGACCCCGGTACCTGGACATGCTCTTGGTGGTTATGCTGAAACAGAGCAGAATGGGGTACAGGGTTGAGATATCTGAATACTTGTCTACACGATCAGAGCCCTGGGCTGCTTGGCCCCTCCTTGCTTCAAGAGGTCAATCTCTGGCAAGCCTTTTGTAATGTTTTATGTCTCCATCTTCATGATAGGGTTAGCCTCTGGAAGTGAGTGGGAGACCCTCCCCCACCCTCCACAGCACCCAGCCATCTCCAGGACAGCCTGTCTGGGGGAGCAATGATCAGCGGGCTCTTCCAGTGGTCCAGAGGTAAACAGAGCCAGGGCTAGAACTCATGCCAAGTCCCACAGAGGGGCTGAGACATACCCTGCAGACACCATAGTCTCTGACCGTTAACTCTAGCATCTGCACCCTCTACAGCTTGTTCCTGGGCTGAGGATTTGCTGATCCTTACTGTCTTGGTAGCTCATTTTGATGTTTGAGGGTGAGGTTGCAATGATCTCATTTGGGGGCAGACACCTAAGACCTTTCTTCTCTGGGCCTCGCTCAGCTGAAGCTCCACTCCATGGAGGCCTAGCTGTGCAGGGGAGAAGCAGAACCTGGTACTGAGTGCAAATGGCCGAGTTTGAATCCTTGTACCCTGTCTGACTCTGTTTGCACTCTGTAAAATAGGTACAATAAAAGGACTTGTGTCACGGGGCTACTAAAGGAGCTAAAGATGCATCTCTGCTGAGTACTCAGCCTTTGGTAGGTGTCCAGGGATGTAGCTATTAATTACTAAATAGTCACAAGAGATGAGGCAGCCAGGGGAAAGAGAAACTTGATGTGTGAGCTCAGTCCAGGAAGGCCTGAGGTACCCGTCTCAGCCAGGGTGACCAGGGAGATACAGGCAGAGGTTACAGGAAACTTCTGGGACAAAGATGGACAATGGTGAAGAATTAGGGTCTTGGAACAAATCAGAATCTGACTTCCCGATGGGCGGTGCGTGGATGAGAGTAGAAAGAGGGGAGAGTTTCTCCCCACCTGGTCCCAAGGTGAAGAGTCAGGGTTAATAGACCAAATTCTAGAAGGGGCAGGCTTGCCGGGAATGAATACTTCCAATCTGTAGGAATGGCAAAGTCTTGCAAGCAGAACAGGGACAAACTGCTTTGTCAGGAGTTTGTGCTTCAGCCAAGACCAGCGATGGACATCTGATAAGACCAGGTAATTGGATCATGTTTCCTTGGAGACAGGTGGCTCCTTGCAGGATCCGAGTGTGGGGCCCTTCCACCATACCTCTACCATCCTGCAGGAATTACTACCTGTATTTCTTCCAAACCCACAATGCTGCTGTTGCCCTGAATGGCAAACTCCAGTGAAAATAAACAAACAACAACAAAATCCCCCCCAAACCCTTTCTTCATAGGCCAGAGTGCAGACCGAACATCCTACTTCTGAAGGTCGGGGAGTGCACAAAAGGGTTCAGTTCTCTGCCCCACCCCCACAGAGGTGCCCAGAGCTTTCTCAGAATACTGGGGCTATGCAAATAAGAAGCAGGGTGCAGAATCTGGGATCCAAAGACCTAACAACTATGAGAAATTCTGGGTCTCACTCCCCGGCAATTCTGGGGTGCCGATGTTTTGGATCCATGGACACGTGACACAGATTGTCCATCAGTAACCTGTACTTGGGCTGGCAAGATGGCTCAGTAGGTAAGTGTCCTTGCCACCAAGCCTGGAGCTGTGTTTGATTCCTGGGCCACTTTCTGCCAAGTTGTTCTCTGATCACACATGGGCTATGTCATGCCTACTCTTTCCCCAATAATAAGTGTGTGTGTGTGTGTGTGTGTGTGTGTGTAATTAAAAAAGGGAATCTGAGCTTTCCTGTGACCTGATTGCAAGAACTTACACTCAAAAGACACACTGACTCCCCCCGACCCCCTGACCCCCCACTCCAGCAGTGATCTCTGGATGACTCAGGGTGAGCTGAAAATCTTGCCTTCAGCCTTTGTGGCTGAAAATCTGTTCTGGCAAAGAGTGAGGGTCCCTTGTCTGATAGATGGGGAGAGGAACCTCTGACCTGTCAAAAGATGGGGTGGGAAGGGAGACCTAGGAGAGGTGGTCTCATGTGACCCCTACACGAAGCCTTCCTTGTCTGCAATTTCCCTCTCTACCCAGAGAAGTTTAGTCAAGGAAAACCTGTCTGGAGAAGATCCTTCTCTTTTTGAGTTGCTGATGCTATTTTTTGGTCCCCAGCAAGGTCTCAAAGACAACTTGCAATCTTCTCTGACATTTTGAACCCCCTAACTAGAAATTCTAAGGTTTTTGTGACTCTTGCCATGGGCATTTTAACCCCGAGCCAGCCCACACCCAAAAGGGTAGTTTTCCTTTCTCTGACCCGCAAGACAAAGGCAGGGATAAGGATCTTAATTGGGAAGCTCATGACTCGGGTCAGCTCAGGCCCTGTGGCTCTCTGAATTCCCTGAACTTCAGCGGATGGAGGTGGTGAAGTGCCGGGTGGGGGTGTGCCCTTCCTTCACAGACAGCGTGAAGGCCTTTGGGAAGCAAGGGCAGCCGGTGGAAGGCACTTGCCCAGATTGAGAATAAAGTGTGTCCTGTTTCTGGGGGAGGGGAAGAGGGGCCAATGGTCCATGGCAAATATTTGGGAGCTGTTTTGCCAAGGGCTGTCTTCCTGGCCAAGAGTGTATTGATGGGGAAAACGGCAGCGCTGGCTTCAAGTGGTTAATTGGGAAGGCTGAGGCGCAAGGAAACTCAGTGTTCTCTCTCTGCCCCAGTTTTGAAGACTTTGCCGGCATCCCCACTAAGCAGGCTGCAGTGGTGGCATGACACATTAACCCCAACAGAGCGCTTTCGCCAACCTTGTTCAGATGTACGGACCCACGAGGCGGAAGAGACAGGAGCATTCTCACATTAAAAACCCTGGGAGCCCCAAAGTGTCCATCTCTGTGGCCAGACCCCTGACTGAAATGGGGCGCTGAAAGGAAAAGTTACTTCTCTCTTCAGTAAGAGGAAGGCAGCACAGTCGGCCCTACAGGCTGGGTGTGTGTCCGGAGCGGAGCTGGTGTAGATGTTCTAAGCGGGCGCACCAGAACCACTAGCCCACAGTAAACTTCTCCTGCCACTTTGAATCCTATCAAGGACTGCCTCAGAGGGACCAGCCAGAGACAGCCCCCTCCTCTTTTGCAGACTGTCAGGCAATGTCCCCAGGACTTGCCAGCCGGTTATAAACTGCTCCTCAGGGCCTTGGCAAAGGCAGAGAGAAAGGCGTTATCAGCCCGACCCAACCCCAGGTTGGGCCCCGCCACCGGACATGTTACCCCAGAACTCACATAACCATCTTCTCCTCGCAGTGTGGGTACTTTGGCTTCATTTCCAGCTTCTTCACGTCGCTGTAGCGGATCTTGGGCCCCTTCCGGGAACACTTGCACTTGGACCCTGCGGGAGAACGCAGCCGGGCTGCTGAGTCGCCGCACGGAGGTCTCCGCGACCGCCCAAGGTGCCCGCCCGGGACCCCCCGGGTTCCAGGATGCCTAGGTGGTGCTTGGGCTCCCTAGGACGGGACAGGACCGCGACAGAGGGCCCTCGCGGCACTCACCGTCCACGCGCGAGGCGCACAGTGCCAGGAGCAGCAGAAGCAGCGCGGCCGCCAGGAGCCTCATGCTGGCCGGAGGGGCGCGGTGGGGAGCAGGGAGGCGAGGAGGGCGACGGCCTGTGCGTGCGGCGGCCGGGGGATGCCGCCCGGCTCGGTTCTCGGTTTCGAGCACGCCTCTCTCTGCTCGGCTCGCTCCAGCTGAGCCCGTCTATGGGTGTCCTGCCGTCTGTCACGGTGCTGCGCTGCGCTTGGCGCTGGGTGCTGCGATCTCCCCACAGCTTCCCTCCGCCCACCCTGGCCTCTTTTAAATTCGCTCCTGCCCTCTCGGAGAGCGAGCTCATTAATATGCAGAACCACTCGGTGACTCACTGAGATTTCTCAATGTGGTGGGGGGAGGAGATCTCCCAGCCCGCCCTGCCGCCCGCCCCGGACCCATCGCGATCCCAGCGGCGCACACTCGGAGCCACGCGCGCACACGCACACACTCACATCCGCTCCCCTCTCGCTCCACAGCACGCCCGCCTTCACGCACTTGCACACCCATACCTCGGTGCCGCTGCCCTGCCTCGGAGAAGGTCAGGCGGGGGCACAGGCTGCGGAAGGGTGCTGCTTTTCTGTTTCCCGTGGACACTTCTCAGACCTCACGGGTTTGCTGTCCGAAGCCACCGAGAGACCCAGGCCTGGCTCAAACCCTAGAGTTTTCAAGCAGGTGCCAAGGGAGAATGCCAGCAGGCCCGCCCCGGGCGTCGTCGTCTCTGTTGTGCCTGCTGGGCTCGTGGTCCAAGCTCAAGGCCAGGTGGAGTTAGGGGCTTAGCACAGCTTGTATAAGTCTTTGATCCAGTCACTGGTTCACGGAGGGGGGCGGAGGGGGGGAGTGAGGAGTGGAGAGGGCTAGCAACTCCTAGAAGAGGTCTAAAGTATGGTGTTCATGTGTGACTATCCAGGGGCTGTGGAGAACCCGGGGTACTTGTCACATACATTCATAAGAATCTTTAAAGCCAGGTAGCGCCCAGTAGGCAGCTATGACCATGGTGACGGGAGGGAGGCCGTCCCATCTTGTGAACATTGCACCAGATGATGGTGGATGAAATTCCACCCTGCCCCACCATTCACCAGCACATGACTCTTCATTAAAAGGCTTTTTTTGCTCTCTGTAAACCTGTAGGTGGGCACAGTGCCCATCCGAGGCACCCGTGAGAAGTACATGAGATCGTACAAAGCAGTTATCAGGATGCGGGACACCGGGCCCAGACGATGGGACTTAAGGGCATCATTTGTGTATATATTTTATATGTCACCTTGACTGGGGCAACTTCCCTTAAATTGGTACTTTGAAGGTGTCCATTCGCCAGTGCAGAAACAGGCACAGTGAGAAAGAAACAACTCATCCAAGGTTCTAGAACCAGGAAGCAGGTGACTAAGCCAGGAGGGTCTGTGGATATGTGACTGCAGACTAGGACCACTTTACTGTCTTCAAGTCCCTACATTCTGGTGAAGCGCTGCTTTGAGAGACCTAGAGACAGGGTCCAGGTATCTGAGGCTCATGGAGGGCTAGCCTTGGCTCCCAGGCTAGGGCTTGCTCCTTACTGTGTTGTTAGCCTGGAAACCCCTAGGGGTGCAAGTATCCAGAGGGGCTTCTGGGTAGGAGGCGGTGGTTGGTTAACTGCAGAATCGATGCTTTCTCTTCTCATTTGTGCCCCCCTAGGGAAGCTTGAAGAGCAAGCAGAACTCACGCCCACCATTGCGCCTGACCTTAAATCAGGCTGGCAGCGGGACACTGGACTCAGCAGAGGGAAAACAAGATGATCTTTGCCATTTATCACGTTAAAAGATTCAAATTAGGTCTAGACCCGGGTTTAATTCCCAGCCCCTACAATTGTCTGTAATTCCAGTTCCAGGGGATCTGACACACTCACACAGACATACATGCAGGCAGAACACCAATGTACACACAAAAAAAGTAAATATATTTTTTAAAAGATTAAAGTTTGTTTTTCTTCATGTATAGCAGCATGGGTTTATTTCAGAAAAATAAGAAAACAGGCAGTTTTATGCACTCAGAGGTCTACACCAAGATGAAAATGGCACCATCTTTGGGGTTTGAATGAATGTGCACAGCTAAGAGCCCCTGCACATCTGGTGTGATGATCTGCCTGTTGGATCATTCTGTGGGCCGGTCTTGCTTTGTGTCTCTTTAAAAATGGTGTTATTTGAAACCATGTAGTATACTGGCCAAGAGGTCTGTGTCTGACTTCAGTTGATCTGCATGTGACTTTGGGCAAATGACTCTTTTATGCCTCAGTTTTCCTCATCTGTTAAAGGGGATGATAATAGTACTTCCAGCACAGTGAGGAAGAAAAGTCTAACAATGGCTGTCTCCCAATGGAAAGCCCATGAGTCCAGTAGCTGTTTCAGTCCCTGAGGCTGGAGGTCTCAGCTAATCTTCAGTTCACATCGGAATCCCAAAGAAGGCTCTAACACCTGCCTCAGCAGCAGGGTAGATGAGCTTGGTGGTGAGAATGAGGGCAAGCAGGCAGAAGGCATAGCTGCTTTCTTCTATGTCTTTTATGTAGGCTGCCATGAGAGGGTGTGGCCCAGATTTAGGCAGGGTCTTCTGACTCCAAATGATCTGTCTTTAAGATGGGTCTTCCTATCTCAGATGATCCAATTAACTAAAAACCACTCACAGCTCTTCCTAGCTGTTTGGGTTTTTAATTAATTCCAGATTCAGTCAAGTTGACAGGGAGGAAACTACACCTGAGAATTTGGTTACCTTTTTCTTTTTACACTCGCTGATCACCCGCTATAGGTCAGTCTCAGTGCAGGCGCTGGGACTTCCAATGAGCAAGCGCATGTACCTGTCCCCAGGGGAGGCTCTATAACACCCACCACAATTATGGGATAAGTGTGTAAATTCCTCAGAGGTGGACACCATAAAGAAGCTGGTGCCGTGATTCTGGGCAGAAGTAGGGATGCTTTTCCAGATGAAGTGATCACCGGACTGGCTGCGGAGGATGAGAAGGTGGTCCATAAAGGAGAAAGGTCACTCCCAACTCTCACAGATCCTTCTGCGCCCATGACAATCTCCCGTGGGATGCTCTTGCTCCAAGTCCTTCCCTGGCTCCTGATCTCATCCAGAGCCCTGGCTGAGTGCCCAACGGTGCCTACCCGGGATGGCCAGCCATCATCCCTCCCGCTCTGTTTGCTTAGTGACCCTGCCTTGACTTATCTCTCCGGCTGCAGTGTTCCCAGCTGGGGAATCTTTGCTCACCAGCCCTCGCCCTCTTCATCCTCCCTACCTATGTCCACCCTCAGACTCAAGCACTCCAAGTTCTCTGGCAGCCCAGTAGCAGCTGCTCTCTGCCATGACTGTTTTAGGCACAGGGCATGCTGCCACGGCAGACAGTGTTGCTTTCATGTTCGTTGCGAGTGTACTGTAGGGGAACTTCTCAGTCATCTCCATCTTCAGCGTCCACAGGTGAGCTCTGCGTGCAGTACAGCCTCTGAGGTGGTTTGAATGAAAATATCCCCCACAGACTCAGGTGTGTGAGTACTCGGTCCCCAGTTGGTGGCGCTGTTTGTGTAATTTAGGGGGTGTGGCTTTGCTGTAGGAAGTACGTCACTGGGCGGGGGGGAGGCGGGCCTTGAGGTTGCAAAAACCTTGCTTTATTTCCAGGGGTGGCTTTTGGATCTGTGCTTGTGGTGCGAGATCTGCGTTCTCTGCTTCTGCTGTCAAAACTGTTGGTGTCTCAGCTATGTTGGACTCTTATCTCTCTGATCGGCAAGGCAAGTAAACCCTTCCTTGTCTAAGTTGTCTTGGCCTTGGTGTTTTATCACAGTTATAAAAGAAGATAATACAGCCTCGTTCTGTATCCATTGGGTAAATAGGAGCGTGCTTCAGGCAGTAGGTTAGGCTGTAGAGAACACTGCTGAAGCTCGGTGGGCGGAGTAAGAGGCTATGCCTGAGAATGTGTGCACACATGAATATGTACTGCAGGAGAGAAAGGGGTGTTTGTGGTGTGCAAGGTCTGCGGAAAGCCTGTTCTGCCTCCAGCATTTGTTTCTTTCTTTTCTTTCTTTCTTTCTTTCTTTCTTTCTTTCTTTCTTTCTTTCTTTCTTTCTTTCTTTCTTTCTTTGTTTTGTTTTTTTCGAGACAGGGTTTCTCTGTGTAGCCCTGGCTGTCCTGGAACTCACTCTGTAGACCAGGCTGGCCTTGAACTCAGAAATCCACCTGCCTCTGCCTCCCGAGTGCTGGGATTAAAGGTGTGCGCCTACACTGCCCAGCCAGCATTTGTTTCTTAACAGCAGTAGCTGGGGGGAAGAATGGGATAGCTTTCCTGGACGTAGCTCTCCACACAGGTATCACTACGTGATCTGCTGGGAGGTGGGGCTTCATCACGGCTACCTTCCAACCCTGCAAACTAGAAGACAAGGAGATTCTCTCTCTCTTGATCCCAAGCTCTCTCCATAACTGACCTTCTTAGCAGGAGGGTCCCTCTGCTCGGATGGGACAGGAATCCTAGAATCAAGCACTCAGAGGGACGCTGGCCTCATCTACCCTGATAGTACATAGAGGGAAACTGAGGCCTGGAAAGGTAGTAGGCTTTCACACAAGGTCAAGACATGACATTCGTGTTAGCCACAATCCTGTTTTGTGTTTCTGTGTCCTCGCCCTAGATGTTTAGGTGAGAGCCCTGCAATCCTGCTCCAGAACATATGAAGCCCTGTTGCCACTCACGACAGAGTGGGTCTCACAAATACTTAACTTCTACCTGGTTTCAGTGACAGAGTTGGTGGGTACCTGTGTTGTTTGGAAGGTGTGTGTGTGTGTGTGTGTGTGTGTGTGTGTGTGTGTAATTGATTCAAGCTGGAGTCTTCTGGGAAGAAGGAACCTCAACTGAGAAATTGCATCCACCAGATAGGCCTGTAGGCAAGTCCAGGATGTATTTTGTTGATTAATGATTGATGTGGGAGGGCCTAGCTCACTGCAGGGCAGGTGATCTAAGCTATGTGAGAAAGCAGGCTGAGCGAGCCATGAGGAGCAAGTCAGTGAGCAGCACCCTTTCATAATCTCTGCTTCAGTTCCTGTCCTGACTTCCCTTCATGATGGGTTGTGATCCAGATGTGTAATCAACTAAGCCTTCTCCCCTACGAGTAGGCCAGTGTTCAGTCACACCAACAGAGATTAAACTAATACACGACCTCCCACTCTGCAGCTCCTCCTTGTGCCTGGTAGCCTGTGTGTCTCTGAGTGTGACCCCAGCCTGTGGGATGCCAGGTAGGGTGTGCCTCCTTTGCTAGGCTCCTCTAGCCACAGTCCTGCAGTACTAGTCCCCTTCCTAGGGTCTTACTCTGAGGTGGAGGGGACAAAGAGCTGAGGCCCCCAAGAACAGATCCTGGCTTATTCTTTATACCGGAGATATTTAGGTTTTCTGAATAACAACTTCAACAACTTCTTCTTCTTCTTCTTCTTCTTCTTCTTCTTCTTCTTATTATTATTATTATTATTATTATTATTATTATTATTATTATTATTATTTTCTAGACAGGGTCTCTGTATAGCCCTGGCTGTCCTGGAACTCACTCTATAGACCAGGCTGGCCTCAAACTCAGAAATTCACCTGCCTCTGCCTCCCAAGTGCTAGGATTAAAGGCATGCGCCACCACTGCTCAGCTCTGAATAACATAACTAGAGGGGATGGTGCTGGGGACAGCCAAATGACATTGGATTACACCCCATGGCAGCAGAGGGGTTATTATACTCAGACAAGTTAACAGGGACACTGTGAAGGATCTACCCAAACATGCCAGAAAATGCTGGAAGCAAATAAGATATGTCAGTGAGTAGCATTTATTCTGCTACTTACTTATTTGCCCAGCAAATAGGTATCTTACTATCTTAATACAGAAAAATCCTTTTAGCGAAGGCCTTAACCTACTCATGAACTATGGACAGCTCTGGGAGAAATAGTTATCAAATAATTCACAAAGGCATGCGTCTTTATTAGTGGGCAAAGAAAAATGGTAATGGCGTGGGGGGCGTGGCGGCGTGGCGTGGTGTTTGCACTCACATGGTAGTCAGCAAGGACCCACTTATCCAGCAATGTCCAAGGGGAGTGTCAGTGGGGAGACCCACCGATGACTGGGCACAAGGTACTGGAAATTATGTTTATAGTGTGTACACCCACGAGGTTGATGTGTTCACCCCATTCACTTGAGAAAACGCTATTTAAAAATCTGTAACAAAGCGGGTGTGGTGGGTCACGCCTTTAATCCCAGCACTTGGGGGGCAGAGGCAGGCGGATCTCTGTGAGCTGGAGGCTGCTCTGGCTTACATATCAAGTTCCAGGACAGCTAGAGCTACATAGCCAAGAGACCCTGCTTTAAGAAATAATAATAATAAATAAATAAAAATTAAAATAAAAAAACTGTAACAGAGAGACACACCATTCAACGTCTGCCTGCACAGCTCTGCGGGATTGGGCAGCTAATGAAAGCCAAAGGGACTGGTGGGCTGGTCTGAGGGTCCTGATTGCACCGACAGTGGAATGCTGCGAGGTCACACCTGCAGAAACAGGGCAGGCTTGTATTAACATGGCAACAGGTACATCAAGTAGTGAGGTCTCTATGGAGGGTGGCAAAGAAAGGGACACAGAAGTTCTTCTCTGAGAGGCAGAAGGTTGGGTGTTATGGAATTTATGAGAACAATCCATAAAACCACTTAGCGCTCCTTGACCTGGGTGGCAGGCATGTGAGGCTTTGTGGCAGATGTTGCAGGAGAGGTGGGTCTTTGGTGGACCGGGCCAGGCTGAGGGACCCAGCTTTGTCTTCAGAATTGACCCCATTTACACAGCCTACTCCATTGGCTGAATCCCACCTCATCCCGTCTTGCCCTCTTTGGGCTTCTCTTGGTGGCTGTACTTCATGGTGACACAGCCCGAAGGCCCTGCCATGCCAAGCCCTCTCCTAATTTCCATGTGCCTGGTAATGCCCCTTGCTAGTCTGCACTACTGCCCTGCCTCTATCCCAACCATTTATTCTTTGAAAGCTACTTTCCATTATAACGCCTTGGAGGCTGCCTGTGTGCAGGGCAGGCTCTTCTGACCCCTTGGTAGTTTGTTCTGTCACCTTCCAGAACCTTCCCCTTCATGGACTTGAGTGTTTAATGGCACAGGTTGCTCTGTGGCTTTCTTGTTGACTCTGGTGCCCTAATACGAGCATTGAGCCCAGCACATAGTAGGTGCTTGTTTACTGCTCTTATTGGTAGTGGTAGGCTCCTGGGAGAGTGGAGCCTAAAGGTGAGTCGTGCTAAATTCTCTTGCACCAGCCAACTTTATTCAGAGCATCAGACAATTTATACTCTGAGGGTTAAAAAAAGTCACTCGAGTAAAGCGTACAGTCACAAGGCAAGCCTCAGGGCACAAGGGCAAACAAACACACATTTTTCTATAGAAGCCTGTGAACAAATCACAACAGCCAGCTGTCATGAATGATCTACCGTGAACTCACCCCTGTCCACTACACCTGGGAGGGGACCGGACTCACATTCCAAGAACAACCCAAGTTATTGGAGGGGAAGGTTACAAGACTGTCCACACGGAATTTTCTCACAGGGCCTCAGAAATCTCTTCCTACCCTGTTCCGCCAGGTGCCCAGCGAGGGAATGACCAGGCGACCACGAGAACATGGATGCACTTTCCCTTTATTGCCTACTGGTGAATTATGGAGCCAGACTTCCCAGTGTAGAATCCTCTTCAGCAACCCTGGGCCTTTATGACTGGGTGGTCAAAAAAGGGTCAATAACAATAACAGATAATAAAGCTGCGATGAGGACTAAATGGGCGGACACAGGACATGCGTGTTCGTGCAGCGCCTTGTCATGTGGTGCGTGGCGCACAGAAGTCCAGCCGGGGCCAGGAGTTCGTTTGCTCTGTTCTTTTCAGTAAATGCTTAGGTAGCACTCACGTGTCAGGGATTGCTCTGAGGGATACACAAATATTAACTTACTTCCCATAACATCTGCATGATGTAGCTAGCCTCATTTGGAGAACAAGGGGAAACTGAGGCACAGGTCCCAGGGCTGAGATTCAGAACTGAGCAGGAGAATCACCCTGGCTGCTCGAGGTGTGAACTGCTGAGAGAGTCCTCCTTTAGCCCTGACTTCAAGGACGCAGTAGAGAACTCCAGGCTGCATTGTCCCCACAAGACTTGTGGGAAGAACTCTGGCTGCTGTGGGAAGGAGAGCTGGCAGGAGGGTGTTAGGAGCCAGGAGAAATCTTGCTGACAGCTTAACAGTTGGTCTCCCTTTCTCAGAATTCTTGGCCCTTTCTTGAAAAATATAATGCAGCCAGGGAAAATTATTAAGGGAGAGGCGCTTGTGATGTTGGTACTTTTTGGTTAAGGACCTTCTGTCTGGAATATCTTCTGTTAGAGCCAGGAACCTCTGGAGAGAGGAAGTGACTGGCTTCGGGCTGAAGGATAGTGGCTAATTTGCATTGAAATCAGCATTTGGCTGTGCAGGTGGGAGAACACCTTCGAAGGCTCTGCTTTGAGAGTTTACCCTCCAGGTGAACATCCATCCGTCTGTCTGCCCGTTGGCCTTGACTAATCTCAGACTACTGAGAGATGGTGTAATTCTGTGTCACTTGCTTCTGACACGACCAAGTTCTTAACAGTGAGTGATTTAAGACCATAAAAGAATTGTCATAAACAGCTCCCGGGAGCCAAGAACACAGCCCAGATTTTTAAGCACATAATGGAATCATATCAAAAGCAAGAGGGGCGGCAGGATTCATAAATCCTCGAAGTGCAAAATCTGTCCATTGTGACATTTGTGCTGAAGGGAAACCAGATGTGGATGCTGGGAGCAGGGGCAGGAGGAAGAGATGCTAAGCAAGGGCCTCTCTGCAAAGGTGGGAGCCCCCACTTCAAGTTGGCCCAGGCTGTGGCCTGCACATCTCTGCTGAAGTCTGGTGTCAGAGACGAAGGCAGAAGCAGAGGTTACACGGATTGGATGGTTCACAAGGTTCTGCGGTTGTGCCTTTGAAGGCTCAACACTTGGCGTGACTCTTTCAAACGTGTTTAGAGACTCAATGTGTTCATTCCAAAGAGGAATAAAACACAGCAAAGGCATGGAGCCTTCACTGGAAGTGAGCAAGAAACATGCCAGACTAGGCTGCAATTCTTCTGCTGGAATGGGGGATGGATTGTGTGGGGTTGCAAAAAATGCAAGCCAGCAGTTCCCTGGAGGTCTGTTGGGAGAGGGAGCCCACACCCGGAGTCTGGAGAGAGATTGTGCCTTCGTGAGAGCATTCATTCCAGAACAGGGAGCTAAGGCTGATTTTTAAGGACAGGTGGTACCTTGATATGAGAGAGAGAGAGAGAGACAGAGACAGAGACAGAGACACAGAGAGAGACACAGAGAGAGACAGAGATAGAGAGATAGAGAGAGACAGAGACACACAGAGATGCACACAGAGACAGAGAGACAGAGAGAGACACACAGAGAGTGACAGAGAGAGAGAGAGAGAGAGAGAGAGGAAGAGAGACAGAGAGAGAGACAGAGACACAGAGAGAGACAGAGACACAGAGAGACACACACAGAGACGCACACAGAGACACAGAGAGACAGAGAGAGACACACGGAGTGACACAGAGAGACAGAGACACACACAGAGACGCACAGAGACACAGAGAGAGACACAGAGAGAGAGACAGAGACAGAGAGAGACAGAGACACAGAGAGAGACAGAGACAGAGACACAGAGAGAGACAGAGATAGAGAGACAGACAGAGACACACAGAGACACACACAGAGACACAGAGAGACAGAGACACACACAGAGAGACACACACAGAGAGACACAGAGAGAGAGAGAGAGAGAGAGGGGGGGGGGTAGTGATGTTCGGGGAGGTACTGGCAAGAGTCCTGAATGCTGGTACTAGGACCTGATTGTCCTGGAAAATTGGGTTTGGTGCTTGAGGCCATTGCAACTCTTATTACATAAAATGACAAACAGGAAACAAACAAGCCAATATAAGCAAAACAAAAACAACAAAAAGCCAAAACAAATAAACAAAACAAGGCAAACCATGCTGGTCCCACCTCTCTGAAGCCAGTACAGCAACCTGGAAGAAAGCGTGCCCTATGCCTCTGTCCCTCCAGGATCCAGCCCTGGCTGTCCTTTCATGAAATAGCTTTTGGCAATTACAGCCTTTAATCCCCCACCCCCCAAATCTTTGTTTGGTATGTGTCATTTCTCAAGATCTCTTACCTCTGTTGAGTCCCTACTTTGAATGCCCAGAGAGGCTTGACAGGACCCTGGGGTCAGATGCAGGCTTTGTGAAAGATGTGTGAACCCCAGCTCTGGGGTTTAATGTTTGGGGGTTGAAATAATCTTCTCTAGTGCCCTTCTGCAGGGTAGGTTTAGGAAGTCCTCGGAGCTCACCCCTCCACCTCCCTCAGCCACATGCCACCTCCTGTTACAAGAGTGAACTGTGTCAAGGCCTCTGGCAGGTGCTGGGCTCACTATAGTCACTGAGGCACTGGGCTCAGTCCACTGGGGTTCCCAAACATTGCTATTCAGAAGGTCTGGGGTTTTAAAGTACCAGCTCACCACAACTTGGTTTCTATAACGAAGGTAACGTTACAGCCTCTGGGTTTTGCGACAGCTGCCCTTTTTCAGGGTCTGGGGTGGTGGCTACAGTCTTGTCATGTGCAGTTTGAATTTTGGATGTCTCATGGGTTGTTAGTATGGACGACTTTACAGCTGTCTCTTAAAACCCAGTCTATTGTCATCTTCTGACGCCTAACATTCCCAGATGTTCCTTTATCAGAAGCAGAGCAGGGGCTGCTTTTTCATAGGTGCCAGGAGAGATGGCATCTGGAATGTTCCATCTGAGGCTCCTTGCAGGGGAAAGCATATTCAGGGGAAAGGCCAGGCCCCTGACAGGAGCTTCCCCTGGCCTCTCTTCTCCCCTCCTCTCTTCTCCCTTACTGTGCAAAGCATGGCAGCCCTCTGGCAAGGTGCAGAGCTGCAGGTGGACAGGGTGGGTTTGGGAGGAGAGACTTTTCTCACTCTGTCTCTGCCCACAGGACCTGACTTTGGCAGGCAGCCCGTGGGTGCTGGGGAGTGTTGATGGCCGCTGAGTGCCTTTACTTTGTGTCTGGGCTTATAAACCTGTTTGCAGACACCAAGAACACACCATGCCCCCCTTGCAAAATCACTTGTGTTCGTAGATTTTTGTTTTTTAAATGAAGGCACCTGGTTCAATTAAATTCATGACTTTGAAATGTCTGAGGGCCCAGGGCTGAGCTTGCTGAGGAGAACAGAGACTGCTGAGGGATTGTAAAGCTTGAGCAGTTCCAGGCAGGGCTGCTGCTGGCCTGCTCCTTCCCTCCACCTGGCTTAGCCTGCACCACTCCCTACTTGGGTGGAGGCTTTGTAGGAAAGACAATAGCCTGGTTATGTGTGACTTCAGATCAGCTGGCTGTTGGCAGGGCAGCTCACAGTAGGTATTTTCCAGCAGTAGTGGCCCCTACTGCTCTTTCTGAGGCTCAGCCTGGAGATGGGGAGGGCTGAGAGAGGCTTGTGCATGCACCTCCCAGACATGGCTGCTGGTAAGAGCTAGCCCTTCCTTTTAAAGTCAGCCCCCTGTTCTGATGAGGCAAATCTGGAAGGTACTGGCAAAAATGGACTCTTGTTGCCTATACTAGTGACCTGAACAACTGCCCTTTGGTGGCCCCTTCTGACCTTTCCTTCTTGTTGCTGCTGCTGCTGCTGCTGCTACTGGTGGTGGTGGTACTGCTGCTCCTTTGCTCCCCTCCTCCCCCTCCTCCTCCTCTTCCTCTCCACTGCCCCTCCTCCTCTCTTCCTCCCTCTCTTCTCCCTCCTCCCCTCCTCCTCTTCCTCCCCCTCTTCTCCCTCCTCCTCTCCCTCCTCCTCCTCTCCCTCCTCCTCCTCTTGACTATGCTAAGTTCTTAGTATTCATATTCCGGAGGGCAGAGCCAGGGTTTCTTGACTTTGTTGGCTACAGAATCAATCACACAGCACCCCCTCAGGGGACACTGGTCAACCACAGCGCCTTGTTTTTGTTCTTTAAGAGACTCAGCCACATCTGGATCTTTGCCCTGTGACCCCGAGAGTCAACCTCAGTCACAACCCACATGTCACAGTCTCAGGTCCCAATGAATAGACACTCAGCATTTATAAACCTCGGCAGCTGACCTAGGAAATGAGGGACTTTCATAGGCCTGGGCAACGACGTCACTGAATGGAGCAGCGTCTGCAGTTCCAGCCTGGACATAGAACTCCCAGCACGTTTCAGGAGGCATGTTGGGATGACGTGTGAGAGGCAGTGACTTGTAACAGACAAGCTGTGGCCTGTTTCTATAGGAATTTGATCACTACCACAGGCCACAAGATACCTGACCACAGGAGCCATGTCATTTTATTGTCTAGGGGCTTGCTAAAATATTACTGAGTAAATGAATACTCCCCTGGAGGGACCAACCTGGGTGAGGAATGAGGCTTATTCAAGAGTAGGAAAAACACTCTAAGCCACAGAACCCTCAGTGGTCAAAGAGGACATGTTGGAGGGGCCACCATGGTGACTTTGGCCCTGGGTTTAAGGACTAGGGTTTAGATAACAGCACCTTTTAAGTCTTTGGCGCTTGCTGAGATGGCAACTCTTTAACTGTGGAAGGGTTCTCTGTTTAAGCCTCTCTTTGGGGGAAAATGCCTTCATTTGGGGACTCTTGGATGGAATCGAGGTCTGGGGAAACTTGGAAGGTCAGGGCTCTAAGGCCTATCACAATCCAGAGCTGGTGGTATATGGCAAGACGTAGCATTTGGAACCAAACAGTGCTCAGTTCAAATCTTGCTGTCTACTAACCTGCGTAACTTTGGCAGGTTACCCAAACTCTTGAACCTCAGTTTCCTACTTTGTCAAATGGGGGCTGTGATGGTTTGTATGTGCTTGGCCCAGGGAGTGGCACTATTAGGAGGTGTGGCCTTGTTGGAGTAGGCATGACACTCTGAGTGTCTCGGGCTTAAGACCCTCATCCTAGCTGCCTGGGAGTCAGTATTCTGCTAGCAGCCTTCAGATGAAGATGTAGAACTCTCAGCTCCTCCTGCACCATGCCTGCCTGGATGCTGCCATGTTCCTGCCTTGATGATAATGGACTGAACCTCTGAACCTGTAAGCCAGCCCCAATTAAACATTGTCCTTATAAGAGTTGCCTTGGTCATGGTGTCTGCTCACAGCAGTAACTAAGTCAGGGGCAGTTCAGTCCCCAGGTAGGATGCCTGTAGAGAGTATATGACATAGTCTGAGAGTATTTGCCCTAGTGCCTGGCCTGTAGGCATGGTTGGCATTTCACCCGAGTGCCCTTCCCCCAGCTGCCTCCAAGAGGAAGGGGAAAATCCAGGAGAGATCAGTGAGGATGAGAAGTAAAGCTTGGCCAGGCCTAGGTTTCTTTCTCTCTGGCACCACAGCTGAGAGAGCACCCGAGAACCTCATCTGATGGTTTCTGGAGGGGGACACAGCTGGAGTTACCACAGAGAAAGGAGCTTCAGGTGAGAAAATGCCTCCATGAGATCCAGCTGTAAGGCATTTTCTCAATTAGTGACCAAGGGGGGAGGGCCTCTTGTGGGTGGTGCCATCTGTGGGCTGGTAGTCTTGGGTTCTATAAGAAAGCAGGCTGAGCAAGCCAGGAGAAGCAAGCCAGCCAGTAAGAAACATCCCTCCGTGGCCTCTGCATCAGCTCCTGCATCCTGACCTGCTTGAGTTCCAGTCCTGACTTCCTTTCATGATGAACAGCAGCATGGAAGTGTAAGCTGAACAAACCCTTTCCTCCCCAACTTGCATCTTGGTCATGGTGTTTTGTGCAGGAATAGAGACCCTGACTAAGACTGGGAAGTACCCACTCACGCATGGCCTTACATAAGTCTTTGTCTTTCTGTTAGACTGGCAGCCCCTGACCCTTAGACCCATTCAAAGGTGAGGGATCTACAGCGGAGGACTAGGAGAGGTGTTAGGACTTAGAGCCCCTGTCTCTTAACCTCCAGTCTAGGACACCAGGCCATGGCTTTAAGGACATTGTCTTAGACCCCGTCTCCAGACAGTCCCTGATCCCCATCTAATATCTTGAGGCAATGACATAGTTGAAGCTGTCACTCCCTCACGTCCCGCACTAACATACATCTCCCGCTGTGTGTAGTATCGGCAGTGCTGTTACCCAGGACCACTGAGAACTGTCGTTCTCAGGAGTGATGACTGAGCTTAGTTGTCAACTTGGAACACCTGGGAAGCGGGGACCCTCAATTCAGTAACTGCTTCCATTAGATTTGCCTGTGTTCATGTCTGTGGGGCATTTTCTTGATTGCTAATTGATGTATGAGGCCCAGCCCACTGTGGGTGGTACCATCCCTAGGCATGTGGATCTGGGCTGTGTAAGAAAGTTAGCAGAACCTGAGCCTGTGGGCAAGGTAGTAAGCAGCATGCTTTAAGCTCTGTCCTTGGCTTTTCTCAGGGACGGACTATACCCTGTATGCTAAAACAAAACAAACAAACAAACAAAATCCCCCAAACCTTACTTCGCAAAGTTGCTTTTGGTCTCGCTGTCTATCACAGCAATAGAGAGCAAACCAGAATACCATTGCATAGCTTTGGAACTAAATGGCATGGGTCCTATATTCGGAGTCTACCAATCAATGGACATGTACTACTGGTCGGGGATGCAGAGTGACCAGTGAATAGAGACAACCTGCCAGGGATGTTGTACTGCCACCAGATGGACACCACTGACCAGAGATACTAGATCATCCATCTAAGGACTGCACTTAGCAGGTGAGTAAAACAATTATGTCTCCTACATTGAAAACCTCAGTTTGGCTCAGCAGACCTGAAGCTAGCTACGATTGTAAGGCTGTTGCTTGGTGATAGCGGAGGAGGGGCAGAGAGAACAGGAGGTCTGAATGTAGGTGGGCTTGGGTGTTCACCCTGGCTCTGTCCCTTAGGTGTATGACCTGTCTTAATCTCGTCCCCTCATTTGAATATTCCGCAGTAAGCCCATTTAGTTCGTATAGAGATACTGTGAGGGATACCTGAAGAATAACCTGTAGCATGCACAGCATAACAAATGGCACACAGTATACATGCTGGACCTGTTTGTTCTCATCAGCATCATTCACTAGTTCATGCAACGTGAGTTGGGTCTAGTTATGAGGCACCTGGCAGGCACAGTCAACAGCATAACGGTTTAGTGATCTCCTACCGAAGAGCCCTGGGTACCAGTTCTCTGCACTCTGGTCACCAAAAGTGAATACAGTCATGACTGGACATGCTTTCAGAGCACCCTGCCCATCAGTCATCTGATCCCTTATCCCATCCACACTTGCCTCGTACAGGAGCCTATGCATTGCAAGATTGGGCTGAAAAGCAAACTTTCACAATCCCTGGACTATTGGGTCAACGGTAGCCCAATTTTCTCCTTCTCTTCCTCCTCCTCTTCCTCCTCCCCTTCCTCTTCCTCCTCTTCTCTTTTCTCCTCCTCCTTTTCTCTTTTCTTCTCTTCTTCCTCTTTCTCTTCTTCCTCCTCCTCCTCTTCCTCCTTCTCTTCCTCCTCCCCTTCCTCTTCTTCCTCTTCCTCTTCTCTTCTCTTTTTCTCCTCCTCCTCTCCTCTTCTCTCCTCTTCCTCTTTCTCTTCTTCTCCTCCTCCTCTTCCTCCTCCTCTTCCTCCTTCTCTTCCTCCTCCTCCTCCCCTTCCTCTTCTCTTCTCTTTATCTCCTCCTCCTCTCCTCTTCCTCCTCTTTCTCTTCTTCTTCCTCCTCCTCTTCTTCCTCTTCTTCTTTTTACATGTAGAGACATTTTATATGCAACATTTAAAAGCATCCATAAACATTCCATATATTTGATTTCCACGATTGGAGCCCTGGGGGTATTTTTCTGAGAATATTTCATGAGAAAGAGACAAGTGATAGCTGTTTATACTCGACCGGTAACCATAGAGATGAAATTCCACCAGATCAAAGTCGGAAGGTAATTAACTCCCTGCAAATTACAGTTGTTGAACTTATGCAAAGACACATGACTTCACTCACGGGCTAAGCAGCCAAGAGAAAATGTCTGGGGGGAAGGGAAAGGGTTAGCAAGACTTACCAGCAAAACTATGTCCCCTGTCCCTTCCTAGAGGGAAGGTCTCTGAGGGGCCTGTGGTCTGACCTGAGGGCTTGGCCTCTGCAGCTGTCCGTCAAGTGCACCCCGATCCCTTCCCCTGTGTCCACCATTTGAGTGATCTCTTCCCAAAATCACAGGGTGGACTCCATGGATGCAAGCCCTGATATGACCACATGGGCTCAGGTGTTCATGAACTGTATAAAAAGATGGCTGGCCACTATAATCTCTATTTGTTACCTTCCCATACTGCTCTATAAAGCAGGTGTGTGTGTGTGTGTGTGTGTGTGTGTGTGTGTGTGTGTGTGTGTGTGTAGATTCACATCCTGTATAAGCTGCCAAGCAAGCAAGCCAGTCTTCACATCCTACGTGTTACTAGAGCAGCTCTTCCTTGGTGACCCTTGGAGGTTGCATATGCACACAATCATAGTCATCAGGCAGTGACAATCCCAGAATTGGCCTCCCCTTCTTTGTCCAGTGGATACCCTGTAGGATTTCAGCCTCCAGATGCCCACATGGCAGCTTTTGGAGGACTGACTGCTCCCTTTGACTCGGTGCTGGGGTTGATGCACTTGGCAGGGGGGCTGCAATCCAGTGCTACTTACTAGCTGTGAGACTTCCTTGAATTGCTTAGTATTTCTATGACTCACTCTGAAAAGAGCAGGTCTGAGGGGGAGGAGGAGGTATTGCATATAGAACCTGCCAGCACAGTGCCCAGCACCCTGGGCCAGATGGCTATGAAGCCCAGCTTGCCATCCCGAAAGCTGAAGCATATAGTAGGCAGGGGCCTTACCCAACCTCCCCAGCCCCCCAAATCAGGCTGTTTGAGGCGTAAAGGAGTTAAGATATTAAGTAACTTGGTTTTGACAGGAGAGGGAAGGACAGCTGATAGTCGGGAGGCAGGGCAGGTGGAGTAGGTAGGAAGGATGAGGGTGAGAGAGGAGGCCTGGATGTGCCTGAGGAGGCAGAGGAAGGGCAGAGCCACACCCTCTGTCTCCCTGGTCCATTTCCTCCAGCCAGCATGTCTTGGTGTCACCTTGGCCTGTCCCTGTTCAGAGAACTGTGATGGAGAAGATACATCCCCAGGTCTGGCCTCAGGACTCCAAAGCTAGCTCAGGATCGCTGTGGCCCCTCTGGGAAACTTGTGAAACTTCAGAAATGGTGGGCAGTTAGCACATGGCCATTACCTTGGGGAGAACCTGTTCTCTGACCCTGCCATGACATATCTGCAAGGAAAAAAAAATAATCCATTTGTCTTTCTACGTGTTCCTTGGTGCTCCGTGTATCACCGTGCTGTGTTTTTGGTTGTCAAGGATACCTCTGCTGGCCTCACCACAGCTTCTCATGCTGCGAATTGTCTCTGGCAGTTGATTGATTAAAAGTAGGTTATACTAATAAGGGAGGAAAGTTGCTTCCGGGCCTCCACAGCGCCAGGGCCATGTTGGTGGTTGCTGGAACATTCCGGCTGGAACCTGTTGAGAAGTGGATGAGTAATACTGTCTCTCAGTCCAGGTTGGGCAAGGCCTGTCCCCACATTCCCTGTGGGCTGCTCACCGCTCCCGGGGCTGGGGGCTGCTGGATCTGAGGACCCTGAGGTCAGGGGTAACAGAATACTGGGGTAGGGTCCTAGCAGGAATCCTAAGGAGACACTCATTCTTTTCCCTTTGGCCACCAGACTTTCAAAGCAACACACATACACCTTCCCCCTCCCCATTGGAATATCCCCAGAATCTCATGCTGGGAGCCTGGTGTCAGCCAGAGCGGGAGATAACTTGTCTCCTGGAAAAAGATTTCAGAGTTCTGACAACTTCCAGCCCATTTAGCCGGAGAGACCAGAGCAGGGACAGTGCAGATAAGGTTGGGAATCACCATGCCTTGACCTGCTTAGTTACAAATACATGTATTTATTTATGTGTGTGTCACACATGGAGGTCATGATAGGTTTTTTCCTTCTACCACGTGGGTCCTTCCTGGGGACTGAAGTCATGTGATCAGGCTTGGTAGCAGATGCCTGCTGAGCCATCTCACCAGGCTAACGTCTCTTGCTCTCTACTTAAATCTAATCCCATGCCAGAACCCAGAAGATGGACTTGGGGTTGTGGATATGGGCTCTTCCTTCTCCCTAGTGTGGCCACGTGGACTAGATTTCCTCTCTCTGCTTTTCTTTTTGACTTTGCCTTTTTCACTGGCTTGTAAGACAAGTGCCTGAATCGGCTTATCAGGGAAGCTGGGGGCCCAGTCTTTGACCCTCACAAATCCAGTGACTCCTGAGGGGCCTGGGGGGGGCTACCTTGGAACCCAGCTGGGCTCCTCTGGAGGGAACTTGGGTTGGGAGGAACTTCAGGGTCAAACAGAATTGGAATATTTTCCTCCCCTCCCCCCCAGGTTTCCAGTTCTATTCAGTTGGCCCCATCCCTTGTTACCCCTCTCCTCCCCTTCTATTGGGCTTTAGAGCCAGTGAGCCACTCAGCAAGACTTAAATGCCCTAGCTTCTGCCTTCTACAACCTCCTCATCCCAGCTTCCCACCTGTGTCAGGGCCTGGCCAGGCCAAAAGGCATTGCAGCTTCAAAATTCCTGGGACCCCAAGTGCAGAAGTACTGAGTTTGAATCTGTGGTGGTTTGTATATGCTTGGCCCAGAGAGTGGCACTATTAGGAGGCCTTGTTGGAGTGGGTGTGGCCTTCTTGGAGTAGGTGTGGCCTCATTGGAATAGGTGTGTCACTGTGGGCGTGGGCTATAAGACCCTCATGCTAGCTGCCTGGAAGCCAGTCTTCTAGCAGCCTAGATGTAGATGAAGATGTAGAACTCTCAGCTCCTCCTGCATCATGCTTGTCTGAATACTCTATTCTCCCACCTTGATGATAATGGACTGAACCTCTGAACCTGTAAGCCAGCCCCAATTAAATGCTGTCCTTATAAGAGTTGCCTTGGTCATGGTGTCTGTTCACAGCAGCAAACCCTAACTAAGATAGAAGTCAATATACTTACCTGCTCATGGCCCTGGGTTTTAATGTTTCTTGGCTTTGGTTTCTCTGGTTTTACAAAGCACAGGTAACAATGCCCACCCCATGGGTTGACTTTGAGGGATATCATCAATGTCAGGTCCCTTGTGCTGTGCCTGCCACTTAGCACATGGTAGGCATGGATCCTCCTTCCAGCTCAGGGCAGGCACTGGTCTTCAAACCTCCTATATCCTCATAGTAGTTGGTACCAAGCCAGAGCCTACAGTCAATAACACGAGTCCCTACTGTGGTGAGAGTCAGCTCTGCTACACATGGTAGGGTGAGTTCTGTTTTTATCCTCATGTGCTGCTAGGTGCTGCTGCACTGTGGTTGGTCATTTCCCACCCATGTGTTCACCAGCAGGCTGAGGGGAAACCAGATGTTCCACATCCTTGGTGGGTTTTACCATGGGGTAGGGTATGTACTTCTGAAGTCCCCGGGAAGAGACCCGTTTCCAAGGAGCTTTGTCTCTCGTCCCCATAGAGAGTTGTATGTGATGGCTTGGTCACCTCTTTTTTTCCTGGAGCACCCTGAGACACCCCTGAGTTCCTGGGGGTGTTTTTGGTTACTCCATTGTTTGCCTTATTGATGTTGGAAAGTGCTGTTCACTCTCAGCTGACTTTTGCAACCATCACGCCCTGACAGGCAGTGTTCTGGTTAGAGAGTCAGGCCCCCAGACACATACTGGTCCTTTGGTTGGTCAGTCACACAACCTTAAATACTACTGTATTTATTCAGCTGTGACAGTAGGAGGCTGTGGGTAACAGAGGAACGGCTGAGCAGAGTGGGATCCTGCATGTGGTCAGTCTCTACCAATTAGGTCACATAGGCTTCAAGGAAAATGGGGAAGAGACAAAACCATTGGCCTCAGTGGCCCACGCCTTGGCCCCCTGGCTCCCTCGCATCCCCTGATGTAATGTCCCTTTAAGGAATTCTAGACACTAGCTCCTCACCCTCCACAGTACCTCTAGCCACTGTCTACTCCAGCGTTGTGAAGCTCCTGTTAAAGAGAGTGAAGGTGGATGACTTCAGGCAGAGGCTAGCCTCATTAGGCTTAGTGCCTCCTGCAATTACCATGCAGGCTTTGAGGGGCCCATTCTTCCCTGTCAGCTCCAGGGCAGAGCGGAAATCCTGATGAAGAAGGGCAGCCTCTCTGCAGGCCCAGCACTGCCTTTGGCCATGTGCTCAGATGGCCCCACATCCTGTGCCTCTCTCTGGATGGGTTGGGGTGCTGCTCAGAGCCTGAGGAGCCAATCTTCCAAGGTTGGCTGATTTGAATGGTGATAACAGCCAGCTTCCTGCATGCCTCAGGACCCATGGAACTAACAGACTGCCAAAAGCAGGGCCCTCTAGCTTGGGGGCTGCACACAGCTCCCCTGACCTGCTCACTGGAAGGAGAGGCAATTCCCTTAGTGTGGTGGCTAACCTTGGTTGTGGACTTGACACACCTGGGAAGAGGGACCCTCAACTGAGGGATGGCCTCCTCAGATTAGCTTGTGATCATGTCTGTGGGGGCATTTTCTTGATTGCTAATTAATGTAGAGGGCCTGGTCTCTAGTCCTATCCCTAGACAGGTGGGCTCGGGCTATATAAGAAAGGTAACTGAGCATGAAGCTGGAGCAAGCCAGTAAGCGGCATTCCTCCACGATCTCTGTCTCAGTTCTGGACTTCAGGGTCCTGCCTTGGCTTCCCTCAATAATGGACTATGATCAGGACACGGAGGCCAAATATACTCTTTCTAAGTTATTTTCGACCATTACATTTCATTACAGCGACAGAGTAGAGTAGGACCCTTGGGAATATGAGGCTGATGGTTTTGGGACTTTGTCACAGTTGCACATGGCTTGATGACGATTGACCACCTCAGCTATGACCTTGAGAAGAAGCAGAGGGCTCCCAAATCCCAGGGTCAGAGTTGGCACCCTACTCCCTACCTGGTTCATACCAGATGAGGCAAGCAGAGGGACACGGGGAGAGCAGAGAGTGCGGGCAAGGGACAAGAAACGAAGCCAGCAGCCGTGGCCCTTGGAGTCCTCGCTGGAGGCAGAGTTAGCGTCTCTGACTTGAACTATCTCAGAGTCCTTTTAGGAACCTGGATGTGGGCTCTCCTGACATAGAAGAGCAAACAGGTAGAGGCAGGAAGGAGCTCATCTGAGTCCCACAGGCGTGCTTAGTAGCCTGTCCCAGTTCGTCTGTCTCGGGAATCTGTCCTTGTAACCCCAGGAGAAGCTGCACAAGTATCCAACTGGATGGACGAGTAAGCCAGAAAACCAAGCAAACACGGGGCAGGCAGGACTTTTCTTTGCCCTGCCTTGGGCCAGGTGCCCAGTATGGATCTCTATGTCCAGAAAGGCAGGTGCAAATACTCAGGTTAGTAGTGGGTTACTTGTACTAGTTAACCAGTAAGAGGTTAGTTAGTGCCCAGATACAAGGACCAGAGCGGCCAGGGTCAGAATAGCCTGCAGCCATGGTGCCTGGCCAGTGTGTCCCTACAGTCCATGATGAATTGCTTGTCTGGGTGTGTCCCACTTAATATCTTGTAGTCACAGAGCTGGAGGGACCTCAGTAAGAAGGGACTTTAAGGCTTTTAATGTGGCATTCCCCAGTCATGGAAGACTACACTAGAGTAAGTACTACAGGGTCATAAGCAGAAAGGTTCGCTAGTCCACAGAGATGTCCAGTGTGGTGGTCAAGAACAAGTTTTGGGAGTCAGAAAAGAATCTGAGTCCGTTTCCGCATTGGCTCCGTGGTCTCTTATTGTCCCCAGCTTCAGGTGGGCTTATAATAACACCCCACGGGCTTGCTGTGAGGGATGGATGACTGTGTGGTACTTAGAACAGCCTAGAGTAAGTGCTGTGTGGGTGTTTGTGAGATGCAAACACTGAGAACCATTGAAAGATGCTTTTAAGTAATTTCAGGCGAGAACTGTGGGCTGCAAGATTACATACATTATGCTTCTAATTTTATGTGTGCATGTATATTTCTATGCATTCAAATAATTGCTTCTGTTGTAAAAATTGGATGGTTTTGATTTCTTTATAACATTCTATTTTTTCTCTATTATCTACAATAAGCAAGGATTACTTTAATTAAAAAATTACATTTAAAAACAAAGAGTGTTTCTGTATGCCTGACTCCAGTGCCATCCCTCATATAGGATTAGTTCTAAGTGGCAAATACTGTGCTCGGGGGAGAAGCTGGGAGTTCTTGTTTGGAGCTGCTCAAGGCCTATTTAAATGTCCAGAGATGATGGCTACCATGGCCTGTCACTTCCAGGCTCTCCTCTGTCCTGGGTGGTCCCCATCTCCCGTAGGAATGCTGTAAGGACCCTTATCCACAGTGGCCACTGTAGACTAAGTTTTCTTTGAATATAGTTTTCCAAAAAATACGAGCATTTAACATCTCTGCCATACGACCCTTCTTGCTGGGAGTTTGATGCCTTTGAATGCATGTTAAGAGATATCATGAAGTCTCTAGCTAGGTGAGACACCTCTGCACTGACATGGGTACCTGGGAAAATGGCTTATTTTATTATTACTTTATTATTATTCTTTTACCAGTCTCAGTTATGAGCAGAGAGAGATTCTCGTGGACACAGAAAATGCAAGTTTGGAGAGATAAATTTGCTTAGGAGATGTTTTCTGGTCAAAGCCAGCGATTTATGTGTTGCTGTAATATTTTCAGACTTAAGGTCTAAGTGGAGCCGTGCATACCGTGTCTGAGCTGGAATACGCTTTCTCTCTCTTTTTTATTGTGGCCTTTTAATTTCTCATCACATGACAACGTGTGTCTGGGTCCTAATGCTCTCAATGAAGAGTAGAAAAACCAAGCCTTGCCATTTCTTAAAGAATTGAGTACAAAAAAACTTTACATAAATTCAAAGGATGAATACATTTTCAGGTGCAAGTGCAGATGATCTTAACTCAAGGCAAATCACTCATGGTGGTCTGGAGGGAAAACACCACGATGGAAACTGGGTCCTAAGGCTTGGATTTTCCCACCCTGTTAGGCTGGCAAGACAGAAGTGATAACCAGATCAGGAACCCTTGCCAGCTTCAAGAAATCCTGGCACAGTCAGCTGCTGGTTAATACCTTGCACAGATCACTGCAGGCTGTTCACCAGCTTGGGGATTTTTTTTTTTTTTTTTTGCACAGTGTGTTCTCCCCAGCCACCTAGTGATCAAGTCCATGTAGCCTGGAACCTGCTCGGTCCATCTGGAAGCATTAGCGGTGGATGATGGAGGGGCCCGACTACTCAGACCCCTGCTTGCTGACCCACATCTGCTGGAAGGTAGACAGGGAGCTGCCAATCCAGACTGGGTCCTTGGGCTCCGAGAGAGCAGTGATTTTGATCTTCACTGTGCTGGATGCTGGGATGTGGTCTCTTCTCCTGTCAGCAATGTCTGGGTACTCGGTGATGCCACAGACTATGCTGTGTTGGCATACCTGCCCTTGCCGATAGCCACATAACACTTCGTGATGAGGTCGAAGGCAGTCTCATGGGTGCCACAGGACTCCCTGCCCGGGGGGAGGGCTGGAAGAGCACCTCTGGACTTCAGAATCTCTTACTGCCGATCACCTCCCGTCAGCCATCTCATGGCTTTTCTCTGAGGAGAATGCAGCAGTAGCCATTTCTTGCTCCAACCCAGGGCAACACAGCACAGCTTCTCCTTTATGTCACTCACAGTCTCCCACTCAGCCATGATGGTGAAGCTGTAGCCATGCTCAGTAGGATGGCTGTGAGACGGTCTGTCAGGACCTGGCTAGGTCCAAATGTAAGTTGGCATGGGAAAGGTTGTAGCCCTCAGAGATGGGCACTGATTATGTGTCCTGGTTGTCAGAGTCTATGACAATGCCGGTGGTGCACCAGAGGCATACTGGGGCAGTGCCCCCTGAATGGCCACTTGCATGGCTGGTTTCAACCACTACCTGCTTCATCTTCTCTCTGTTAGCTTTGGAGTTCCGGGGGCCTCCATCAAAAGCACCAGGTGATCCTTGCGAGCCATGCAAGGCTCCTTGTAGAAGGTGCATTGCCAGATCTCCATGTTTGTACCAGTTGGAGACAATGCCACACTTGATAGGTTAATTCAGCATTAGAACACCCTTCTTGCTCTGGGTCCTGTCTTCTACATACATAGAGTTCTTCTGGCCCGTGCTCACCATGAGGCCCTGGTGTTAGGAGCATCTAACAATGGAGGGGTGTGTGCACTGGGATCTTTGATGCCAGCAAATCCAGCTTTGCACGGGCCAGAGCCACTGCCAACGAGGAGTGTGCCCATTTCTTATTCCATTTGAAAAGACACATGGTGTAGACCGTCCACTGAGAGCGAGCCCATGCTCTCTCTGCAGAGGACTCTGAGGACCGTCTCAGCCCTAGAGGAAAGAATGACATCTGGGCTTTTAGCCAGGGCAGACAGGCTCAAGACTCTGTGGACTGGACTGGATTCTTGTTGACATGCAACCAAGCAGTGTCTGGGCCTGCCTCTGGACAGAGACCTAGATATTTGTGTGGACTTGTATTCTCCAGTCTTGTTTCCTTCCCCATAAAGTGCCCATCTTTATGGCGTTGTAGTAAGAGTTGCAGGCCTACCTGGGCAAGGCCAGACAGTGTGTTAACTGGGATTTCACTCAACATTAATTTGAGGCTCTAGAAGTGCTCTTGTTTGCCAGAGTCTGACTCTGTTTGTAAAAGTAAGTTTTATTTGCAGAGTCTGACTCTGTTTGTAAAAGTAAGTTTTATTTGCCAGATTCAACTGTTGTCTCCGAGGCTTACTGCCTCCGTCTGCTAACCTAGGCCTAGTCCTGGAAGCTTCTAGCCTCTGTACAATCTAATCTAGGCCTAGAACGTTTTCAGCGTCTGAGACTTACTGCTGAATAAGATCACTCTTTCTGTTCTTTCTAATTTCTTGCTGACTGGTTCAACTCTGCTTTTCTGGTTCACACTCCTCTCTGAGCTGACTGGTTCAATCCAGATTCTCTCAGTTTCTCACTGAATAGCTCTGCTTGGCCACAAACTAACTCTAGCAATCTGTTCTTATCTTCTGGCTCCTTCTCATCCTCTGGTTCCTTCTGTCATTACCTGTGTCTAGCTTGAACTGCTATGAACTCGGCTCTACTGCCTGCCTCTCAACTCATTGACTCAACCAAACTGAATAGAACTCAGAGATCTGCTTGCCTCTGTCTCCTGAGTGCTGGTATTAAAGGTCTGTCGGTGTCTAGTTGGATCACACAGACCTAGAAGATTTTTGGATGTGATCTTTTGCCAGAGCAGCCATATTCTAAATTAAAATTCTTCTATATCTTTTTAAAAATTTTATTTTAACTATTTGAGAAGCATTTATCTTCAGATAAAACATCAGACATTTAATCCTGTAAGAAGGCGACTTTGGTGTATGTGTGGACCATGCTTCGAGGTCAGACACAGCTCTCAGGGGTTCGTGATGATTTCATGATGTTTTTATCACTGCCTCAGCAGCCATGTCAAGTTTAACATGGGAGAAACCCAGGCTGAAAAAAATTAAGTGGCTTGCCAGGGTCCCTGGCTAATGAATGGCTGATCCTGAACCCAGCTCTTTTCAATGCCTCGACGTCTAGGATCTACGGTCTTCCCTGGTGCACAGGACATGTTCCCTTCCAGGGAAAGTTTCTGGGGCCTGTGCGCTATGAAAGATCGGCAAAGGGGGTTCTTGGAAAAAATACCGCCTCTGCCTTAGGTGCCTTTGTTTTTGTGGCCTATGAACAAACCTCCCTAACCATAGAGGTGAGGATTCCCAGGTCTGGAGGAGCAGTCCTGAGTGTGCTGGGTTTGCTTTTATAGTTCAGAGGAACAATAAAGCAGATGAAATTACCCTGACGGTTTGTGAAAGAGTGAACTGGAATTCCTTGCCTGTGAAGTCCAAAATCCTTCTATTCTCTGGACTCCCTCCCTCCTCACAGTGTGTCCTGCTGTGACCTATCCTGGGCTCATCTCAGACCCGGGAACTCTTCTCCCAGGCACAGTGTCTGGACCCCACAACCTCAAAGTGTCACCAAGTTAGCCTGTCACCTCCGAGGGTGCCCTCCAGAGGCTGCTTCTCAGAAGCTTGGGTTCCTGCACTCATTGTGTCTGCCGAGTGAGGGGGATGTCCTCCAATGCCTTTCCTCCATTCTCTGAATCATCAGTGGGGAAAGCAGAGCCTGATAATTACAGTTGATCCTTTGTCATCCTCGTTCGATCTTAAATGTCCCCCAAGAGCTGTGGAGGAAAGGCTTGATCATCAGGCCGTGGAACTGTTGGGAGATGGTGGAAACTTTGGGATGAAGGACCTGGTGGAAGAAGTTAGGTCATTGGGGGTGTGGCCTCGAAGAGTACTTTGGAGCCCTCCCCCTTTTTCTTTTGCTTCTAGCTGTAATGAGGTAAGCAGCTTCACTCACCACATCCTTTCCCATACCTTCCATCTTACCACAGGCCCGAGGCTGTAGAGTCCAGACACCATGGACTGTGGACTTTTTTCAGGTTGTCGTTGGTGGAAAGCTGCAGAACATAGCAACCAGAAGAGACAAACTCATTTCCATGCACATATGTATGCGCATGTGTGTGTGTGTGTGCGCGCGCGCGCGCGCACGTGCATTTCTTCCATAATTCATCCACTTGTCATTTGAGGACCTGTTTGTACCAGGACCTGTGTTAAGACTGGGATTTCCTATTGACAGTGTCCTTTGCCTTACAGAAGCTTTGCAGTTTCATGAGGTCCCATTTGTCTATTCTTGATCTTAGAGCATAAGCCCCTGGTGTTCTGTTCAGGAACTTGTCCCCCGTACCCAGGTGATCGAGAGTTTTCCCCACTATCTCTTCTATTAGATTCAGTGTAGCTGGTTTTATGTGGAGGTCCTTGATCCACTTGGACTTGAGCTTTGTACAAGGAGATAGGATGGGAAAAGATCTTAACCAATCCTATGTCCGATAGAGGGCTAATATCCAATATATACAAAGAACTCAAGAAGTTAGACTCCAAAAAACCAAATAACCCCATCAAAAAATGGGGAACAGAGTTAAGCAGAGAATTCTCAACTGAGGAAATTCGCAGGGCTGAGAAGCACCTAAAGAAATGCTCAACATCCCTAGTTATCAGGGAAATGCA
>CM052714.1:6691381-6717111 GCA_028551405.1 Uromys caudimaculatus | reverse complement strand
GGGAATCATCGGAAATGTAAATAAAGTATCAAAAATAAAGAAAAAAAAAAAAAAAAGAAATGCATCTAGGCCAGAGATCACAAATATCTGTCATGCTCATGGTACCAAAGGCCAATACAACCATTCTGCTACTGGGTGGGGCTCAGGGGTTTAGTGTTGGCCTCTCCTATAGGCAGATTAGGCACCCAGGTAGACAGCAAGCCTAGATAATACTCATAATAGAGAAGTTCACCTGTCAAGCCCCTACATGGCCCTGCCAACTCTCATCCATGTTCATGGGCCCCTGCCTGAGCCTTGGGTGACCGCTAAGTGACAGTTACCCAGTGAGTCACTTTGTCCACATGATCATTAAGGTCTCCTATACTAACTGATGTCCTTAAGACATTCACATAGCACACATTCACAGCTTGTATGCTCATTTTGACTTTGTCACTATTATAGCCCTGGCTACCCACATCTCGGAGCACCTAGACAAACCAATTAGTGATTCCTACAAAGCTATGTGGCTCTATACTTCCAGCTAGCCCTCACTTCACGTGACTGGACAATCAAATGTTCTGCTCAAAGTTCTGTCTATAAAGTCCAATCTAGACACTGAAACCGCATAGTAATGCAAACAGAATTGTTACTGTGGGGTTAGTGTGCTAAACGTTAATGAGAGTCCTAAAAGTCCAGGTACAACAGACACAAGGAGCAGTCACTATACCTCAGGCAGTTAGTGCACATGAGGAGAAGCCCTTTCCTTCCTGCCAGGCTGGGATTAAAACCCCAGAAGGACCTGGTCTTGCTCCAGTGACCACTAGAAGCATGTAGATGCTGAGGAGGCAAGCTGGGGTTGTGCCACCTGTGGAATCAGGAGAAGATACCCAGGAAGGAAGACTCCATAACACAGAATGTGCCTGCTGTGGAGCCACTGGAGGGAAGGCGAGGGGCAGGTGGTACCCAAGAAGGAGCATTCCACTGGGAAACTTCCAGAAAAGATTCCTGAGGTCAGGAGAGAGATGACAGCCACTACAGAAGCTCAGGTTCTTCCTCTCTGCTCAATCAGGCACTGCGGAAAAGTGTCCCCATGTGCTCCAGGGCCTAAACTTCAGACCTGTGTCCCAACCAGGCTCACAGAAAACAGAAAGAGACAAATCCCCTTTCTTCCCAGTCCCTCGATTGGCAAGGTTTACGTGTGCCGGCTGGCAAGGGAACCATCTGCAAAGCCCACCTCCATCATGAAGCAGACCAGTCAGGGTAGACTGACTGTATAGCAGGCCTGACGACTGGTACGGGGAAGTGTGCCAGGAGATGATGTCAGGGGGAAGGCAGGGAGCACACCAACACACGACAGTACATTGTTATCCAAGCAGAGCCCAGCAAATAAACCAGCTGATCAAAAGACAAGACAATCAGGAAAAGGTACCTTGAGAGACAGAAGATACACTTCCTTCCCACCACCACCACCAAGACAAGCTTAACCCAAGCACAGGGGCTGGATGCTCTCAGTCCTCTTGGATTCTAAGCAAACCACCCTTAGAGAATCTTCCTGTGAGCCTGACACTGGGCTGGGTACTTTCTCTCATTTGTTGAGACCCTGGCCAGGGCAGGGAGAACCACACTGCTTACTAACAACCAGGGCTATGTGTGAGGCTATGCTTCACTGGCTCGACCCTTGTCCTAAAGACATTCAACTCCAAAACCATCCCCTCCTGGTGGCCCTTGTTGCGGGAAACCAACCAGGCCCTGGCTGGTTGCTGAGAACTCTATGCATGGAGGATTCTTTCTACTCTAGAGGCAAACATGGACCCTGAGCCGCTCTCCCTACAACTCTGGCCTCTTGGATGTTGATGAGGTCTCCCAGCCTGGTGTTTAAGCAATCTTGCGTGCATGTATCGGTGTTGGAAAGGGCAGCCAAGGAGAACTGGCCTGTAACCAAAGTTGGTTCTGTCATAACCAGGGTCCCTTTGACCTTTGTTTTTGGTAGACTAGACTTTTAGGAAGAGAAATGGGAAGGCAAACAGTTACTCTGGGATCTGTGGCATTTGAGGTTGAGGAAAACATTGGTCACATCCGGTCCCTTAGCTGTCAGACTTACACTGTCTCCAAGTTGTGGCCTCGATTTCATAACATCTCAGTTCAGGGTCACAGAGCGAACACTGTCTTGGTTGAGGAGCACTCAGAGCTTCAGAGCCTTCTCCAGGAATCTCCAGACCCTACTTAACCTGCTCATAAATGCCCTCTTGCCTCATCCCTCCACTAACAAGTCAAATCTCAAGTCCCCGGCATTGATGGCCATGACCCCTCCCAGACCACGGGCCACACACTGGGTAGCATGGGCCTGCCGGTGTATGGAGAATCAACTTAGGAACTCCCAAGCTGAGGATACAAGTCTTACCCAGGCAATGAGGCTGGACCGAATTGCTGGCCCTAGAGCTAGCTCTCAAACATGAAGATATGGAGCATGGGCAGGACTCATGCAGATGCCCCTGCAGTCCCTGTGAGAAGAACAGCATGCTGGCTTCCTATCTCCACCATCCCGAGCCCTCTACCCCCTCCTCCCGCCTGCTTCTCCCCTTGGTTCCTCTTCTCATCTCTGAGGAGGCAGGTCATTTTTGTCACTGGGTAAGGACACACACAGAGTCATACCTGCCCACTCTCTTCTCAACTATGAATGATCTGAAACAATGAGACTGCAGGAATCCCAAGGAGGCACATTTGGAAGATATGAATAATCGCAAAGGCAAAAGTTGAGAATGGCTCCTGCCAGGGCGAGTGCAGGAAGTGGGTGGAAGTGGGAAGGACTCTATTAATTCCCTCTGACCTTGAATGAGTCATGACTCTCAACTTCCTACTCAAGTGTCTGGATGCTGCGCTTCGGTCATGACTAAGGCGCTCTGGTGGGCACACACTGCCTCCTGTATCCACACAGCCATCCTAACTCCAAACTGCCCCTACTGCCCAGGCCACATGCAGAGCGGCCCTGCACACAGCTTCAGTCGCTGTACTCCCACTTTCTGGTCCAGCCTTTGAGCTTCAGCCCTCTGCTCATGCATTTGTGTAGCCTGGGGTTACTCTCTCTATACTCAGCACACTAGATCCTAAGCCCTCCTGTCTCGGCACAAAGCCATCTCCTCAGGGCAGCTCTCCCAAGCCCACTGGCTCACTCCCATCAAGCCAAATGACCTATTCATCCATGAGCCTCCATCAGATGTCAGCAATGTCTCCATGAACCCTGGCACAAACTTGGAGAAGGAACGCTCTATAGCCCCATACTCTGCTCCTGATGGTCCCCAGCCTGCTGACGCCATTGACAGAGACACCAATCTCTCCAATTATAGTATCACCAACCTAAGAGCAGGCCTCACACCCAGCATCGCTTATGGAGCCCAGGCTGCCATACACTCAGAGAAAGACGCAATTGTAGGCTGGGTTCTGTTTCCATCTTCCCACAGACTGTCTAGTTAAAGACACCAGTGCTCATGGTTTGGGGGCAGGAAGGAATCTGCAGGGCTTCTCAGGAGAAGTTGGAGAGAGAGAGAGAGAGAGAGAGAGAGAGAGAGAGAGAGAGAGAGAGAGATGTGAGGAACTATGGCCATACCCAGCATCCAGCAGCTGCTTCCCCTTCCTAGGAAGCCATGTTTGAAGCCTCCAGCTCTAGCTACTACCATGTGCAAGCTCCTTGGTACTGTTACCTTCATCCAGACTCCAGCAAGCCCTAGCAGAAAGGGCTTTTCCAAGCGCCGTTTACATTCTTGTCGTTTTTGCCTGTGTTTAGACTTGTGGGAGAGAAAAAAAAAACACATTTCAAACATTTACAAGCCATCCTGGGCCCTTGTGGATTTCACATAAACTATCCTATAAACCAGTGAACTTCAGAGTCTCTAACTCCACAAAAGTCATAAACCCTCAAAGCCGTAAGCCCATGAAGATTCTCTGCTCCAACATTCTTGTTTCAGGGCCAGAAAAACCCAGGCTCGGGAGGGAAAGGCCCTGCTGAGGCACACTGGAGTTGGGTACAGAGCTGATCTCTACCACCCAACCCATGAATCCCAACCCAGTTCAAAACAGTGTAGCCCGTGAGCACATCGCCTCTGCCAGCATGTGGTTCTGGTTTTTAAGAGGACTGATTTGAGGTTTGGAAATACTAGTGTGCCTAGGATTTTGGCAAAGAAATGTGTGTTAAGTGTACATGCTTGGCTGACAGCCATGCCCCAGCGCCAGGCAGACTGCCTGTATGATGAGAGCGCTCTAGGACTTGATGGGGGGGGGGGGGGGCGCATCTTGTGCAAGGCTCCGGACTCACTGGATGGAAGCATGGCTCCATGTGAAGTCAATATCACCTACCAGGAGCTGTTCTAATGGGAGATGTAAGATAACCTTGCCTTCAGAAGAGTCTCAGTGAGCCCAGGAATGAAGATCCCAGCAGAGGCCTCCCGCCTCAGCCCCAAAAGGTGCTATAGGCAAAGTTCTAGTACGAGCCAGGAAGGCACCAAACAGACCCTTAGCCATCTGGGCCAACACCTTTCCCTCCACCGTAACAGGCCCAGGCAGGAAATTAAGCAAAGCTCTTTCTGAACTTCTGCAAAGGAATTTCCTGGAGGGTCCTGGAGGCCTATGCTCAGAGGAACCAGGAATCGTGTTACAACAAAAGCTACAGGCCCTCAGGTTCCCCCCACAGCACCTGTTCTACAGAGCACCTAGTAATCCTGTACTGGCCTGTGATGGCAGGGAGGACCAAAGGCTGGCTCTACAGCCTCAGGAAGCCAGGGGGTGCCTTCCTAGCTGTAGACACAGGGCAGGGATGTCCTCACTTGCCCTCATCTCTGTGTCTTAAGGCCCAGGAGGCCCCTCTGCATACGTTCTGAGCTGTGTCCTCTCTAAAGCTAGGAGACAGCTGATTGGTAAGCCAGACAATGGCGACCCTAACCCTAATAGTCTCCCCAAACCAAAGGCCCGAGGCATCTTCCGGCAGTCACTGACAACATCTCTAAGCCTGTGTCAAGACTTCAGGATGCTGAGGATGAGCTGGAGCGTAAGAGAAGTCAATCCACAGTAACCTGCTGCCCAGCCTGAAACTCGCAGTCAAACCAATTTAATCCAAATAATATCTTGAGTCTAGTTAATACAATGTACCAACCCTGAGTTCTCAATCTTTTGGTCTGTCCCTAACCTCCCTCCATCTCTCCCTCTGCCTCTCTATGTAGCCCAGGCTTCCCCCTTAAATGCCTTCCCAGTAAGAAATCACTCTGAATACTTAGAAATTAATAAAGGAAAAGGTTTTTTACTGAGAAGAAGAAAAAGGAAAGTCCATGGCTGATAGCAGCTAATGCCCAAGGAAAAGCTGGCCATGAATAGATTTTCCTAGCATGCATACCTAAGTCCTTTCACATCCTGGCCTTAGGTTACACTTCGGACAATTTAAACACAGACAGGAGACTACAAGTCTGGCCGCTTGGGCGGATGGGAGATTTACACAGCAAAGATAGTGCCAGAATTATTTTAGGTACACCAGTGTTAGTCTTTTTGAATAGTTTTTACCCAGGTTCATCCTTGCCTGGCAGGATTGTGCTGTTCCTGATAAAAATGCAGGGGTTAATGGCAGAGCCAGATCGTAAGGGTGGCTGTGACCCTGCACTGGGCTCCTGAGCTGGCCAGTTTTGGGAGATGGGCCTAATGGCTAGTTGGTCCTGGCGAATAAAAATGTGCACCCCAGCGAAGTAAATTTTACTTATCTCTAACAGGCTGGCTAGCACACCCCTGTCTCTGGGTATTTGGAGGCAGCGCTCCCTTAGCTAAATTCTGCTTTGTGTGATCTAATGTCCCCTAAGCAAATCTCTTAGTCAATCCTTTGTGGCCTGTACTCTTTCGTCTACATCAGTTCTTATCCCCCACCCTCCCGCCTCACTCTTCCAAGCGCTGGGATTACAGGCCTATGGCATCTGTGCATGTGAGCGTGGGAACACGGGACCCACAGATGTGTGTGGAGGTCAAAGGGCAACTTTTGGGGACCAGTTCTCTCCTACTGTGGGATCCTGGGATAAGAGTCAGCTTGTCTCAGCTCTTGAACCAGCTGAGCCAATTTGCTGGCCCCGTGCCTGGCTTTCTTACTCTTTTTAAGTTGTAAAATATCCTTTCCAGAGTTGCTTATTTCCAGATTTTTGTGAGGCATCACTGACAAATAAAAATTGTATTTAAGATGCCTGAAGTGATATTATTCCAAGAGAATATGAAATGATTGTAACATCAAACCAATTCATCACCTCATAGTTACCGTATGTGTGCGTATGTGCGTGTGTGTGCGCGCGCGCGCGCGTGTGTGGTGTGTGTGTGTGTGTGTGTGTGTGTATGTGTGTGCGTGTGCGCGTGTGTGTATATGCGAGGTGCTGTATTAGTGGGTGCCTATGTGCATATGTGCATGAAATGTAGGCATATGTTGTGTGGGGGGTGTTGGATGTACGTGTGATGTGTATGTAAGTGTATGCGTGTTGTATTGCATGTTATGTGTGTGCATGTGTGTATATATTGCATGTATGTGTATACATTTGTATATATGTGTGCATGTGTAGCATACATGTTATTTATCTCCATATGTATACACATTGTATGCATGTGTGCATATATGTGTATGCATGTGTCGCATGTATATGTGTATTTGTGTGCATATATGTGTACATTTTGTGTGTGAGAGAAATAAGAACACTTAAGATCTACTTACTAACCTAGTTCAAAGCATGCACCTTGGTATTTAGTTATAAGGTTTCTAGAGATTATTCACTCTGTGAAACTGAAACTTTATGCCCTCTTTACCAACATTTTCCAGCCCTCCCATCCCCCAGCTCCTGGCAACAACCATTCCACTCTCTGCTTCTTCTAAAAGATTCTACACAGAAATGAGGTGGTGAGGAATATGTCTCCCTGTGCCTGGCTTAGTTCACTTAGCGTCATGTCCTGAGGCCCCCTGTGCCGCAGTATATCCGTTTCTCTCTGTATGCCTACCATGTTTCTTTGTCCACAGGTGGGTAGACAGTAGAGCTGTGACCATAGCCTGACTGATCACAGGATATAAAGTAACCATCCTCCAAACAGGGTGGTGACTGCAATTAGAAGCTCCACTTTACAGCCAAGGAAACGGAGGCCACCACCACAGACATCCAGAGTCCAGGCTGGCAGCAGGCATCCGGTCAGGAGTCACAACCAGGCAGCTGCCCAGGCACCCCAGTGTACAGGGCATCTCCTAGCTGAGTGGACTTGTCCTGAGTCCCTGAAACACAAGCCTGCAGGGCACTTCCTCCCTGTGCGTTGACTTGGAGAACACAGCCACCACCCCTCCCTGTAGCCTGTAGATCCTTTGGGGGGAATTAAAGTCCTTCCTATTCCCACCTCAAGGGCCTAGAATGTCATCCTCAGAGGTTTACCAAGACAGGACTCTCTCTCATCCCTCTGGTCATAAGCTTGTTTCTATCAAGATGCAAACTCCACCCCCAACGCCACTTTTCCCACACATGGAGGTGGGTGTTACCATGAGCAGCCTGGTCTCACCCATCCAGGCAAATCTCTCAGCTTTCCTCCCCAGCCCCTCCCGGTCTTAGCTTCCAGCTGGCCCCTTCTGTGTTCTGAAAGAAAAGGAGCAATTCCTTCTCACAGCCCTCCTCTGTTCCACCTTGTTCAACATGGAGACAGTTTTGCATCTTCTCTTTCTACTGTCTTTGCTCTCTGCTGTTCTACAACTCATGGCCGATGCTGCCCAGAGGAGCTGCTGAGGAACAGATGCGGCTGTAGCTCACAGAGGAGGCGGCCCTCCACGTGGCTCTCTGGTCTCTGCCACCACCTGCCATTACCAAGGAAGCCAGACTGCCTTTCCTTCTCTGCTGAGGGAATTATGGAAGACCAGGCAAAGGTCAAGGACCTTGTTGTGACAACGCAGAGTGAACCCAACTCACACGTCACACAGACAACATGTGTCAGGTTTTGTTCTCAATGGTTGATGCATCTAATTAGGAAACAAACAAACAAACAAAAAACAACGACAAAAAACTCCTCTTTTTCCTCATTTCACACGCACGTCCGGGTTTGAGCCACTTCCTAGCGTCCAGCAAACATGGCCACAGCTGAGGCGCTCCAGGGTATGTTCACACAGCGAATAATTATGTGAACAAAATAACACAACATGGTTGCCAACAGCTATTAAACTTGTGAAAAAGGACAATAGAAAACTCAGTTGACTGGCTATCAGTGCTCCTCAGAGAAAGGGGAAACCAGCTGTGGCTTCACATCTGTAAACTCCAAACACAACCAAAAGACACAAAGAGAAATTGTCTGCGAGTCCTGACTCTTGGAGTTGTCTCAATACTCCCGTTGCCCGCTAATTGGATGGAGGCTGGTTTCGTTCCTGGTGTGTACCTGAGCAGAGCCTTCGTCTGCTTTAGAATGGAGGCAGATGGGAGATGATCAGGACGGCGGATCCCCACAGCCGTCATGCAGGCCACCGTAAACCAGAGCTGGGTAATGGTCTCACTATTGACTCACACCCAAGTAAGTGGCCTTCTGAGGGGAAGACGGGCAGGAAGTCAGTCTTCCTCTCATACAGTCTCCCGTGATACGCCCTTCACATCACATGAACAGTGGGGCTTCGCAATCCACAGACCTGGTGCTGGCTCCCGGCTTCGTCACGCATTAGCTCAGCGGTCTTGAAGAGGAAGTCTGGCCCAATGGAGTTTTGGTGTATTTTAAGCTGCTTTGCAGGATTGTGGTAAAGACCAGAGATGACGTGCGTAAGCCTCCGGGACAGAGGCAGTTACAGACACACAGAACAAACACTGCTACATCATAAAGGTCAGAAGGTGGCAGAGCTACCAGAAACGTTGGTCAGATGTCTCCAGCAATCACACCTGCTCTGGGATGACAGCCATCGCTGCCTCCAGATCCCCGTAGCTCTCATAGTCTAATGCTCTGGAGTCTGATGCTCCAGGACATCTGTCACCTTACGCCTACTTCTCTTCCAGACGCCAGGCTCCCACATCAGACTCCTTGGTCCTGGCTAAGTTCCGACCTGTGTAGAGGCTGGTCCTGCTGAGGAGATTTCTTTTCCCATCTGCCGCTTGTTGAAGTTCTTTGTTTGCAGAAGCCTGTCAGAACACCTTAGCCTTCCATAGCACAGTAACTAAATCCATCTGCCTCTTCCTTGTCTGAGTTATCCAGCTCCCTGGACCTTAATTTCTGCATCTGGAAAATGGGATAATAGTCCCACTGGCAAGTAGATGAGATAGAAGAGTTATGAGGATTAAATGAGATTATTATTATCATCATCGGACACATAATAATTTAGTAAATGCAAGTTACTGCCTGAGAACTTGTGTGATCAAGTGGGCTTGCAGTCTAATAGCTAGAAAGTCCCCAAGGCCCAAGCCTGCGTGGTCCCACAGAGAGAACATGGATCCTGCATGAGCAATTGCTCCACAAATGTTGACTGTGCAAGACTGGACCTTCTCTTGGGACATCAGCCTTCAACAGTGAGCCGCCGTTTGTCCTGACCTCTCTGACAGTGCTGAAGGGTAGGTAGCAGAGGGTGAGTTGCCCCCCTATGAGTATGCAGAAAGGTAAGGCCCAGTTAGACAGGCTGTAATGGGAAATGACCTTCTGTGCAGAAACACTGCCACTCGGCTGCACCACCAGGCCAGGCTTCCACCTTCTTCTACACCCAAGGCCAGAAGACTCCCTCTACATGAGCAGTCAGGCCCTGTGCTAAGGGGGCCACCATGGAAGAGTCTAGAAACTCAGCTCCCACCTCCTTCAGAGCTCCAAAAGTTTAGCTCCATAGTGGGCAAGACCACAAATGCAGGAGGACACAGGCTTCCTCCTCTTCCTCCTCCTCCTCCTCCTCCTCCTCCTCCTCCTCCTCCTCTTCCTCCTTCTCCTCAGGCCACACACAGCTGTTCTCAACTTGTCCCCACTGCCCATCAGGAAACAACTCAAAACATAATTGAGCAGCTGTAGCTGTAAAAAGAACCCAGTCCGGAACGGGACATCGCGTCCAGCAAGTGTGCACTGCAATCTTTGACAGGGGAGCTGACGCACGTGACGGGCTGAGCCCACTCAGCAAGCCCAGAACTCTCAGAGCATCCTCTGGGCCCCTCCTCCCACTTGTGTGCCATGTGGTCAGGACTTGAAGGGCCCATCCCCTCCCTTGAGTCCCTTTCAGAGGTCACAGCTATGTGTCCTCCAGAGTCCGTGGGTCCCCTGACCCCTTGCTCCATTCAGCGTGCTTATCAGAAGCCATATTTGAACCAGAACCTACCACCCACAGTCCACCTTCTGTCTGGACCCACTCGTTACAGGATTTTAGGCAACCATAACCTTGTTTGACCAGATCACCCCTGCACACGTGTTGCTTTGCATTCTAGCGCAGAATTCTGCATGACATTTCCTTTGGATTCCTTTTCCAAGCCAACAGAGTAAGGGCCATTTCCCAAAAAACAACACATTATTAACAAATGAATAAGAGCCAAGAAAACAATACAGCCAGCATATTAAGTCCACACTGCTGGTTCTGAATGCAAATTGCAAATATATTTACTTCACAAGGCTCTTAGGGAAACTTTCAGACCTCTTACATCCAACAGAGCCCAGAAAGCCACCCAAGTGAGGACTGCTCACTGGCTAAGGGCTGCCCCACACAGGACAGTGCCAGGTCCCCGGAGGGGGAGGTCTCATTCTCTCACCCCACCCACTGGCCAGCCATGCTCCTTCATCCCATGGTCTGCCTTTGCCTTAAGAGTGACCATCTGGCCATGGTCAATAGCATCCAGGAAGCTTTCCTGTGATCCAGGACTGGTTAGATGTGAGGAAACAGGATGCCACTGTGACAGCCTCCATAGACACAGGGCAGAACCGGTCCCTGAGACATTCAGGTCCAAATTGACTTGATTTATGGAAACCAAGCAAAGTTTCCAGCAGGCCTGGCACGTCTACAGCCCCGGAGCAGAGTCTTAATTACACTGCCTCTGCTCATTAAATAGATAAGATCTTAGCAGAGGCAAGCTATGTTTTGTCTTCAGGAAAAAAAAAATGTAAATCCATCTGGCTCCATATTTTACAGTAGTCATCAATATCCTAAGGCCACGTGAACTGCCCTGAGTTTTCATCTTCCTGAGGCTGGGAGGGGGTGGGTGGGGACAGAAATGAAGCATCAACAAGAGCTCCGAGGCTGACAGCGTGCTGTGCGTGGTGATGGATTAGAACATTCCTGTTTCCACAGAACCCCAGAGCACAACAGGCCCGGCCTGGGGACTGGACCAGGTAATAAAGCACACAAAGCCAGCAAGGGAGACAGCCCTGGCATTTACCACAGAAGCGCCTCCTGCTGAACAGGGAAGTGGTCAGCCTCGAGACAGAGTCCCGCAGCCCCTGTAGCCCTCATTGTGCAGAGTGAGATACTGCTCTCTACTGAGCACACAGCTCCTGGGCCTACACCATGGTCAACCATCTCGGTGACTGCAAGGACTCACCCTGAGGCCTAGGCCTTTCCTTCCTTCCGTTCTTCAGGATCTCATTCGCCCACACCTTTTCTCCATCTCCTAAAATCTGTTTCTAGAAGCCATTATCCTCCAAATCCTCAATTCTTAAATCCAGTTGCCAACTTGACTTCTGAAACTCAAGTGCCCAAGAGCATCACTGCAGTGTTGAACAGGGGCCTAAGAGTAGAGATTCTTGTTTTGTGTCTGATCTTAAAACAGAGGGGTTTAAGGAATTCTTTAATTTAGATATTTATGCTTTGCACACTATAAAAGCAACCCAAGTGTACATGTTAATCTTCGCATTAAATCCCCCTTAAGTTCTTAAATATACAGGCTCATCGCTGAGCTTCATTTTTTTTTCTTGAGTAGCTGTCTTCTGTTTACCGTTTCTTGCTACATCTGACAAATTTTATGGTATTCCTGACAAGATCCCGATTTTCTAGGAGTCTGAATAATCCTGTCATTCTTAAAAGGGCAGTGCCACTTGCTCTCGAAAATAAAATCACCGATATACACTTGTAATCCTGCTGTAATCCTGCTTGATTTTATTCTCTTTGAGGCGGATCCACTCTTGTTTCCTGAGTCCCAGGCTAGGCCTCTTATCCCAGGACACCCACTTATTCTTAAAACATAGTCTTTCCATTATATTTGCTGAATGCTTCCGGTGTTATAAATAATTGAATTAATTTGATTCTGCCTTGACCATCTTCCAGTTCTATCAGGGTCCTAAACCCCAGGTATCCACTTGTTTGGGGAATCCCACCTTACCAGAAAATAAAACAAAAATAACAAACAAACAAACAAACAAAAAAACCAGTCCCCATCCATCAGCCAAGGACCACAAGGACTCCCACTAAAATTCCCACAGTTCCCTGCTCTCCAATGCTCCGCCTCAGGGCATCCGCACACTCCGACTTGCAGCTCGTCAGGCTTGCTGTGATGCACTCCCGTGGAATACCGAGCTCTTTGAGCCGCACATAAGAGTGGGGAGACTCGACGCTTGCACAGCCTGGCAACGCCCTGGCTGTGCTGTGGTTCTTGATGCACAAAAATAACTTTCTTTTCACGGTCTTAGGAGCACCACGCTAAGTTGGCAGTTAACGGTAGCCTTGCCAAATACCTTGCGCCTGAAGGAGCACGCTGAAAGTGGCATACTGCTCTTGTACCTGTTGGTGTGAACATCACTTTGGGGGAGTCCCCTATTTTCCCGGTCCTAGCTGTCTGTTTAATCTGATAGCTTGGCTAAGAGGCCGGTGCTATTTAAGATGTCTGAGTCTTTGCCAATCCAGTTTAAAACTGTCAACCCAGCTAAACTTTTTTTTTTTTTTTTTTTTTTTTTGGTTTTTCGAGACAGGGTTTCTCTGTGTAACCCTGGCTGTCCTGGAACTCACTCTGTAGACCAGGCTGGCCTCAAACTCAGAAATCCACCTGCCTCTGCCTCTCAAGTGCTGGGATTAAAGGTGTGTGCCACCACTGCCCGGCCTCTAGCTAAACTTTATAATCATTGCTGTTAAAAGACAAAAGTGCTCACTTTGGCAGCATATGTTCTAAAATTGGAATGATACGGAGAAGATTAGCATGGCCCCTGCACAAGGATGGCACGCACATTTGTGAGATGCTCCAAGTCTTTTGTAAAATGAATAAATAACTTAAAAAGAAGATGAGAGATTGTGAGGAGGGTAACACATTTATTTGAAAGAGTGTGCTTCCTGGTTTTTGAGAACACAATACTTTGGCTTCCTGAACAAGATGCAGAGGAATCCCGTCAGGTTCTTATGGAAAGCTGAGATAAGATTCTGGATCCTATATAAAGTGAATAATGTATGCAGGTTGTGTTCCTTTAAATCCAAGCCATTTGAGTGCAAGACTTGTCCATGTGGGCATCTCGATTACACGAGGCTCTGACAGTAATAGCAGTTGAGACACCTGAAATCACATCACTACTGTTCTAAACTTCAACAGCCTACTTGTAAATATGGCACTGGTAGAAAAACCTAACCAGAGCACACAGCCCTGTAGGGAAATGACACAGCTTCTCCCACGTGCAGCTAACCTCCGTGATCATGTTTCATAAAGTCCAGTTCACGATCTGCAGGCCCGGCAGCACCTGAGAGCCACTGAAAAATGAAGCACCCTGGCCACTGCTAGCTACTTTTAAGAGGGATCTCCAAGATCTGATTTGTTTGTTTGCTAAAGTGGGAACAGCATTTTCCCTGAAATGCTTGGTCATTTTGTAAAGAAACATAGGATTTTGTCCATGAATCCAATGACAAACAGTTGCTTTACTGAAACCTGCCTTGCATACCTATGGACAATGTTTCAATGTATACTTTAAAATGCGCTACAAGTATCAATTACACTTAACAGGCTTACTCAAAGGGCATAACTGGGTAACTGAAGTGACAAAACAAATGTCTAAGAACGAGTTTCCACCTGTGCACGTGGTGACATCGGCCAGCTAAGAACAAGTTCTCACATGTATACATGATGACATCGGCTCTGAGGTTGCCAGTGATTGTGCAATGCCAGTAAATTCAGGTGTCTCACTCTGTCACTCTCCTTCTGGCTTTGATACTAGGCCTCTCACTGAACCTGGAGGCCAGTCAGCCAGTGATGTCCGTAGATGCTCCTCTGCTCCCCACAGCGCTGGCATTACAGCAAGTGAGCAGGCACACTCAGCTTCTGATGTGGGTTCCGGTCCTCATGCTTATGTATCAGGCACTCTTAGCCACTGAGTCATCTGTCAGCCCTTTTGTAGTAAAGAGGGCACAGGTGGGATTAGCAGGACTCCCTGCTCCAAATCTACGTGACTGTTAAACAAATGCCAACTGGCACATGTGCGGTGAGTAATTGTATTTCATAGAAATTGGGTTGCTGGGTTTTGTGGTTGTCATTGTTTTCGGTTCATCTATTTTTCTTTTAGGAGTGCTATGCCTGCACATGTCTGTCCACCATGTGCATGCAATGCTCTCAGTGTCTAGGCACTGGAGTTACAAGCAGTTGTGAGCTGCTATGTGTGTGCTAGGTACCAACCGAACCCAGGTCCTCTGCAAGAGGAACAAGTGCCCTTAATTTCTGCACCTTCTCTCCAACCCTGAGAGACTGGTTTTTACAAGACATCTCTGGTACTTCAACTCTGCTCCTAAGAGACGCCCTCTCTTCCCTCAGTACCAGGGCAGAACAGAATCTGACCCTTTTGTAGGCCCCTGAGAAGTGGACCACACTCCAGCAGAAGCTCTCCCACACGGTCTGGATTGGCAAGTCACAGACACATGTTTCTCTGTTTATGGACATGGTATTGCTCAACCTCCGGAGTAACAGGCGTTGAAAACTGGAGCAGAGCCCAACATCTGAAGCCTTGGCTACTGTGTGCGCAGTTGCTTTGGAAGATGGTTCTAGGGTGAGAACTTCCGGCTCCGTCCACTCCACATGCTGAGCTATTGATCGGATTAACGTGGCTCTGGTGACTGTCCAGGCTGTCACTGAACCGTGGGCTGATTCCTGCAGACTTGAGTGACTTTAGAAAGTTTCCAGAACTTCACTGGGAGTTTGGTCTCTATTCTGAGGAGTCAGCCATGCTAACTGGTCCGTTTCTGTGCTATGGACAATGGGGACAGACACTGTGATCATGGCAGCAATTTACAGATGATTCACCACCACTTAAGACTTCATGTCACCTCTGACCACCTAGTCAGAAGTGACCTTTCCACAGAAATGGGAAACTATACTCTCTTCCACAGAACAGCGCACTTGGGTCACTGGACAGCTGTGTCCCTTCCTTCCTAGCTAAGCCCCTTGAGAGCTGAGGCTACCTTGTTGGGATAACCTACCCCCACACATATTGTATCAACTGGATATGAAAGCGTGCTCCTGTATTCCCAATTGTTAACTGCTGTGCCAGCACCACTAGGTGCCAACCAGATTTGTAAGTATCTGTTCCTTCCTCACCAGCCTAAAGCGTTCTCTGATTGGCTTTAATAAAGAGCCAATGGCCAATAGCTGAGCAGGAAGGAACTGGTTGGGAGTAACTTCCAGGCAGAGAAAGGGATGCTGGGAGAAGAAGGGGGCTAATTCGCCAGCTGACACAGAGGTGGATGGCCAATTGGAGCACAGAGTAGATCTAGCCACAGGGCAGGTTAGAGTCTGGTTAAAGTAGAATGTCAAGCTGAAGGCCTATGCTTTAAATATAAGCAGGACTCCGTGTCAGTATTTACATCGATGGCAGGTCTGCAAACGTCCCATTACACTGCCTCATTTAGTTCATCCCAGTGACCATCCCAGGGTTCCACAAAGTGGACAGCACACTGTCCTTGTGGGAGGTGACTAGAAGCACAATGTGCTAGTAGAATGACGTAGAAGTGACTGACCTAGAGATAGGGAGATCTAAAACCCATCAAAAATAATTATTTCATGGGGCTGGGGAGATGAGTCAGCAGTTAGGAGCACTGGCTGCCCTTCCAGAGAACGGGGGTTCGGTTCCCAGCACCCACCTGGTGTCTCACAAGCATCTGTAACTCCAGTTCCAGGGGATCCAAGGCCCTCTTCTGGCCTCTGTGTACACCAGGCCTGCGCATGATGCACAGATGTCCATGAAGGCAAAATACACACATAGACAATGAAAAGCAAAAACAAAGATTATTGTTTTGTATTAGAACTATTGATCCATGGTCTCAAGTTCTCTCATGTTTCTTAAACAGCTGCAGATACAGGAACTAGAAACGGCAGGTGGACACTTCCTGTTCAAAAGTTCACCTGAAGAGGAAAGAATGACAGATTCAGGTTTGATTTAAATTTTTCCAAAATATTTGCTTAGGGCTGGATGAAGTTGAGTGCTTAGGGGTGACGTCTGATAGGCCTTCGATAGACGGAAACATGAAGTGAGCCACACAAAGGGACAGCGAGTCTCCCACCTTCCAGGTGCAGTGGTGTGTAGCAGTTGGTCCATAATGTCTCATGATAGCTACCTGTGATATTCTCTTTCTAATCTCATCTGAGGACACAGAGAGCTCGAAATCATCGGTCAACTGGCAAAATACAAACAGCATTTTCATCTTCCCTCCAGAGGGCCTGTCATTCAACATTTGCCAATGTGACTGATTAAAGACCAAGTGGCTGGTGTGAAAGGAATCTGCACATAAGATCCCGCACTGAAACTCCGCTTGGCAAGGTGACCCTTAGGGTGTTTAAAACATCTCTAGTCCTGTGTGAAGAGAAAAGCCCTGGGCTTACTGCTTTTTGAAACCACCCCCACCTCACAGGTGGTGACATCACACCCCAGCCTCCAAAACTCTTGACGGACTTAGGTGAAGGTCAGAGTCTCTAGTACCAGCACTGCCATTACTACCAGGCCCCTGCTCAATAAACACAGGCTCAGAGCCCGAGTTAACAGCCTACTTGGAATTAGGTTCTGATCTATAGCATGAGAGTTCCCCACAGTTCCCCTGCAGAAAAGGAACAATCTGGATGCTCTGCTCCCGAACCATCTAGAAGGCAGAATTCCAGAGACTGAAGGTGTCTTCCTATGCCAGCCCCTGGCATCCAGTCCCCATGGGGACAGAAAGGTAGGTACTGGAGTCTGGAGGCACACAGGTAGAAGCAATTACCAGTTATCACCAAAGAAGGCTAAAACAACAGTGGCCTCCACTGTGCAAAGGACACCTGGCTTCCTCTCATGAACAAGAGATTTGTCTAACTGTAGTTTTCTTGATCCACACCATACAGCTTTGGATACTTATTGTCAAGGTGCAGGACCAGGGCCTGGCATACAAAGACAACTCAAAAAGCATCTGAATGAGCTAACAATGAGAAAAGCCCTGGAGAGCTCAGATTCCAATCCCCTTGGAGACTCTAAAAAAGTCTGTCTTCCCAAAAAGACCTCGCAAACAAATCTCCCTCGCAGACACCACCAACTCCCAGCTCACTCTTTCCTTTCTCCAGAGCTTTCCCAGTGCAGGCCTGCCCAGCCTGGTCTCTGCCCTAGTGCAGGCCAGCCCAACCTGGCCTCTGCTTGGGGTTCCCTTGCTTCTTCAGGGAGAGCAGGAGCTCTGTGACAGCAAGGACTAAACTCCAGTTTAGTCTTGAGTCCTTCCATGGGGTCTAGGTCAATGTTCCCAAGCTACACATGTCACAGGGGCCCCATGAAATCATGACAGTTGGCCATTGGCCAAGATCTCACTCACTGGCTCCAGTTCAGTTCCAGGATAGGCTTAACACCCTGTGATGGTTTGAATGAAAATGTCCCCATTCCCCCCATAGAATCCTGGGGAGTGTTATTATTGGGGGTGTGGCTTGTTGGAGGAGGTGTGTCAGTAGGAGGTGGTCTTTGAGGTTTCAAATGCCCAAGCCAGGCCCAGTAGCACTCTCCCTTCCTGATGCCTTTTGATGTGGATGTAGGACTCTCAGCTCCTCTCCAGCAACTGCCTGCATGCTGCCATGCTTCCCACCACGACTATAATGGATGACAAAACCCCCGAAACTGTGAGCCCCAATTCAATGTGTTCTTTTATGGAGTTGTCATGGTTATGGTGTTTCTTCCTAGCAACAGAAAGCCTAAGACACAGACCCCCTTTTAAAACATAGCTTTTTATTTTTATTTTGGTTTTTTTTGAGACAGGGTTTCTCTGTGTAGCTCTGGCTGTCCTGGAACTCACTCTGTAGACCAGGCTGGCCTCAAACTCAGAAATCCGCCTGCCTCTGCCTTCCAAGTGCTGGGATTAAAGGCATGCACCACCACTGCCCGGCTGCATTTTATTAATTCTTTGGGAATTACATATAATGTATTTTGATCATTGTACTGGCTGGTTTTGTGTGTCAACTTGACACAAGCTGGAGTTATCACAGAGAAAGGAGCCTCCCTTGAGGAAATGTCTCCATGAGATCCAGCTGTAAGACATTTTCTCAATTAGTGATCAAGGGTGGGAGGGTCCCTTGTGGGTGGTGCCATCCCTGGGCTGGAAGTCTTGGGTTCTATAAGAAAGCAAGCTGAGCAAGCCAGGAAAAGCAAGCCAGTAAGAAACATCCCTCCATGGCCTCTGCATCAGCTCCTGCTTCCTGACCTGCTTGAGTTCCAGTCCTGACTTCCATTAGTGATGAACAGCAATGTGGAAGTGTAAGCTGAATAAACCCTTTCCTCCCCAACTTGCTTCTTGGTCATGGTGTTTGTGCAGGAATAGAACCCCTGACTGAGACAATCATATCCACTCCATCTCTAGCTCCCAACCCCTCCTGGAGTCACGCCTACCCACTTAACATCCAACTTCATGTCACATTTTTAAAAACAAAGTAACTATCAAGTCCAGTTTATGCTACCCTATATACTTCTAGGTGTAGGGCCACCCACTGGAGCATAGTACCATCATCCTACCAGGGTCACATCTCTAAATAAAACTGACTCTCTCTCCCCCAGAAGCATTCAACTATCTATACCTCCTCAGTCAGGGGTGGAAGCTGATGAGACCCTTCCCGCTCCATTCTGCCATGTTTCCTGGCTTGATCTTGTGCAGGTCTCATGCAGCAGCTACTGTGAGCTTATGAATATAGAGATCCGTCACGTCCAGAAGACATTCTTTCTCTCCGGTCCTCCCAACCTCTGGTTCTTACAACCTTTCTACCCCATCTTCCATGATGATTCTTCAGCCCTGGACGGGGGCGATGGTCCCATTGGTGACTGAACACTCCACCAACTCTTAGTCTCTGTGAGCTTCTGCATTAGCCACTGTCTGCCACACAAAGATACTTCTCTGCGGAGCTCTGAGAGATGCACTCCCTGTGTCCTACCTCTGTTAAAGTGCATTCCCTAAGCAATCTCAGAAGACCTTTCTGTTCTTTACCTTTGGCAGCATTGCCGCCCCCATCCCCCAGGTCAACAAAATATCTCAACCCCAGTGAGGAAGGCATAACCCAGGGGCCAAGCACAAACAATGCCACCATTACTCAGATGATGCTAGAGTTGGTCCCTCCCTTATCTTGTTAGTGAAGAGCAAAAGGAGCTAAGGAAGGGTAGAGCCATGGGCAAGGTACCCCACAGAATCATGGAAGCAGCAGAGGGCACTGCATTCACCCCCCCCACTCCCCTCCCCAACCCTCACTCTAACAAAACAGCTCAAACTCTGAGAGGAAAATATTTTCCCCTTGCTACTGAATCGGGAGTCAAGCATGGAACATGCCAGACACTCTGGGACTTAAGATATAAATTACATGTTAGTTCCTTGTAGAGCTTATAGTGTCTGTGTAGATACTAAAACCTGACAAGCAGAAGTATCCACATCTTCGCCATTGCAGAATAGCACCTCTTCTCTCCTACGAGCCTATTAGAGTAAAACTCTAAATCCAGAAGACTTGGTATTTGGGATTGATTCTGACCGTGGCTCCGTAAGAACAGACTTGTTTGTTCGAACCAAATATTCTCACGCTGTCATCCTCATGCACACATCTCTGTCTGAGTCAGTGCCTGCTGCCTTGCCAAATACCACAGACATTTACTTTCTCAAACTTACAGAGACTAGAGGCCCAAGATCAGAAAGCTAGACTATGCGAGGGAAGGTTCTTCCTCTATAGACGGCCATCTTCTTTGGGTGTGCACACAATGCCTTTGTCGCCATGTGCACACGGAGTAGGGGTAGAAAAAAGTGGGAACCACAAATTAAAGACTGCCAACCCTATTGAATCAGGACTCTGCTCATATGGAATCTTTATTATCTTAATTATATCCCAAAAGCCCCTCTCCAGGTATAGCCACACTGAGAGCTATATTTTCAACATAAGCATTTGGAGATGGGGCAGTTTGGTCCAGGGCAGCGCCTGTGGGAAGTTTCACTGTGCCTCAAGTTCAAAGTTCTTCCAGCCTGGGCATCTTTCTGTGATTAGACTGCATAACCCACTTACAAGGAACCTGTAAAAATAATCTCCATCCATATCCCCCTGACTTCCCTCTACTCTGTCAACTCCTTCCATAAGCACCATTAAACCACAGAGATAATCACCCATCTGAGGCCCCAGTCCTCCCACATAACCTGAAGGCACTACCGTGGGTTTGTCACAACAGATCATCTCCTGAACTCTGACAGCCAGCCCTAGGAGCAGGAAGAATGCTCATTTTCCTCACCCTGCCAGAGTTTCAGAAAGAACTCAGCTCAAAATAGATGCTATTGAAGCCGAGACACACAGAGACACACAGCCTATCAACGTCTCCTCAATGGTCCCTCCTCACCCTCCAACCCTATTGAGTGAGTGAGAGCCACCGCTGGAAGCTTCAGAATCCAAGACCATTAAGTATTCATGGGGCTGGCAAACACAAATAGAAACCAAGTTGGCTCATTCCCTCTCAAATGAGTATAATGACATTATCTGGGAAACGATGATTTTAAAAGGAGTTCAGAATATTGGTTTGAATTTGTTTCCCACTCTTCTGTTCAGGCAGTTCCCTCTGTCTTTCCCAGTTGTGCTCTGGAGACCCTTGTGTTCTGTGGCAGGTTCCCAAGGAGACACACGTAAGTCACCTGTAATTTTGAGCTTGTATCCTGCTTTTAAACTGGAAACTGCATTTCTCCTTCTGTAGCCCTTCAGTCAGTTCCTCACACACACACATACACACACACCCCTGACACACATACCTGACACACACCCCTCACACAGATACACACACACCCCTGACACTCACACACACACATCTGACATTGACACATACACTGCCGACACTCACACACCTAACTTACACACACCTTACACGCACATACGTGATACACACACACACCTGAGACATACACACAACTGGCACACACCCTTCACACACACATACCTCACACTGACACTCACGTACCCCTTTCACACATACACACCTAACTCACACACAACTGACACACATACACACCACATACACACACCTAACTCACACACAGCCAACACACGCACACGCACACACACCAAGAAGCCCTCTGAAGTTTTACATCTCAGATATCCTGAACTGCGTCTCTCCTCAGCATTCCATCTTCCCCTTGCCTAGTGCACGGACCCCTACTTTACCTGGAAAATATGCCTGTTTCCCTAACAGGTCTCCCGCCTGCAGTTTTCCATAATGGCGCTCCATTCTCGGAAAGGATGCCTGAGTAATCCTTCTTTAGACATCTCACATCCTTCCTCAGTCCTGCCTGAAACCTTGGGTGGCCCCACAGCCCTCCAGATAAAGCCCACACAGTGCAGATAGCAGACAAGGCTCTCTGACCTCATCACCTGCAATGACGGTTTGACCATGTGGTCGCTGAAAACGACTGTCCAGTTACATGAGAGGTCACTGAATCTAACACACCTCTTCAGTCCTAGCCTTGGCATGGCCAGCAACCATATAGGTAGAAGAGGACCTGATGAGAAACCACATGCAGGCCAGGCCCTGGTCTCTAGCAGAGACACAGCTGCCATGCCTCAAAGAGCAACCCTCTATCCTTAGATTTGACTCTGAGTCTGTCCCTTGTCCTACCAGTGCTTGGATAAGGAGCAAAAATACCACACACCGTGCTCTGCCCAGTGAACCTCACACGGAGGGACAGATTGAGAGACTTGTCACGTGGCTGCTCTTCCTACAGAGCTAAGCTGAAAGCTTCCGTCATAGCAGTCTTTAAATGACTCACCCTGGGGACAGACTTCTCTCCAGAGCGGGGCCCACTCCATTCATGTGTGATTACAGTTGTCAGCTTACACAACAAGAGAACCATGCTGACAGCTATGCTGATCCGAGGAGAGGAAGGGGGACAAGGTAAGCAGGACAGATTAGTTCTGGGAAATTGGCATCTGCTGGGTCACTGTGGAGCTCTCAGCTTTGACTTTGCCCTGCCAGAGCAGCAAGTCGGCCTGAAACCTTCCTAAAATAAGAACCATGACAGCTCCGGTTGCAAAGAGCCATTCTTGAGCTGCCCACCAGGCAGGAGCTATGTGGAGACGGAGCTCACGGAGCAAAGCCAAGGCAGGGGCATGGCTGGATCACGACTGTGAAAGCCACAGGGCCCTGGGCACTCCTCCCAGCTCCCCTCCCGGGAAGCCCATCCCCCCACAGAAAGAGTCACCACTAGAGGCAGCCAGAGTTAAATGGGGGAAGCTTCATGTATGGTTCCACCTCCCCATTCATTTGGCATTCCTTCCTAAATAAACCGTGGCCCCAAGCCACGGAGGAACCCATGCTCAGTAGAGCAGGCCATTTGGTCACCCAGACTGCAAAAGAAAAATGGCCAAGGCCTTGACTGGAGGCTTCATACAGGAAGTTCAGAGCCCATAGTAGGCGCTAAAAGGTGCATAGCCCTCACACCTCACACTACAAGCCTTTTATCCTGTCATTGGGAGATAGACTGTACACCAGCATACAGGTGATATACCTCCAGGCCTGGCCCAGCCAGCACCAAGCTTGCTAGACAATTAAGTCGTTGCTCCCTCGCTGGTCCATCTTACCCTTCCACCCGAAGGCCTAGTGGGGGCAGAGAAATGTCTGACTTCCGAGACTCTACCAGCTCGCTCTGAAATGGTTACTTTTCTGTTGCTGTGATAAATACCATGGCCAAAAGCAATTACGGAAGTGTTTATTTGGGCTTATGGTTCCAGAGAGATAGGTGTCCATTGTGGTAGAGAAGCAGGGCAGCAAGCAGCAGGCACCGGGCAGGAACAGGAAGCTGAGTAGCCACACCCTCAACCACAGCCAGAAGCACAGGGAGTGAACTGAATCAATGTGGGGCAAGGCTATAAACATCCAAGGCCCGCCCCCAGTGATGTACTCCATCCAAGCCCCGCACCCCAGTGATGTACTCCATCCAAGCCCCGCACCCAGGAATTCACTTCCTCCAGTAATGTCACACCTCCATCAAATGCAACCAACAACAGGGGATCGAGTGTTTCACAACTGTGAGTCCATGAGGAACATCTCTTGTTTAAGTCACCGAGGGTTCCCTCTTGAAGTCCTAAGCTTTGAACGCTCATGCTAAGCCTCTGCCAGGCTGCCATCTTTGAGAGTGAGTCTCACTGTGGGATTTTCTTCCTGAGTTTCCTCCCGAGCCAGGCAAGCCTGTGTATCTATCTACAGAGACTAGCTGGGCCTGAGAGTACCTTCTGGTTTCAACATGCTAAATGTGGACAGAAAGACGCCTCTGCTCAACCCCAGCAACCTGCAACCCTCTACCTGAGTCATCTGTTCCTGGGAGTGAGTACGCAGTTCCCAGTCTTCTGGATGGACAAATCACCCTGGTGTAAGTGAAGCATATCACCCCCTGGGCTCCCAGACAGTTCCTTCCTGTGGGTAAACCAATCAGATTATGAGTCCCTTGGAACCCATCACTGGTGGCACCTTGCCTGTTCCTGCTGGGACATTCTCATATTGCCTGATAACTTCACACTTCCTAAAAATCTTCCCAGTTTATGTGGACTAGTGGGGCTGCCCAGCCCATGACAGAGAAGGCCAAAGGCTGGGTGGTTAAACATTCAAACTATTATGGTTGGAAGTTGAGGTCTGGTGCCCCAGCTCCCTCACCCTGGTGTGACAACTCCGGACTCATTTCTCCTGCCCTAAGGATGTCCCAATGTGTCCATTGCGCATGGTTAGCCCGCTGCCCTGAATAGGTTTCTTTCCCTTCCCTCTTTTCCTTTCTTGCTCGACTTCATCCTCAGTGACCCTTGGGACAGAAGCCAGTCTATGTCACCTCAGAGCACCAGACCTTCACCATAACACGGATGATATGCTACCCACTCTGTCCCTGGCTGTCCCTCAGGAGGCAGACATGGAGAAGACAGACACCACAGACCTCTGAGGCACTAGCTTGACCACAGGGGCTGGATTCTTGGCATTCCGTGCCTGGCCTCTGCGTTCAGACTCCAGCCCAGGTGTTTGGCTGACTATCCAACCCAGGAGGTTTTTTTTTTTTTTTTTCTCCTTTTTCTTCTCGCTGCCTCAAATCTGTTCTAACATCAGGGATTCTGGCACGGGGTAACCCTTAGGTCCACTGCAGCCTTCAAGTTCTACAAAATGACCTCATCGACAAAACGAGACCGATAATGCCGAATCTCTTCCTTAGAAGTCAGGGCTGAGTGGGTGTTCTCATTCTGGGGACTTTGTGAAGACCCACAGCCTAATTAACCTAACCCCAGCTGCAGCTTCCTGGCCCTGGTGAGGTGGACATATATCGTTGTCTTCACACATGCACTCATCTGGATTCAGGTGGCCTCGGGGGACTGAGGTCCGCAAGATGAAATTCCGCAAATCTTCATTATTAAGTCCACAATATGTTCGAATCCCATCCTCCATCTTGGTAATGCTGCCTCTGAAGTTCCTCTAAAGTGAGAGGGAGAGAGGGAGGGAGGGACGGAGGGAGGACATGGGGAGGGAAGAGGGATGCGGCGTCTCTGTTATTTGTTCCACACCCACCAGTCTTCTTTCATCTTCCTGGAACTGCCCTGGCCCTAGTAAGAACTGTCACAGAGTCTGTCTGTCACCTGGAGATAGGCACAAATCCACTCAGCTGTGTCCCTAGGCTGTCTTGAGCTAGCTTAGCTCATAAGAGCTCTGGCTCACAGCCAGTCTCCTTTCTCCCTGTGTCCCTCACACTCGATGCCAAACTAGACCAGGACCAGAGCAATCTGCGTGTGTCTGTTGTAAAAAAGGATAAGCAGCCAATTCTGAGTGACCAGTCTGTGGTCAAAGAGCCTGGCAGGCCAGCACGGAACTGAAGACCAAGCAGTAAAAAGGGTGTGCCCATGCCTAGCAGCAGGTCCTGAGTAACCAGAGTGCCCAGTTCCTTCATCCCACCACGCACAAAGTCAGCTCCCAGGCTCATAGTCTGCCTCTCAGACTGTTACAGGAGGCATAGATTCAATGCATAGAATGGGTTCTACTCTAACTTCCAATGAAAGCATCAAAATAGCGTGGTTCATGAGAAGGCAGAAGAATCAGGAGGCTTGCTCTGCAAGCGCTCTCTCTCTCTCTCCCTCCCTCCTTTCCTCCCCCCCTCCTTTGTCTTCCTGTGTGGCTTCTCCCTGGAGAAACGCCCTCCTTCAAGAGCTTTGCCCACTCTCACTTCTGTGATTCTTTCCTGGCCTCACTCTCACGCACTCAGACCCTAAAATGGCTCTAACTGGACTGTCTCTCCCTTCTCTCCGTGTCTGCTATAGCCCTGGGACATGGGACAGTGAAGAACTCTGAGCATGAGGGTCATCCTGCTGGCCCCACAGACACCACCACAGGATGCATTGCAGGCCAGGTCGGGG
>CM052714.1:6662190-6690881 GCA_028551405.1 Uromys caudimaculatus | reverse complement strand
TTGAACTCAGAAATCCACCTGCCTCTGCCTCCCAAGTGCTGGGATTAAAGGCGTGCGCCACCACTGCCCCGCGGGAGCCTTCTCACTACAAAGGCAGCAAATGTTTCCAGCAGGCAGGCTACAGTAAAGCAGGCGAACAAATGCCACTGCTGGCTACAGATGCTGATGCCTCTCAGCTTTTATGTTGAGAAACCACTGGTTTCAACACATTCCAGATGTTTTACCTGTGAATCAAAGAGATGCTAGTCAGATACAGAGATGAATGATGAAAGACTATTAAAGGAACAGAAGATAACTTTGGCACGAAGTTTGCTGCATTCCACCCTCTACGATCACAACATTGGATCAGTCAGGAACTCAGCAGAACCTTCCATATAGGTGAGGCTTTCTCAGAAAATGGCACACTACAGCCCTGGAGACCTCAATTTGCGCTGGCCAGCCTTCAGGATGGCCAGGACAAGGCTGGGGTCTCCCTCCAGGACCTGCAAGGAACTAAGGGAATATAGCTAGCTAGCATTTTCCCCTGCTAAGCAGCTGGCAGAACAGAAGCCACAGACAGCTACATTCTTCTCAGCCAGAATTCTGAGACGGCACCTCTCTCCTTTGGGGAAGCCTGCAGACCCCAGGTCCTGTTTTTCCACTTGGCAGAAACACTCCTCGCCCACCCACCCCAAGGCACACTCTCCTCCCTGTAGTGATGTGCTCTAGAATGTACACAGTTACTGTTGCCCCATCCCCTCCTGAGATGACACTTGGTGTTAGTAATGCCCTGTGCTGGCCTGACAATGTGATTCCTGTCGACTGTGGCCCTTCCTCTAGCCACAACCTCTCAGAGCCCTGTGCTCAGAGAACCTAGTGGTCCAAAGTCTCTTTCAGGCACAGCTGGGGATTCAGTGGCAGGAGATCTCCACCAGATTCCGGCTCAACCTACATTGCCCCAGCCAAAAGATGGTCCTCTCTGCCTCAGATCCCCTCTGTAAGCAGACCACACACCCAGCAAAGTCCCCAGCTGCAGTCCAGGGACATCCAGGCTGGCCACACGAGGTGCCTTTGATCCATTAGGAATGTCCTGCCTTCCCCTGCATCTGTGAGTGACCCTGTGTTCAGCAGTGTCCAGCTAGCTTCCAGCAGGGATGCAGCTCGGGGTCCCAACCACAACACTCAAGGGTAATCCTGCCTATAGGAAACGCCTCTGCTTGGCCTGTCCTTGTCCCAGGATGCTACTTTTGGGTCAGTGTGTAGGAGCAACTGGCCAGACTTCTCTCAAGGCAAGATTCTGACCACTGACCCCTGCTATAGGGCCTGCTGAGGAGTGAGGTTCAGGGTGCTCAGGGTCCTCCTGTAGCCCTGTCTCCTTCCTCCATAGAATGTGTACAGAGTTCACTTTTAAATTCCAGAGCCAAAGCCACCCATCTGAAGCACGGGTTGGCAAGGGGGGTCTTGCAATGTCCTATGGAGGAACGAAAAGTGACAGCGCATGGCTGAGCGCCCTTCGTATTCACATAGTGACCCACTCAGCCACACGGTCGTCACCAGCACTAGGTTCCGAGCAGTGCTCTGCTGCGCCCATGATCTGGGCCTGGAACCTTTGGGGATTTGTAAGGTCTCTGAAGAGTAGCCCTTTGAGTTTACTGTTGGGGTGCATCCAATGTGAAGCCACCCAGATCCCAAAGCCATTCTTGTGGGACCACCTAGTACTTCCAGGCAGATGGCCAGCTCCTTGGTCCTGTGTCAGCGCCATTAGCTGGTCTTGAGTTGGCAGGCAGCATGGCTGGCAGAAAAGATGGCCTCCCTAGCCCAGAGAACCGCTGCTTGATTGCCAGTGAGAAGAGTTGAAAGTCTGAGTCCTGAGCCCTGGGGCCTGGAACCTAGCGGAACACTCGATCCAGGAGAGGGACCGAAGCTGTCGCCCTTCCCGGATTTGCCTCTAGGGGGCAGCAGTGCTGCTGCCGCTGTCTGAATATAAGCTGTCCTCTTGGCTGTTACACAGGAAACCAGCTTACAGGGAAACTAGGGCTCAGGGTCAACCTCTCAGAGATTCAGAGACAGACTCGGAGGGGCTCCCTGGGTTGCCAGAGCCAGAGCGAAATTCCATTTCTCAGTTCTTCCACACAGGGAACCCCAGAAATGTTGCCAGTGTGGTAAGAGCATGGGGGGGGGGGCACTGGAATCCTTGGATAATGGGGCCCATTTCTTGTTTCTCACTGGCTCCTTGAGAAAGCAGCTAAGGAAGAGACAGTTTGCCTGAGATGCAACGTGGAAGCCACCGGGAAGCATTGGAGGAGAGGTCTTTCCAGAAGTCAGGAAAGGCTCTCTGCAGCCTGGCATCTCCCGATTGTGCCTTGAATCTACTCAGCCAACGACTCCAGCTTTCCACCTCCTCTCTCACCCAAGGGCTCAGTCCCTTTCTGTGCGAACCATCTACACCTGAGCCAGCTGCTGACCCGCTGTGGTGAGGGCTAGGGGCTTCATTCACCCCTTTGTCTCCTATCCCTATGTAGATATGGGGTTCCTTGAAGACCTTCAGGAACCTTTCTGAATTTACTCTGTCGTCTCTCCACTCACAATCCCCTACCTCATTTGAACCCAGGCTTCAGGTTTGAGCACAGAACCTGTTCTATACCTCCACCGGAGAGGCTGATGCTTCAAGCACGTCCATGAGAACTCCTACTCCTCCCTCTGCCACGCCAACTCCACCCATGCGTCTTCCATTCCCCTCAACTTGGGAAACTGCACCTCCACTAAGCTGCCATGCAAACCTGGGTATGAGCCTCACTCCTCTCTCTCCCAGGGCCTCATCCTGTCAGCCCTGGTGTTCCTGATGTTCTCCCTTCTCAATGGCTCCAACATCCACTGTCCTGTGACAGAGCAGCCTCTGGCTGTGCCGTCACTGCCTGAGCATGGCAGACATAGGCTCTTTGTTCCCTCTGACCTGGTCCTGGGCCCTGTCTCCAATGACTACTGCAGCAGGCTTCTGAAGCGTGGCCTCTGCTCTGGCCGCCTCTGTGCAGTGCCCTCTGGGGACTTTGTGTCCTTGACTGTACTTGATAATTCCCTATTTAAGGCGTGCACAGGTCTGTGAGACAGAGTCCAGTGGTCTTTCCGCTCCTTCCTACCACCTAGCTTTGTCCAGCTGGAGACCAGCCAGGCAGTGTGGCCTTCACACCCACATTCCTTCCCTGTGTGGGACTGTATGTACTGGTTCCTTGTAGAGATGCCTCCCCCACCCACCCACACACACCCTACCCTGCTCTCTGGCTAACCCCGGTGCCCCACTCCTTTGTGGTCCTGCTTGGCTGCCACCTTCCCCTGCCAAGCCTTTGTTCAAGTGCACACCAAGACATTCTGCCTCGTCTGTGCTGAGCACACCCACGTGCTGCCTGTCCACTCTGGCTTGCCGTCTGTCTACCTGCAGAGGCCTGATGTTCAGCCAGCACTCAGAGGGGCCTTAAACAGGGAGGCCATGGGCAATGACTAAAGGGCCGGCCACCTGATGTCAGCAGAAGAGGAAGTCCTAGTCATGGCAGAGCTGAGGAGGGAGCCACCTCACACCTCTCTAAGGGCCTCTCCCAGAGCCCCGGAGAACCCTGGCTACTTTCAGGCCCTCTCAAGTGTCAGCTGCTTTCCTGCCTCCAGGCTTTTGTGCTGACCCCTAGACCCTTTCCCCACCAACAGAAAGACAGTTGACTGATGGCTGTAACAGGCCCCACACATGCTTTGGGCCTGCGTTGTTTCTGTGCAGGCTACGGAGGTAACTGGAGGAAGAAAAAGGCCACACTGATTTCGGGGTTGCCATGTGAACTTGTCATTGGGAACAGGATTCCTTCCTTCCTTATAGGCAGTTCTCTGGGGTCTGCCCAGAGAACGCTCAGGTGATGTTCAGCCTGCTGTCTGCCCAGTGAGACTTCAGGAGCTGCGCGGCAGCGTGTGGCTGTGGATTGGCCATTTGAGGACCAGGCGGCCCGGTCGGTCGCTGCGCCAGGGTTGAGGCTGCTTCTGGTGGTGGTGTCGGTCTTTAGAAAGCAGGTGTGGTGCCCTCTTAGGCAGTGTCTGAAGAATGAAACTGTAGACCACGGGGACACCAGCTGTGTCTTGACAAGATGTGCCAGGAAGATGTGCCAGGAGAGGGCGCTGCTGCACAGCACTCCAGGTGGAAAGGGCCGGTGTGGTAGCCAGAATGTAGGGGGTTCCTGGTTTCCTGCCACGGGCTGGTAAGGAGCTGGGCTCTGCATTAAAACGGTCCAGAGAGAAGTCCGAGAGCGAGAGCGAGAGCGAGAGCGAGAGATTGAGATTCTGAGGGTGCCAGAGGAGCGGGGAGCTGTAGACTGAAGGAAAACCAAAAACCAAAACCAAAAACCTTGCCTCCGGCTCACCTGCGGCTTGTAACCTGGCTCTGCCAGGCGGCTCCCAGCTTGCAGGTAGGTGATGAGTGGTGGATAGTGGGTGGCCAGCTCTGCAGGCTACGCCAGGCTTTCAGGCGGGAGGGCAATCAGATTTGCTAATGCAATGCCGCTCAGTGGTGATGATTGTGAGACTCATCCGCGGCTCCATTCCAGGCCCCAAATGCTGCCTCAGGCCAGGACTCAAGAAGGGAAGTGACAAGTGATGTCCCTGAAGGCCCACAATTCCCACCCCTCTGCATAAATGCCAGGACTCCCCTGCCTCAGCTTCTTTATCATCAATAAAATAGGATTAGCATGCCAACGGTGTCACACCCAAAATGCCAGTGCAGGATCCTGGTGCTCCTATACCTTCTTCCTACCAGGCTCTGGCCGAGGACTGCCTGACTCCCCTCCGATTATCCCCTTGGTAGACACAAATGGGCACAGGCTAGAAGATCTGAACGTGAAGGTACCTGTGGAAGAGAGTGGGAGAGGCTGACAAGGGCCACCACTGCTAGAAACTTCGCTGAGAAGCCAAGAGAAGTATGTGGGAGCATAGATGGGGGGCGGTTGGGTCACATGGCTGTCCTCCGTGTGCTGGAGGCCTAGCTGCAGGCTCACCCATGATTACCCAGAGAGCAGAGGCTAGCCATGTGCAGAAAGAAAATCTGAGGGCAGATGGACGAGCTGTGGGGAGAGGCCGTAGGGAGTGAGATCGCGGGGGAGGGGGGAGCAATGGTGCCCCTGAGCAGTGGCCGTCAGAGCCAGTGGGGGTCGGCAGTCCTTGGCTCCCTGGTGGGTCAGGATGCTGATGTCCTGGAGCCTGACTCCAGAGGACCTTGGGTGGCAGGGCCAGGAGCTGAGATGGTCACGTGGAAGGTGGCATCTACAGGTCAAAGGCAGTCTTCAGGGAGAATGGCTGCTGCTCTCAGTGGATAATTATGGCACCCACACAATAATACAGGCTCCTCTCAAACAGTGTTTGTGATCGCCCAGGAGACCTGGTAGATCTACCACCTCAGTCAACCCTCACCCCAGGGCACACATATGCATCAGCCAATAATCTCCAACTATCCTCTGAGGGAAGAGGCCAAGCCTGGGGTCATAGGGCAAGATACCAAGAACCCATACTGTTTCCAACCAATGTCCGGGTCTGCCCACTTGATGCAAGACTTGGATGTGTCTTGTACTTCTGGACCCATTTACACAATTACTAAAAAAGGTCTGGAACTTGATTCTAGAGCTTCTCCTACACCCCCAGTTAGTTTATCTTTTTTTTTTTTTTTTTTTTTAACTTTGAGCTAGTCTAAGTTGTAAAGAGTAACAATGTAACAATAATCTTCTGAATAGCTGCGAGTAAAGGCCTGTGCCACCAGTCCTGCAGGACCCAATGTCCTCAGAGTCAGGTCTGAGATCACTCTCGGCTTTGGAGCACACCTCACTACCTACCGATTTTTGCCCCAGGGTCAGTGTGATCGCCACACAAGCAAATGTCACATGTTGAAGAAGAGTGAATTCAAAGAACTCCAAAATAATTTCTTCTGATCCCATAACCAGTGGGGTGGAGGAGGGTGGGAGTAAGGCATAAAATCCTAAAGCAACATGGATTTTTTTTTTTCATACAAAACACACCTCCGTTTGAGCACTAAAATGGGCCCAGTGAGATGATTTGGGAGACCCAGACTCAGAAGGGGCTCGGGTGCACACAGCGTGGGAAGGGTCAGGCAGGTGGAGGGTAAATGGTCACATCAGAGCCTTGCTGGATCTCCTGGCTGTGTAACCAGGTTCCAGCTTAGCCCCTCCTGGCCAGTCAGTCCCGCCCTGCCTGCAGCCCCAGCCTTGGCCTCTGCTAATGCCAGTACTCAGAATCAGAAGCCTGTCTACCCACCCCATGAGCCCGTGTCTCAGTCTGTAGACTGAGATTATCTCTAAAAGTCTGGTGTGTACTGTGTACCTTCAGGTCATTCGGGAAGCCCCTGCTCCCTGTGCCCAGGCTTGCAGCCAGCTACAGAAGCAACAATGACGTCCAAAATGGGGACACAGTAGGAATCCCCCTGCGGCCACTTTTGAGACACCCCCACCCCACTGCCTCATCAGGCAGATCTCCCAACCTAGGAGAATAGGTGGAGAAGATGGGGTAGGAAGGTGAATTTCTGGGCATGGCATTGGGTGGCTGAATGTGGCACAGCCCTCTCCCTTTTGGTGCTTAATGAGAAAGACAAGCCCAGACCCGAGGGAGGAGACACCAGGGTGGAAGACCATGTCATCAGCAGGCGCTGAGGAAGGCATGGAGGGGAGGGGAGAGACGGTCTATCTGTGGGTCTCTGTGGGGAAAGGAGGATTCCCCCCTTATTGGTGGTCTCATAGTAAAAGACCTCTTTCCACCCCAGGAGGGAAGGACAATGAAGGGCTGAGGGCTGGGTACTCACTAGGTCAGCAGTGGCCCCAAGGCAGGTGGCCTGAGCTGTGGGGACCTCCATTCTTGTGTCCCCTTGTCCCTCACTGACCAGGAAGTGCTAAAGTATGACGCCCCAGAAGTCCCTGCTGCCTTCACTTCTGCTCCTTCCCAGACTGGCAGCACCAGGTTGGGGGTCACGCCCATGAGCTCCCCAGCACAGAGGAGGAGAGCACAGGGCTGGTGTGTAGCCTCTCTTCGGGGCTTCTGTAGTATGGTACAAATCCCAAGGCACCAAGAACATGGTGCCTGGCGAGAGGGGGATCCTGGTCGTCATCACACACGAGCCCTCCCAAGAAGCAGCAGCAGCAGGCTGGTGGGGGTGAAAACCCAGAGATGAGGTCTGGCCCTGCCAAGGGAGACTGGGTGAGGAAAAATAGAATGCAAGCTAGATTCAGGCCCAGATGCCAAGATGGCACCTGGCCTACAACTCTCCAGGGACGATCAAGGAGAGGGGCAGGACCTAGGCCAGTTCTGCCAAGTGGGGAACCCTTGGTAATGTTGCTTCCTCATGAGAGGCCACTAAGGGAAAGTCTGATCCTGGCCTTTGAGCTCAGTACTTATCTCTGAAGTCCCTAGACCCCATGCCCATCTGTGTGGTTGATGGTGAGGCTTGCTCATGAGATTAGAGGGCACAGGTCTGGGTCAGAACCCAGGCTTGACATCTGCCAGCAGGGTGACTAAGCCGTGTTCCTTTGATTTTTCTAGGAGATGTGTCTCACTAGCCTTGTCTAGGGTCACTAGGATTAAATGAAATGGCTCACAACCAGTATCTGGGTGTGAAATTTGTCTAACAAAATTCAATTAGTAACCAGATGTTTCTATGGGTTCAGCTCTGGCTTCAGGCCTTTCCTTGAATTCTTGTAATTCTTCATCTACAAAGCTACTTTCCTGCAAGGGGGAAGCTGGTGTACAGTTGGACAGTCCCTCCTGGTCTCTGTGTCTCTAGCTACTAAGCCATCAGGGACCTGGCCAAGGTCTCATTGGGGTATAGGCCAGGGATAGGTGTCTGGAGCATTTCAGAGTCTTGGTGTTGCCTGTCCTCCTGTGGCCTCTTCACACTCACAAGGCATCCATCTCTGGCTGTCACTTTGTGGCAGCCGTCTTGTATCTCATTTCCTGGAAAGGGGTCTCTGGAGCCCAGACACCAGCTGCTGCATTTAGGGGTGGTGGCACTGGCGAGGTGCTCTTCCTGGGAGCGGTAGTACGGGAAGAAGCCACTGGGTGGCGCTGAGTCCTCGAGGATTAGACCGCCTCTGCTGTTCCTGGCAGCTTTGTGGCCTGGGCCAACTTCAGCCTGCTGGGCCAGCTCTTCCATAACCAGGGGCTGCTCATGTGCGCAGAAGGGCAGGTACTCTGAGCCCAACTTGGAGAGGCTGGGAGAGTCGAGTGGCTCCCTGGCCTGTAGACTGGTAGCCGGCAATTGCTGGAACGGGTGTCCCAGGTCCTCCCCGAACAGGAGGCTTGGAGAGATCAAGGCACTGGGCTCAGTCTCTTGGCTCTTCTGCATTGTCTAAGAAGAAAGGACCCCATTGGCCAGTGATGCCTGCTCCCTCCATAGTCCTATCTATTCTTGGGAGGCTTTTAGAGCCCAACCTGATCAGTGTCCCCTCTGGGGGAGTCCAGCCGTGTCCTAACTATACTCTCAGAAGAACCTGGGCTCTCTAACCTCATCCCATGCCTCAGCCTGCTGGCTCTGTCCAGCACACTCTGGGCCCCCAAACCCTCAGTCATACCGGGCTTGACCGTGCCTGAGCATATGCGGCCCTCACCCCAGATGTCCTCCTAGTCTCCCTGACTGCGACTGCTATTACTTCTTTATCTCAGAAATGCTTTTCTTCACCTGCCTTGCTTTCTCTGCCTATTCTGCACCTGAGGTGGTCATACCCCCTGACCCTTTCCTGAGCAGGTGCCGGGCGCACGCCATTTTGCTTGCCTGAGGCCTCCCCTTTCCTGGGTAATGGCTACATGTGGTTCCCTGTCAGGGTGGCTTCCTTTACTCCCTGGTTTAGCTACATCACCTTGTTGGCTGACCCCCTCCCGACCGAGGACTCTCTGATGTACCCTCTGCTGTGAAGCATTTGTTGTTTGGGTTTGGTTATCTTGCATCCTGCTGACTATAAATTTCATCTATCTAGTCAACTTCCATTTCCACGGGATCTAGAAAAACCCTGGTGCCCCAGCTGTCAACAAAGAGTGGAAGGAGGAAGGAAGATATAAGAGACGAAGATGGGGCTGTGGAGATGGCTCAGGGCTTAAGAACCACGCTGGCTGCTCTTCTGGAAGGTCTGACACCTTCTTCTGGCCCCCATGAGCATCAGGCAGGCATGTTAGCCGTGCGGAGACACACGTGCAGACAGACACCCATACATTGGGGGGAGGGGAGGGGGAGGGGGAGGGCGAGAATGAGAAAGTAAGAGAATGAAGATGCCACAGGCTTGGCTAACATGGGAGTTCTTGCTCACTCGGGGTTGGTGGGGAACAAGCCATGTCTGATGAAGAGGCAGAGGAGAAATGGTGGATTCCTTCTTGGCCAGGGGGGAAACAGAGGCCTGGAGTCTCCATTTCCATCACTGCCCATTTGGACCACTTCCAGAGGCCTCGAGCTGCTCCAGCTTAGAGACGCTGGGCTTCAAGGCAAAGATTATTATGGTCTGGCCTCTGGCTTTCCTGACTCTTCTAGGGGGTCTCAGCTCTTGAATCAGTGATAACCCCTAAGCCCCCGAATGTCACCTAACCCCTGGGCCATGGATTGATAGAGTATACTAGAGCATACATCTGACACTGTAGAACACCCTCTGCTCTTAATCCTCAGAAGGTCCACAGGGATGGAGTCGCCTCTCCTGCTGCACGGTGATGGGGAAGCAGGCTGAGCAACTATACCAGGAGCTGAGCCCCATTTGTCCCTCTGAAGCCTATGCTCTTCACTGTGTATGTGTATAGTAGGTGTTTCCTGTAAGGTGCATCCCTGTCCCAAGCTCTGGCGCTGTGACTACACCCTTCCTTCTTTGTATGCTTGGCAGATGCAACCATGTCTAGATGAGTTTTACTGGGTTAGGGCACACCTTAGATTCATGGCTGGAAAACTGGGACACAGACACTCAGGGAGCATGCGATGTGATAATCTCCTGTGGCAGAACCTGGAGTGACAATACCAACATGGCCAAGGAAGGCCAGGTTGCCAGCCATCACCAGGAGCCAGAAAAAGGGCATAGAACAACTTCTCCCCTGGAGTCCTAAGAAGGAACTCACTCTGTTGACACCTTTGCACCAGTCTTCAGGCCTCCAACACTGTGCGGGAATGAACGGCCATCATTTAAACCCACCAGTACTGCAAGTTGGCTGTGGCAACCCTAGGAGCCTAACAGGTATCAGAGGGCTGGATGGCTCACTGGTGAGTCGGAAGGCCCTGCTGGTGCTTCCTACGGAAGCCCCCTATGGCGACTCACCCTATACCTTATCCTTCCTGCCATGGGGGGGGGGTGCCAACCAGAACTGACTGTTCTGGGGGGGGGGGTCCATGCTTTGGTTTGTCTTCCTGGGGCCCTGGCTCCTCTTTACCTGCTAGGCCTGGATTGAAAGGGACCGGGTGATGGTTCCAACTCCCTAGAGGGCTTCAGGGAGGATGCCCCACAGGATCAGCCGCTTGCTCATCAGCACTTACCACTTAGAGTCCTGGCTGGAGCTGGCTGGAGCCCCAAGTGCTGACACTAAACCTAATCCTCAGACTAGAGCAGGGAGGTCAAAGCCTCTCCCCTGTGAGCCTCCTCCCTGCCTCCTCGTCATCAGGCAACCCCTCCTGCCCAGTGAGAGAAGATTCCACCATGAAGTCACAAGGCCTGATGCCAGGCAAGCCAGATGGCTCTGTTGCCATGGAGACCTCTGCCCTACACCCAACACCTGTGCTCCTCACCTGCCTTTTAATTCAGCTTAATCCAGATGGCCCCAAGAGAGCAGGGGAACAAAGACTGGAAACTGCAGCCAGACCAGCTCTTTTCTCCAGGGTCAGTGACTCACCAGAGGCCTGTGCCCAGAGACCACAGAGTGACCCACCCTGGGGTGGAAGAAGACAAGGTTTCCATGGTCCTGTCCACTGACCGCAGGGCACTCAGGAGCTGACCAGCACTGTATGGATTTCTACTCACCTCATGCTCCAGCCTCTTATAGGCCATGGCTGAGGCACCCCACCATGCCTCTTCCTAAGTCACCTGTAAAGGGAGCAGGTCTCGGGACTTGTTGGGAGCCGCCACCCCCCCAGATGCTGAGATCTCTATAGGTCATAAGAAAATGAAGCCAAAAAAAACTGAAAAATATTATGACTATTCCAAAGCTGAATATAAAACCACAAAGATCAAGGATACCCTGTCGTCGTAAAAGAACAACTGAGTCACTGTGATTGAATATAAAACCACAAAGATCAAGGACACCCTGTTGTCGTAAAAGAACATCTGAGTCACTGTGACTGTTGGCTGAGCCCACCCCCTCCCCATTACCTCACACCCCCTGTTTCTCCCCACCTCTGAGTTTCCCCCTTTTTAAGTATTGTATAAAAATAAATAAGTTTTAAAAATTAAACAAGACCTTAACAAAGAGCTTGCTTGATCTCCTTCTTCTCTCTCTCGCCCATTCTCTCCCACAGGTCATGGGGTCTCCTCGGGTATCCCTCCAATAACTGGTCCCGCTGGTTGGGGCAAGGACTGATTATACACTGTTCCCTGTCACAGAGCCACCATCCCAGTTCCTTTAGCAAACCTAGTGTTCCTGCTCAGGGGGAAGGGACCAGCATTGTTGACTTCTTCTTAGAAGTCTGCAGCCATGCAGGGCCACACTGTGTGCTCCTCTCTGTAAGCTTTTGAGTCAGAAGGGTACCTCTGATGTGTTGTTTCAGGAAGGGATTGAACATGGAGAGGAGACAGAAGGCTTTGGAGGTCTCTGAAGCCTTGGGCCATGAGACAGGAGCAGGGAACTCCAAGGTCTGTGGGACCTTAGGCTTCCCCTGGGTGTGACCAGTGGGGCTCTCTGGGTCACAGGCATGGCTCTCCTGGACTGCACCCTACACTCACTCTGACGGCCTGAACTGCTTGCTCATTGGGTGACTTTTTAAAAAAATAGACCTGACTCTTTAATCTAGGTGGAATTCACTTTTTCCATAAATGGATATAGTCCTTGATTTTATAACTAGGATGGCCAACTGACTCAATATCGCTTGTAAATATTTCTCCCTAAATATGAAATACCAACATAACCCAAATGATTAACTTTTAAAGCTCAAATCAGTTTCTAGATTTTTTTTAAAAAATATCCATCTCTTTCTCTCGGTATAGATAACATATTGTTTGGACTTTTTTTAGACTTACTTACTTTTAGTTCATGTTATATAGTCAACATTACTTAAGGCTATTATCATTAGCAAATCAATATGTCCATTGGAGCAGCCAAGTCCCGCCCCTAGTGCGCTCAGACCCAAGATGCTACTGTTTGATTTCCTACCTGGGGTGAGTAGACATTTGTTCCCATCTCCCCAGGAATAATGTAACACCCACCTCCCTCCCTCCCTCCCTCCATCTTCCCTCGCCATTCCCAGGAATCCAGCCACCTGCCATCACTACACACAGCTTTACTCTGTCTAGAACATTATGTAATTTTAAACAGATCGGTCTATTGGCCTCTCTTCCTCACACACTGCTCCTGACTGTGGTCCTGTTGCTACTGTGTGAGTCACTGGGCCCCACTTCTCCGACTGGTGGTGCGGACCCTGGATTGGACACATCACTGTCCCACTGCGAATTGTGTTTCTTTGTTCCGACTGGATCTTTATCTTTGTTTTCAGTAGGTCAAGCTGCACCGGTGCATGGCCTTCACAGAGCACATCCTCTTGGGGTGCACAGACCCTCCGAATACGCCAGGTCCTGCCCTTCACCCACTTTGGGCCTTTATTTCTTCAAGCAATTCCCCAACTCTATCTCTCCTCTTATCTCGGAAATCTAACAACGAACACACCATTAAATCCTAAAAATATTTCCCCACTTGTCTTCCGAGGCTCATTTCTCTCTCTCAGACTGCATCATATTTACTGACACCCTCGTCCGTGCACCACTTTTCTCTAGCTGTTGATTCTCCCACTGGATCATACAGGGGAAAATTTTAATTCAGGCTTTATATATTTCAATCCTAACACTTCTGCTTGCTCTTTTTAAAAGTGTCTCTAAAGTTCTTTGTGGACCTTCAGCTCCTTATTCCTCTTCCGTATAGTACATCTCGCTGGATCTGAGGGAGCATGCGCTCACCGCGGCCTCTTTGAAGTCTTTGGTAATCCAGCCACCGTGACTCACCTTGGGATTTGAACATTTCCCTTGAGAACTCGCCGCACTTTGCTGGCTTTTAGAATGCTGGGTAGATTTGGAATATCTTAGAGATGGGAAATGTCACTGTGTGTAGACGGTGGATTCTATCCATAATCCTCTGTCTGAGGGACACTGGTATTTTGTTCTAGCAGGTCTTCAGTTTGCTTGGGTCTAATCTCAGGTTCAGCATTGCCTTGTGTGGACAGTGGTTCCGGTCTCAGGCGCTGTCCTGATTTGGGGATGTCCTAAGCATGCACTATTCAGCAACTAAGGTTTTTTTTTTTTTTTTTTTTTTTTTTTTTTTTTTAAATATGTACATGGTTTACTTTTCAATTTGATTCTCAAGGTTTTATGCCACTGAGTGGGTCTATGTGATTTGTGCATAGCTCAGGGGTCAGGCTGAGCCTACTGCTTGTTCTCACAGAATTAGGGGACCATTTTTTTTTATATATCTATATTCCTGGATATTCCTCACAACACCTTTCCAGAAGCCCCCCCCCATCAGATTTCATTGGCTAGAACGGGGGGCTTTCTTGTGGTGTATCCTTTGGCCTCTGTTGCTTCTGTGAGAAGTGGAAGAAGGAAGAAAAACAGAAGATGGGGGCAAGGGAAAGGAAGAAAAGAGGAGGAGGAGACAAGGGGGCGAGGGAGGAGCGGGTGAGAAAGGAGTGAGCTTTGCCCAGAACATGACTGCTCACAGATTTTTGTCTTTTTTTCTAATCTGCATTCGCTCACCTTTAAGTGTTCTCACATAGCAGCTTGTATGTTCTATTTAGAATTCCTAGTCACAGTAAGACTGGGCTGTCGAGAGCTTGTATTATCATCTCAGCCTCGTTTTTGCCCATTTATTCTTGTTGCATCATAAACATTCCTTATATATGCAGGCTACAAGTACTTTGTCAAACATTTGCAGTGTGAATATTTTCTTCTTAGGAATGCCTTTTTAATGTTATTGTCGAAGCCTTTCTGGGAAACAAACGTTTACTTTTCTTTTTTCATGAAGTTCAGTTTGTTTTTCTTAAATTGTGCCAGTTCGTCCCTGCAAACAGTCCAAGGGATAGGAAAAGGCTTGTGCGAGGTTGCAGAATGGTGGACCGATGGCCCACTACAGGCGCCCACCCCAAGGATTCACTTAACATGTGTTTTCATATGAATAACCGGAATCCCAGGGTCAGAGATTACATCTGGAGACAACAGCACTCCAGCCTGAGCCTGTGCCAGATCCCTCTGACCCAAGAGCCTGCGACCCCAGCTTCAGTTTGCCAGGAATCCTATACTCTGCCTAGAGAGTGCAGTGTGGATGGGAAGAGACCCTGTCCCGTGACGAGCACAGCAAAGGTAGGATGTTTGAAACTCCTGGTTTCCAGTAGCACGTGGTCCCGCGGTGCTGGGTTCAGGCAGGGTTGGAGGAGACAGAGACTCTGAAGGCTGGGTCTGCAGGAGGCAGCAGGGCAGGCGGTAGCCAGGCTGACTGCAGTCCCGGCATCTCTGAGGGACACATGCATAAACACTGAGCCCCAGGATGCTGCTCAGAGGCCCACCGGGAACACTGCTGCAGTGCACTTCCGGCCCCTCGGAAGTCAACAGCGGCCTGCTTCCATGTTGGGAGAAAAATATCTCTCAAACTCTTTGCATTCTCCTTCATGTGCCAAGCCCGGTGCCAACACATGTTTGCCCAGAAGCAGCTCATGGAGTTTGGAAAGTCCCAAGGCTCACTGTGGTCCATCAGGTACAGAGCCTTCCCCTCTCCATGCGTCTGGCATCTCCCTGGTAAGATTTTCTTGTTCAGGGGAGAGCTTTAATAGCATTTCCATTCTTCACCATCTCAGAGCCCTGTGCCAGGGACTCTGTAGGTTAAGGGCGTCAGAATCAGCCAGATGTGTACTGAAGAGTGTACACACACCACAGTTCTCTCAGAACTCACTACCACCTTGTCCACAAGGGGGCGACTGATTTCCATTTATTCTGGAAGGTCCCTATTGGGTCGTCATTAATGATTACTTAAGATGATATTTCTGTTTCTTTGTGTGTGATTGTTTCAGAGAAACCAAATCTCCTTATGCAAGGGTGGCGTTATTTTCCTCCCAGTTGACAACTTTCAGATGGCCGTCTGTTTGAAAACATATTTCCGAATCATTTACACACAGCCTCCCCACAGTTAGTCACGGGGTAGGGGATGGGGGGGTGTCTTCTAACAAATACCACATCTCGACCGAGTCTTGTGGTCTTCCATCCCGAAATCAGGCAAATTATTTAAATTCAGAGGAAAGGGGGAAAACCGTCTTTTTGTTAACATCAAACAGAAAGCATTCTCTCTTTGAACATGTAAATCCCTTAAACATATTCAAGAATTTTAACAAGCATCCCAGAAAGCTATGCGGTTACTCTTTGAAGCCCTGGAAGGATTTTCTTAAAGTAGTCACAGGCTCCTGGGGGCTGGGAGGGGCCTTTGCGGTGCTCTTGGAGGTGGGAGCTGCACAGGCTCTGTGAGTCCCTCTGGGCCAGAGAACAGGTAGGCCAATGGAGGGTAGGAATCTTCCAGAAAGAAGAGCCATTGGGTCCATTTCCTATCTGCTCGGCATCACAGGTTAGAAAAAGGAGAGGAGCTGTGAATTGCAGGGCAGTCTGGAGAGCTGCCTGTTCATCTGCCATCTCATTCGCAAGGAGCTGCAGCTCTGGACTCACAGCTCCATCCGGGGGAACCGTGTCTCTCTCAGGGGTCAAGAACCTGAAAAAAATCAACACAGTTCAGCAGTGTCTCCTTTGGAAATGGCAGAATGTTTTCAGAAGCAGGTATTGATGCCAGTGTTGTCAATAACAAGAGGGGAAGTAAATTCAAGTTATTAAAAATCCCAAAGTATTTTACTGTGGAAGATGAGCTAGGGAAATGAAGCTGTGCTTACGTAAAATCACACAACATGGAAAGGACAATGCAGACCTGTGTTTATGGTCATGGACAATGCCAGAACATTCCGCTTACTAAGGAAGAGCTGGCCAAGGAGCTTCTCCAAGACTCTCATGCAAGGCAGAGGAGCCAGGGAGAAGTCTGGGCCATGTGTCAAATGAGACCAGTCACTCTGGATTCACTGTAGCCACAGTGGTCAGGACCACATGGGGCTGGCAGGGGGAGAGGGACATGTCAGGGAAAGAGAACCGGAAGCGGACTCACACAACTGAGCTCTGACAGGAGTGTGAAGGCAGGTCTACAGTCTTTACAAAGGATGGTGTAACTTTGGGTACGCATGAGGGAAAAACCTCAGTATATATGACAATACAGAAGTAAATGTAAGAAGTAAAACTTCAGGAGGGAAAAGAAGACACAAAGAAAAAATCACTCCTGACTACAGCAGGGTAAGGGTCCGAGGGCATCAGAAGCGTTGTGCCTAAAGGGGAGATCTAGGAAATTAACCCCATCGAAGTAAAACTTCTGCTCTGAAAAACATCCCGCTAAAAGGAGAGAAAGTGACATCAAAAAGAGGGAAAGAAACAGAAAAAAAAAAGAAAAACAACCACCTCCCAGAGCATAGGTGTGACAAGTCGCTACAGGACTGTAGAACTGACCCTGACTGGCAAAGCACTCCATGGCTTGATTAGAGAGTGGATGGAAGTCCAGAGGAGACAGTTGACCAGACTGCCTCCAGGTGACCTGTAAGCACCTGAGAAAGTGTTCAGCACAAGCAGTCTTAAGGAGAATACAAATTCAAACCACAGTCACACACACACACACACACACACACACACACACACACACACACACACTACACACCACGCATGTGCACACTATGTCAGACCACAGTCACACACACACACACACACACACACACACACACACACACACACACACACACACACTGGGTCAGAATGGCTATTTAACAAATGACAGTAGCAAATGCTAGAGGAATCTATGGAACAGGGTCACTCTGACCCTACTGATGAGAATAGAGAATAGGACAGCCAGTCCTACTCTCTGGGAGGAGTCTGGGAGGAGGCTCTCCAACAAACTGCAACTCCCACAGAACCCAGCATTCACACCAAAATCTACACAAACACATCCTTAGAGAGAAGCCAGACATTATGCTGAGGAAAACAAGAGAATGCAGACTGTCTCTCTGTGATTCCATTTCTACAACACTCTGGAAATACAGAATCTCAGAAAAGGGGAACAGTTCAGCTCCTAACCTTGCAAACTGTTGGGTAGTCCGGACAGAAGGGAGGTGGAGAGGCTATAGGAAGATGGCATGGTGGAAACAAATCTGTTTCCTTGTGGCGATGTCAATAGAAATATCCCTACTGACTGTATCGAATGTCCTGGTTACTGGGCTGACAAGATGGCTCAGAGGGTAAAGGCGCTTGCTGCCAAGTGTGCCAAGTGTGATGGTTTGGTTGGATTCCTAGAACTCATGGTAGAAGGAAAGAAATAACTTTCCTACCTTGTTTTCTGACCTCCAGGATGACCTTGAAGTGTAGCTTCAAGTATAGCTTGACTGTGTAGCAAAGGACGACCTTGAACTTCTGATCTTCCTGCCTCTTCCTCCCAAATCCTGGTTTTACAGAATATGCTTCACCGTGCCTGGTTTGAGGCAGTTTGGGAGTAGGCTGAACCCATGGCTTCACTCATGCTAGGCAAACAGCCCGCCAATGGAGCCCACCCTTCACTATTTGTTAGAACCACGTGTGAATCCATGATCTCCAGACTCATAGTTTAAAAGGACAGAGCATGAAACTGCCCTGAAAACCAGGAGCTGTGGATGTGTGTCCTAGCAGACATGTGTCCTGGGGCTTCACCAGAAGCCTCACATTGCTGGTCATCTAGATGAGGTGGTCAGGTCCTAGGTGTACTGTGCATTCCAGGGGGTACCCGGATGAAAAACCAGGGGACGAAGCAACTAAGTACCTAAATGGCACCTCAGGTCCCCCTGAGTCCTGAGGATACTCCCTTCCTCTTGCAGGTCATAGGGAGGGAGGAGGGTATGAGGGCAGCACCTTCCTCCCTTCAGTTCAGGGTTGCTGGGTAGAGGGTGAAGTACTGATGGCCAGCAGGGCCATCCTTCCTGGGAGTCAGCCTGCAACACTCACACCGCCCTATACAAGTGAGATCTTGCAGTCAGTTAACATCCATCAGCAAGCAGCAAACGAGCAGGCAGTAGTAATTAAAGCTCACACATTCTTTCTCTCCAGTCGCCCTTTGCTGGCTTTAGAGTCCTTAGCAAGAACAGCTTTCTCCAATTAAACAACCACAGGTAGCTTTGTCCAAATCTCAGCTGTCGGCCTAGTAGCCAGAAGGTAAACACGGCACGATTCAGCGCTCTGTAAGGGCCAAGAAATGCTATTTTGATCTGTCAGCTGCTCCTAATGAGGACACAGCTATCAGAGATGTAAACAAGCCATCAGTCTGAGGGGACTGTCTTGGGCGCTGAGTGAGGTGGCTGGAAAAGTTCACCAGGCACGCAAACAGGCTGCCAAGGCGGGTGCCAGAGGGGAGAACACCATGGACCACAGAGCCAAAGCAAGGCCTCAGAGGAAGCCTGAGAATCTGGAGGGGGCTGGCTCTCCGGGGAGGCTCTCAACAGCACAATGTTAGCAGAAGATCCAACCCAGTGGCCTTCCCTTCTCTTCCTGGAACATAAGGCGCTGTGTTTTACCTTGGGGCCTAGGCACTTGCTCTGTCCCTTGCCTGAGTGCCCTGACTCCAGGTCTGCACTTAGTGGGTCCCTCCAATCCTGCCTCTTCCTCAGAAGAATCACTTCCTCCAGACTGGCCTCTGGGCCCACCTCCAGTCACATGCTCCCTGGCTGTCTCCTCAGAGCACTTCCTCTGGAAGCAGGCTGCTTATCTGGCAGCTTTCTGAGCCCCTCAAAGTGGAAGAGGTTGTCAACCCGTGCATGTCTTATTCACTCCATGTCTGCCAGCTTCACCGAATGCCCACTGAGAGCAGGGTAGGGCTGCCTCCACCCTAGAGGCTTCATTCTGTCAGGAAAGCTTCATGTTCCCCCTAGAAGTTCCTTCTCAGGAGTTTTAAAGGCAAAAGCAAGTCCTTGTGAGGAATAAGCTTGAAAGGGCAGCAGGCCTGAGGCTGCTGAGACCCTGGGCTTGCTTCCTCTGGTACCCAAGTCTCTGCTACCTGCCCTGCCCACCTCTACCCACCAGGTCAGGCTGCAGTCACTCCCCCCTCTACTGGGCAGTCTAATTGCCAAGAGCTCCACTTTTTCTGAGGACAGAGCAGCTGGTCAGCTCTAAGGCCTCTCCTTCGATTGCAGGTGTGTATCTAGAACCAGTTCCTCTTAGGGAGGGTCGGAGCCTGGTCACAACCAGGGCAAACATCCTAGCCTGGCCCTACCAACAACTCACCTACTCTATGAGACAAGGGCCTTCCTGTCTCTGGCCCCTAATGTGCCCATCCCAGCTGGTCAGCTTTGCCCTGTCCAGGGCTCCTGCAGGACGGGGTTAGGGGGTTGCTTCCCCTATAAAGACAGATCCCTTAGCTAAGACTACGTGGGAAACCTTGCAGCTTAAAACCACCCCAGTCCCTACAGGTCAAGCTCTGACTGGAGGAGGTAGTTGGTGCTAAGTTCCGTTCACCCTTGAGTGGGCTAAAAGGGAATAAGGCGAAGCAAAGAAGGCTCTGAAAGTGAAAATGTGGCTTCGAAGAAGCTGCATCAGCATCCTAAGCCTGCCTCTTCCTCTGAATCTGATGGTAACTCCAGTGGCAGCAAATGGGATTAAACAGCCACATAAAAACACTGAATGCCAGGGCTGGAGCAGTGGCTCAACAGATAAGAGCACTTGTTGCTCTTCCAGAGGACCTGGGATCAATCCCCAGCACCCACATGGCAGCTCACAACTGCTGTAACTCCCAGGCCCACGGGTACTCCTCCGTCTTCTGGACTATGAGCACCAGACACAAATGTGGTGTAGTGCACAAACACTCAGATAAAGCACCCATGCACATAAAGTAAATTTTAAAAATATTCTGAGTGCCTGGCACAGGGACGTGTGGCTTGGAAAGATGGTGCTGGCGATGGACGAAGGTTAACACGAACCATCCATTGAGAGGAATGATCTCGCCTTATACCAAGACGCCACGGAAGGACAGGTCATTTGTGAGAGACCTAGTAGAGAACAAGGGTTGTATTGAGTAGATAAAAAGCTCCCCCAAAATGACCAACATGGCAAGATAACCCAGGGCACAGTAGTGGCATGTATACCATGGTGGTAAGCAGCAACAGCTCAAATTGGACGTAAGACCCACTCAATAAGAACTAAGCTTGCTTGGTGTCAGAAACCTAGTCAACTATACAGGGTTAGTGAGGTCTTGGACCTTACAGGAAACCTACAACCACCACGAGACTAAACAAGCACATTCCCTAACTACATCCTAAATATTTGTCTTTATACCTACAGATAAGTGTGGTCCTCGCCTCTCAAGGAAATTTCTCTTTGCAATGGACACAGACTATTACAGAAAAATAGAGCCAATCAAAATGCATCCTGTCCCGATTGATCCATCTACAACCCCTGTAAGGTTCAGGGATCATTTAAGGGTCAGAGGACCAGGAACTTTGCTGTGAGACTCTGTCTTCTAGTAATGTCAGAAGCTACACCAGTAAAGTCTCGCCAACATGGTTACCTGAACACGAACTGAACAAGGACAGCAATAATAGACATGTCAGTGCAGAAAGGGGTGGGAGCGGGGGAGGGCCCAGGGTATTAATCCTACAGAGAGAACTACATGCAACTAAGAATCTTGGGAATGGAATAAATAGTCTTTCTCAAGGAAGGGCAGACCAAGGTTATCCAATACCACATGGTCAGCCCTGGAAACATACCTACGCGTAACTGTTAGCAGACTGAGCATGTGATATTTATGTATTTTGGAATGTGTGTGTATACACAGACACATATACACAAAAATATATGTATCCTATATGTAACAACAATTAATTAAAGAGGGGGCCATGAATTTGAAAGAGAGCAGGAGAAGGGTACGTAAAGGGTTTAGAGAGAGGAAAAGGAAGGGGAAATGATGTAATTATAGTATAGTCCTGAAAAGAAGTAATTTTTAAAAAGAGCTCTAGCCTGGGAAACAGTGCTGTACCTGTCCCAGGGAAACATTGTAATGCCGGATAAATCTAGAGTCCAGCAACACTGAGAAATTCTTGGAATCTAGGTGCCCATCCCTGGTTACCTTTAACCTCTTCTAAGTGAGAGGGACTGGCAAGCAGATCACAGGAGTCTCACTGGAGGGCGTGTGGGAGTCCATTGTAAAGAAAGGCTGTAGCAATGTGGAGCAAGGGCTGAGAAGCAAGGGGCGCACGGTGCAGACCAGTGCTGTGATTACAGCATTTACAGAAACGTCTGCTTATAGGCAGGCTCTGGGAAGATTAGGAAGGGGAGATTAAAAACAGTTGATTTGGTTGAGTGATGGGATTTGGGTGATTAAAGCAGCATTCTGTTACGGTTGTTACCGTGCGGTTTGTGCAAGTTTCTAGGCAGAAAAAGAAAAAGAAATGAAACGGAGTCTGCATACCACAGGGGTCCCTGAAGCTGCTCCCTGACCCTACAATTTATCATTAAAATGGATCTAACTCCAACATGGCTAGTAAAGCAGGGTTTAACAAAATGTAGGGGTTGAAACATTGAATCTGTTACTGCACAAAAGTTTCCAGAGAGGCAGGTGGTAGAAGAGATGTTTGTTGTATCAAGCTGGCTGCTGGGAACACAGAGGCCACCTCACCTCCTAAAGGACTGACTTCCTAGCTGGCTTAGGGGCAAGCTGTAGAATGTGAGCAGTCACAATGCATAAGCTGCTTCTTACAGCAGGGTGATGAAATGACACGTGAGAGCAAAGGCACTGTTTCCTCAGGCCATACAGGATGCATTGCTGTGCAGCTCCTGACATTTCTTATGGTGGACACATGGGGGAGGACAGGGTCAGGTGGGGTTGAATGGGGTCAGCCAATGAGGAGCCCTGCTGAGCTTTATCATGTTACCAAGAGAATGGGAAGTGGTCCCCATGAGGGCAAATACAGCCTCACATCCTCAGGTCAAGGCGGGGGTTGGGGGTGTACCCCTTCCTTAGGCAGGACACAGCTGTGCCATTTAGCAAGCAGAATGGTTTTTAAAGGTTTAATGGTCATATCTAAAGGTGACTCCCTGCGTGAAGCCAGGTTGGAGTTGCTGGACTCTGCATGCAAGAGACCAGTGACGTGGGAATTTCTGGTTTCATTAGAGACTCGGTTGTGTCATGTGATATTTTTCTGGAAACTATCTTATGAGAGGATGCTTTGCTGAAGCAGACATTTGAGAGAATGTTTTGCTGAGAACAGATATGTGGTGTTTCTCTGGAAGCTGCCTCGTGAAAGGGCCTGTGATATTTTGCTGGAGTGGTCACTTGAGAAGACCCGTGATGTTTGGAAAAAGAATAAGTATAACCAAACAGCAGTGGAAGACACTCTTGCATTGGATCACTTTGCAACGCTTTGCTGATTTCACTGGGCCTCACTGAGGCTGGGCTTCACTGACGACGCTGTGTGGTATTGGTTCACCTTGCTTTCTACGCTGACCTTTATTTGTCATGACTTTGTAAAGAGAAATGCACCAAAGAACTTCTGGTGGTGTTCTGGCTGCTTCTTGCCACTTCCACTGATGCCAGCCTATCGGCAGAGTCTCACAGTTTCTTCTGGATCAAGCCACTGCTACTGATTCACATTTGGTGTTTGTTGAGTTGACTGAACTGCTACTGCTGATTCATGCTGGGTGTTTTGCTAGTGGACTGGACTCCTGACAACGGAGATTAGAATTGCCCCTAAGAACTATCTCTAAATAGGGCCACAATCTCTGTTTCCTGTGTTGGAAGAAGCATTAAAGACCATTATTAGAGTAGGGTTTGAAAACTCTAAGCCTACAGACCAGGGAAGATAGAGAGACCCAGCAGAGGCTGGCCTCGATAGATCATACAGACAAGAGAAACAAGGATAACACTCAAGGATATTCCAGGATCCTTCGACTGTCAGGAAACTGATGGTGACCTCAGAAACGTTCTACTTGGTCTCTTTGTGAAATCCCAAAATGTCATATATTCATTCTGATGAAATTCTACCACAGGTGAGAGCTGAACCCCCAGGAAACAGGGAGCTTGCCTGACATCCAAAGCCACATGCCCTTGTCAATGACTGTGGTTTCAAACCTCATATCCTTCCTGTTCTCTGTCACAAAGAAAATGAGGCATAGCTGTAAGCCTGGAGAGAGGAGGCACAGACACTGAGGCTGAACACGTTCAGTTAGAAACATGCACAGGTCCCACCGCTGACCATTCAGGTCTAACCACCCAGGGGGTACCTGCCACCACCACTGGTGGGAGACTCCAGACAGGCTCCCTAATTAATTATTTCAGGTGTACAGAGCAATAGACATCCTGACAAAGTGCCTTCTTTGCACAGGCTGGAAAATGCACAAGATTTAAAACAGAGACAAGGGGGCTTCTCCCTCTATGGCTGCCCAATTAGTTAGAATTAGTCTGTTCATACACATATTTATTATCTAGCAGAGTGACATTTAAATTGTTTTCTGCTCCAGGCCTTTTAAAATTGTTGACAGCAAAAGCTAACGTACAGAACATAGATTCATGTCCACATGGGGTCCAAAGCCCTGTAGGATAAACTGTTCAGGGGTGCTGTGGAGCAGTCTGTGAGGAGGAAGGTCCCACTTCCCTGGGCTCCGTGCCCACCCTGCCGACCATCTCTGACTTTCAACAACATATAACCATTCAAGCACAGCTTACAGTAATCAAAGAGGAATTCAGAGCACGGAGACCTCATCTTTCTTGGGCTGCATCCAGGTTAATCTTCATCTTCCCAGAACCTTGGCATCCTCCCTGCCGGTGAGCATGGCTGTCAACAGCATGCCTGGGGCACATGGGGCTTCTCTGCAGCTCTCTCCCCACCTTTAGGAGCCTCTTCGGCCTTCAGGAACCCCACCTGTCACCCCTGCCTTCCCTCCCTCACTCCTGAAGCTAAGATCTATCTGATTACGCTCTCACATCCAGCTAATGTCTTTTAAGCAACTGCTGAGTCTTTTCACAAATCATTCTCTGGTGGGCTCGCACAGGGCGCCAAACAGAGGACGACACCCTCTGCCTTCCTCTGCCATCTGTCCTTCAAAGCACTCTCCCCTCTTCAGCACCATCTACACCATGCCATGCTCTGGAACACTGAGAAAATGGGTAAGCCAACATCAGAGGTAAGAGGAACTAAGCCCAGGCTGCTCCCGCCCAGAAAACATGCAGTATAGCCTCTCGGCCCCTCTGCACTGGGCCCCTCTCCCCATCTTTAAGTGAGAATTCTCATGCCTGGCTTGGATTCCTCTTTCCATTCCATTCCTTGCTGCAATCCTGGAGCAAAAGAGTATGGGAGAATCATGCAAGCTGGACCCTCTGCGACTGTGCTGGGACTTGTCTGTGTACAGGACAGGTGGATGAGTGTCAGGTGCTAGGTGCCAGGGCATCACATCCTTATGAGGTTCCACTGTTTTTCAGTATCAGTGAATATCAATATTGGGTTTCCTGGGATTACTTCTTCCCATGAAGACCCATTTTAGTCCTTTGTAAACATGTCGAGTCAGACAGGCTGGCTAGGTCATGGGAGAGTGGGCACAGTGGAGTGGGTATTAAGACAGCCAACTGTGCTGCCCCAACTCTCGGGATGTGCCCCCTGCTCTCCAGGAGCTCTGTCGACAGAGAGCCCAGCCTAGCATGATGTGAGAATAAAAGTACGCAGCTGAACTTGGTTTCTGGGGCTCAAGAGACCTGAGTATGAAGGCAGCACTTGGAAACTATAGAATCCTGGGCGTGTTCCTTCATTACCACCCAACCCTGCTATCAGAGGCAGGGGCCAGAGGGACACCGGACAACTTCTGAGTGATGGAACAGTGAAACAGGTCATAATACTAACTCCTGGAACAGATGGTTTTCAGGGTCGAAAGCAGCACGCCCACAAGCCACAGCATGCTTGCCTCCTTGCCAGGCCCTGTCTCTGGTTGTGTGGGGCCTTTACCCCTTGAGATCCATCCCAATCAGTGGAGAATATGGTGTCTGCCACCACCAGAGTTGGCAACCTTGGACCTTCAGGACACTGACCAGAGTTTATTTCCAGCCGTCCTGGGGGGAAAAGGTTAAGGATTCATGCCTGCCTATGGCCAGGGCCAGCCATTGACACTGCTGTGTTCCCCACCTCTCTTGGTCTTCCTCTGTAACTTTAAATTTTTTCAAACCTTAATTTTAATGATGGTTCTTAAATGCTTTAACCTCCCTTGTAGCCCACCTCCCGCCAGAGGTAGTGGGAAAGGGGAAGGGGAACCTGTTTGGAAAGGTTCTTTGAAGCAACTCCCGTCTGTGTTGTCTGGAAATCAGCAGTTCCGTTCACAGGTCAGCAGCAGCGGCTCGATCCACTCACAAACACTCACAGATACACCAGCAGTCCAGTTCGGTAGAGTTTGGTTAGCAGCACAAGGAGACAGCCAGGCCTCAGCCTTCGCTCAAGTCAGCAGGAGGGACCCCAGGAGAAGTTCTCGGTTGTGCATCTCTCAGGGAAGAGAAGATCAGAAGATCAGTGAAGATGCGAGACCTAAGTGTTGCACAGCAGCTGTACCAGCAAGCCAAGCTCCGTCTCCATCACTCTGTGGAGTCCTGTTTATCCCTCCGAACATCACAAATCCTCCACGTGCCTTTCCTCAGCACGTGCACCCAATCAGTCCGAGTCCTCCTAGTCCTGACAAATGCAGTTCAACTACATTACATACATGTATGACGTTAGCATGAATCCTTCATCACATTTCTTTCATATGTTTGCTTTAGCAGAACATCCTCTCTCCTGTGTCTGCTTCAGCGAAACTTTCCTTCACGAGTCTGCCTTAGCTTTTCACCTGTGTCCACTTTAAGAAAATACTCCTTCACGTGTTTGCCCCAACACAATGGACTCTCCAAAAAAAACCTGTAATTTTCCACTTCAGTCCCCCACTCCTCTCACACTCCCAGCTACACACCCCTGCCTTGGGGTTCTTTAGGTTCAGCACTGACCCTCAAGATGATGCATGAAGAAGGATGGGTAACCCGAATTCTGCTGCTGCTATTCTGAAGGCATCCTCAGGTGAAAGCACCACCACCCCCACCCCCAGCATCCTCTCCTGTCCTACTGCCTCTGTCCTTCCCTGTTGTGAGACTCCAGGGTCTTCCCGTGTGGGAGGCACACACTGGGCTTTTTCCTCAGTACCATTTCTCCAGCCTGCCTGCTCATTATCTTAGCCTGCTCCTAGACCCAACACATACACACACACACACACACACACACATACACACACACACACACACACACACACACGGTGGTGGACTCATGTATGTATCAAGTTAATCTGACATGCACCGAGAAAAATAGGCCTAAGAAAATCCCGAAGGGAAAAATAAATCCTAGATGTATCACTGTGAAGCCCAAGGAGCTCAGATTGATTTTGTTTACTTTTCTACTTCCAAAGCCAATGTTTCTCATGTTAATGTTTTATTTTGGCATGATTGTAGATTTTTATGCCAGTGTACTTCTTATCTGGTGTCCCCAGTGAAGGCAACCTGTGAAACCGTGCCAGTCCATCCCAGCTAGAACAAGCTCACATCCCGAGCATGCGCACATTATCCCCAGTTGAACCGGCACTGTTCTCCTATGTATGGGGGGAAGGAGATGGTGGAGGGGCAGAGGGGGAGGGAGAAGGAGAAGGGAGGTGGTGAAAGAAAATGATTCAATCTCATCAGCATACAGAACAATTCCAGAGTGATGAGGGTCCCCATGGTGTCTTCTATAATGGCGTCCAGCTCCCTTCTATGCCCCTATCAGTGCAGCACAGAGCCTGTGCTGGTGGACACTCATGCAGCTCAACGGAGAATTTGTTCCTTCTGCCTGGAAGAAGAGTGGAAACATTGTAACAGCCAGAAGACCAGGATGTCTGCTGAGATACTTTTTCTTCTATAGAGGACAATGGCACTGCACCCTTAAAATCTCAACAATGTGGCTGCTTAAACAAGACCTAAACAATGACAGTATCAGTTGAAGTGCTTTCTGGATGGAAAAAATCTCACAAGGGCCCACCCTAGATGAAGTGCTACAAGCCATTGATGGCTGCTAAGAGAGGGAGAATCAGTCTTGCCCAGAAATGAGCCGCTTACGTGGTTATCTAATCCCAGGCAGTCGGTCCTAAGAACATGCACATGCAAGCAAGACTAAAAACCCAGACGTTTTCATTTACATATTTTATTCATAAAGTAACGATAATTAAAAAGAATAAAGATGTGGGCGGAGTTAAGGGTAGGCTCGGGATGGGTGTGAATGTGATCAAAATACATTATAAATTATATAAAATTCTCAAAAATTAGTAAAGGTACATTAAAAACAATTTATTCCTTCTATTGCTCTGTAATATTGCAAAACTCTTCTTTTGAGATTAGTTATTTACTTTACATCTCGACTACAGCCTCCCTCCCCTCTTCTCCCAGCCCCCCCCCCGCCGCCTCCCCATCCACCACTCTTCCCTTTCTGATCAGAGAAGCGCAAGCCTCCCATGGATATCAACCCACCTTGGCATATCGAGTTGCAGTAAGACTAGATGTATCTTCTTCTATTGAGGCTCGCCAAGGCAGCCCAGTTAGGGCAAAGGATCACAAAGGCAGGCAGCAGAATCAGAGACAGCCCCTGCTCCCTCTGTTAGGAGTCCCACATGAAGACCAAGCTACACAACTGTTGCATATGTGCAGCGGGCCTAGGTCCATCCCATAAATGCTCTCTGGTTGGCAGTTCAATCTCTGTGAGCCTCTATGGGCCCACGTTAGTTGATTCTGTAGGTTTTCTTATGGTATCCTTGACCCCTCTGGCTCCTACAATCCTTCCTCAATCCTTTCCACAAGATTCACCAAGCTCCCCCTAATGTCTAGCTGCATCTGTTTCCATCAGTGGCTGGGTGAAGCCTCTCTGATGGCAGTTATGCTAGGCTCCTGGCTGCAAGTATAGCAGAATATGATTAACAGTGTCAGGGTGGGCTCTCTCTCATGGATGGGGCTCAAGCTGAACCCTGATTAGCCATTCCTTCCATTTCTGCTCCATTTTGACCCCTGTACATCTTGTAGGCAGGACAAATTGCAGGTTGAAAGTTTTGTGGCTAGATTGGTGTCTCCATCCCTCTACTGGAAGTCTTGCCTTGGTTCAGGTTCCATATCCCCCATTGCTAGTAGTCTTAGCTAGGGTGACTCTCATAGACTCCTGGAAGTTTATGTTGCCCTAGGTTTCTAGCTTGTCCCAAAGATGCCCTACCCGGCACTGCCACCACCCTGGACCAATTCTAGTTGTCTCTCTCAGCACTCTCTCCCTCTATCCTCCTTGTACCTGATCCCCCCTGTTCCTGTCCCCACTCTCTCCTACCCAGCCCCCCCAGCAAACCCCCATCCACCCAGGATGTCTATTCCATTTCCCCTTCTCA
>CM052714.1:6615736-6662090 GCA_028551405.1 Uromys caudimaculatus | reverse complement strand
GGAGTAATACTCCATTGTGTAAATGTACATTTTTATCCATTCTTTGGTTGAGGGTCATATTCTGGCTAATTTGAATAAAGCTGCTCTGAACATAGTTGAGCAAGCATCCTTGTTGCTATGGTGGAGCATCCTTTGGGTATATGCCCAGGAGTGGTATAGCTATGTCTTGAGGTAGCTCTGTTCCCAGTTTGAGCTATAGCTTGAGTTTTTGATCTTAGCCATTCTGCTGGGTGTAAGATAGGCAAAACTTTTCTTAAGTAACTTGCTTGATGACAGAACCGTTGCATGCTTACAGCTATCAGTACTGTGTGAATGTGCTGTACCGAACTACTCTGAGGGCCTCGCCTCCACTGGAGATGGGTGCTACTGGATCCCCTGTCCAGACACAAAGAGCGACAAGGGTGAGCCCCAAAGACAGGGCTCTTCTTGGCTTATTGTAAGCCAAGGCTAGGAGGAATTGGGCCACCTCTCATGTTCGCATGACGTCACTGTTAACAATGGCTTTGGCAGGAAGAGTAAGGCTTTTTAGCTTGAATACAGTGCCTGGTTATTAGTTCTCATCAACGTTGGAGGCAGCAAAGGTTCTAGAACATTTCATGAGTCAAAGCCTGTTTGGGAGCCATGGGGCATCAGTCTGCCTCCACCCTCTCCAGAGCCTGAGCTCACTCCTCGTGGGGCATGTCAGGCTATGATTCATTACAGAAAGTTGATGTGCGTGCATGCGTGCGTGCGTGCGTGCGTGCGTGCGTGCGTGCGTGTTTGTGTGTGTATGTGTGTGTGTGTGTGTGTGTGTGTGTGTGTGTGTGTGTGTGTGTGTATAAGAAGGCAGCACCATCTTGAAAATTGTCCACTTTTATTACCTGGCCATGGCCCTATCTGTTTGCCTATCATGGAGTTTGTCTAATTCCTAGTCTCTCAGTAGTGGCACAGAGATCCCACCAGAGAAGACCACTCAGACACTGTTTATAGCCAACTTTATTCCAGCTAGATAGAACTACACCCAGGTATAGCACCAGCATTTAGAATAAGGAATTTTTAAAGCTGAAAACCCACATCTCATCTAATAGTTGCAGGGTGGGTGAGTGGGGGTTGTAGAAGCAAGCAGTTTAACAGAAGCTAAGATAAGCAATTAGCTAGATGGGGTGGTCCTACACAAGCAGGCCATTTAACAGAATGTATTAGTCAGGGTTCCCTAGAGTAACAGAACTCCTAGACTGAATCTGTCTCTATATCTAGAAAGGGGAGTTACTGGAATGACTTACAAGCAGTCCAGCTAATCCAACAATTAGTGGCTGTGAATGGAAAGTCCAAGAATTTGTAGTTGCTCAGTCTACAAGGCTATATGTCCTGGCTGGTCTTTAGTATACACTGGAATCCCAAAGGAGTAATTTCTAATGCCACCGAAGGAATGGGTGGACTAACAAGGCGAGAGCAAGCAGGCAAAGGGCAAAAGCCTCTTTCTTCCAACTTTGTATACAGCAATGGTTCTCAATCTTCTTAATGTTGCAGCCCTTTAATACAGTTCCTCTTGTTGTGATGGTCCCCAACCATAAAATTATTTTTGGTGGCTACTTAATAACTGTAATCTTGCTACTGTTATGAATGAGAATATAAATATCTGTGTTTTCTAATGGTCTTAGGGGACCCCTATGAAAGGGTCATTCCACCCAACAGGGTCATGACCCACACGTTGAGAATCATTGGTACATAGGCTTCCAGCAGAAGGGGTGGCTCAGATTAAAGGTGTGTCTTTCCACCTCAAAATCTTTCCCAGCTCAAAAGATCTGGATTAAGGGGTTGTGTCTTTCTAACTCAAAGGTCCATATTAGAAGTAGATCTGCCTACTTCCAGTTAAACAAACAAACAAACAAACAATCCTTCACAGGCAAGCCCTCCATTTTTAGTTTCAGATGCAGTCAAGGTGGCAACCAGAGTAGCCATAGCACAGAAGCTAAGCTAGCTGGGGCACCTTGACCCTGGGTTTCTAGAATAGAGTTTGGTAGTTTCCCACAGGGCTTCCCACCTAGTTAAATATGAAATGGTCTCAGCAAGAATACAAGATGGAGGAATTGCTGCACTGTCTTGCACTGTCACGGAAGGAAGCAGCTTTCACTTCGCACAAAGGAGGTCTTTGGGGACACAAAAGCTTTGTCACCAGTGAGAGTTCTTCTACAATGTAAACCATACCATCAGGAAGCAAGGGCAGCAGTCTGTGGTTGTCACAAACCTTGGAGACAGATTCTCAGACCTCTCTAATTAATGACTGCTAATTAAATGGATAAATTATACAAGACCTAACTTGTTCCCTGTTAAACCTGAAAAATATAACATGAGACTCTCAGACCAAGTAGCAAAACCATATCACAGCAAGGACTTATGAACTTCCTGTTAGCCTCAGAGAGCCATGTTCTGGGCAGGCAGAGCCTTCCTGCTTTGCAATGCTAGAGCAGATTCTTGATAACAGGAATAAGGACTTCCAGGAGAGAACCACCTGGGTGATCCAAGTTGGATGTTTTCTTTCTGGAGGCATTAACACAGTCCTGATGGATTTGTAATTTAAGAAATTTGTTTTCTCTTACGAATGCCTTGTGATGACAATATACTGGTGCCCAAACATTTACCCATTCCCTGGGGCTCTGAAGAGTTCTGAGAGGTGAGTCACAGCCTTCCAGCACCACCTGCCCTGCGCAGCAGGCCACCCAGTAGGCGCAAGCATCAGTATGACCAGTTAAAAGATGACAGCTTGGGTCCTGCTGGGGGTGAGGCTGGGGTTGGGGAGGGCCATCAAAGTCAAAAGGAATTCCCTCCAAAGCATAATAGCCACCTTGGCAGGCTTCTAGGAAGAGCCATAGTACCAGGAAAAGGTAGGGGCTGCTTGCCACTGTCTGGGACCTGAACATTGCCTTAACCCATTGTGCCCCTGCCTCATTTTATGAGTCATACAGAGGAGTGCACATGGAGCCAGTGTGAGCATCCACTTCACACAGGGAAGCCCAGCCTGCACATGGAGCCAGTGCGAGCATCCACTCAGTAGTATCCATCAGCTACCCCTTCTGCAGTTTCTTCCCATCTATCCATTGCTAGTTCAGCTCTCACACATCCACCTCAGCCCTGGAAAACAGCTTCCTGGCCTTCTGCGTTTCCTGATCCTCCCTGTCCAGATCTCCTCTCTCTCCTGCCTGGTCCACAGCGTACTTACCTGCACCATAGCAAATAGTTTTCTCTGTCACAGACTACCCATCAGGATCTCCGTGTCATTTCCCAAAAACTCCAGGCCTGAGGCCAGAGCACCAAGCAGAGTATATGGCCCACGTCCTCTCTGCCCAGGTTCTCTGTCACCCTATGCAGGCCATGCTGCCTTCAGAGTAGGATTCCCAGCAGGTGACTGGAAAGGCCTCTCCACTCACCAGCATCCGGTCCCCCTGGCGATGGCCCAGCAATTGCGTTTCTTTGCACCATCTGGGAAGCATGACACATGGCAGGACAGTACTACTCCTAGGGCTTGAAGACAGAATGACGTCACACCTGGAAAATGTCTAACGTTATCACCTTTGTCTGCCTGGGTTTCCTGTCAGAGCATCTAAATTAGGATATGGGTAAAGATGGACCCTGAGCTCAACTTCACCAAACTGCCCTGTACCCTGGCTGGCCTCAGTGCTGCAGCTACCCTCAAATGCCAGAGATGGTAGGCAAAGGTTGCCGGTTCTGAGCTGGCCCCAGCAGAGCAGCACTGATGAGCAGCCAAGAGTATGAGAGATGACAGAGGGTCAGCATGGAGAGACCTCTGCCCTTCCGGCCTCTAAGGCCCCAAAGAAGCAGATCTTTTCCAAGGCTAGGCCAGGAGCTGAGGAGTTTGTGGAAAGGAAGATTCTGCATCTGCCTGTCTTCCTGAGGCTCTCAGGGGAGGCTTGGAGCATTCCTGTGGTCCAGGTTCCCCTACGCAGACACCCTGCCCTTCCTGATTACTGTGCCCAGCTGGTGGCCTCTGTGGAGTCAAACTCCCCTCTGCTAATGCATCTCTCTGTATTTGGAATGCACCTAACCAGCTCCAGGTGGATGGCTAGGACCCAAGGCCTGCGGGGATGCGGAGCCAGGGAAAATGGCTCCAACTTCACAAGCCCACAACCCGGAAACCATTATGGATAAGTCTCGCCTCACAGCGCCCTGGCCTTTGTGGCTGAGTCCTGGGGAGGTGGGGCTGAGGGGCTGAGCAACAGGTGTTCAGACTGCCTCACTGCAGGGTTCCCCGTGGCCAGCAGCTTCCCCCAGAGGCACGTGGGGGCAGGCGGGCCCATGCCCGCAGGACAGTGGGTTGTTCAGAGCGCCCCAGCTCTCTGGCCCATTCCATACGGGACCTCACTGTAGATACAACGTCAGAGTCCAAAGAGGATTATGGAGGAAGAGATCCACAAATCTCCTTGCTATAGAGCATCAAAAGGTATCTTACTGCAAGGATGACCATTTTGGTCAGTCAGAAATATGCAAAGTCAGAATCTGGGCTGAGAGGGCAAGGCCAACCACCATGGGCCAAGCCCTCTCCAGCCCTACCTGAACCTTAGATTTTTCATGTCCATGGTGTCCCTCAGGGCTCTGCCCTTCTGCATTAGTTCAGCTATCGATTAAACAGCTATTAGAAGCCAGGCCTAAGTGAGGGTAGCCTGGGGGGGATCTGCTGGGCCCCTGTGTTTCCAGAAACTCAGTCCAGTGGCTCGAATGAGCCATAACAGTTCCTATTTTTGAGAAAGCTTTGTAAGATGTGAAATGTCTGACAGCGTCAAATGCCTAGCATCAGAAGTAATCATGCCACAGAGAGGGCAGAATCGCATAGTCTAGGTTACCCCTCTTCACACTGCAGCTCGTTTCCAACCAATCACGGACTGGCACATGTTGCTCAGTAGATCTGGGCTGAGCCTATGTTTCCAGCCAGCTCTCGGTGTCAAGAATCTATAAGCCACACTTTGAATAGTAAATTATTATGCTAATGCTGAGCAACCTGTTCATTAAACCTAAAATATAAGTCAATTGATTCAATTAGCTACCTAATTGCAGGATTTGATGGGACAGGAACATAAATCCCTGGGACTAGGCAGCTAGGCTCTTGAGGGTGGGCTGTTTGTCTCTACCTGTCCGTCTAGATATGGATGCTACAATTAGCTATATAAAGCTAGATAGATAGCTACATATCTAGATAGAGGGATGGATAGATAGATAGATAGATAGATAGATAGATAGATAGATAGATGGTTAGATAGAGGGATGGATGGATAGATAGAGAGATAGATGATTGATAGATAGATAGATAGATAGATAGATAGATAGATAGATAGATAGATAGATGGTTAGATAGATAGAGGGATAGATAAACAGACAGATAATAGATAGGTAGATAATAGATGGATGGATGGATAAAAAGAATGATTTGTGGGTCTATAGATGACTTCTGTTCTTCAGATGAGACATAAGAGGTAGACAAAATACCTCTTATGTGGAGTTAAGGTTCTAATAAGCCCGTATAAAAGACACAGTCCAGATACCTTACTTCTAAGCCAAATGCCTAGACTGGGTGGGTCTAGGGCTATTCCAGTGTATTCCCCAGCTATAAAGCCCTCTGGTGCTTGCTGTTCCTCTCTAGCTATGTGGTTCTAATCCATTGCCGCTCCCTCCTCCTCATCCACCCTCCAGTCCCACCTTACTTGCTCTATTGCCCAGTCATGGGCTCTAGCCTTTAATTGATCAGTTAAATTGGGGAGAACCTTAACTTCTCCATGTATAAGGCGGCACTTGAGTACATGAGCATCTGCTCACTGGGGGCAACCATACCTTAAGCAATCAGTGTCAGCTCTAGGATACAAGCATCATCAGACCGAGCCCCTACACCTCGGTGGGATGGGAAATGTCCCCTAGGGAGGAAGATGCCCAGTGCTAGGGGCAGGTACAGTTTGAGCACAAATCTTAGATGTCTTTTGACACTCTGATCTTTCAGTGGGGTCTCATCTGATCGAACGAGGGAATAGCACCCTGAAGACAATGAATCAAATGTGAGCCCAAGGTGGGGGACTGCAGCAGGTCAGGCAGCTGGAGGCTGGTCCCTTCTTCGTGAGCTTTCTTTTTTGGACCTCAAAAGCAGCAGCCCCCTCTCTTGCTATCTGCTACAAATCGGGGAGGAGGGGGCACCTGAAAATCCTGTTCTTTCCTTGATGAACTCTGTTCCCAAAATAAAGCCGACAAAACTCTGTCAGCAGCTGGAATCTTCCCTCTTGCAGAGAGCACCTCGCCTGGCAGTTGACTTAAGCAGTTATTTGCAGGCTATAATTTTCATGAAAACAGTAGGGTGTGCCTGGAGGGAGATGTTTTCTACAATTGGAAAGAAAACAATGAGAAAACTTTGGAACAAAGAGCACTCAGATTCGCACGACAAAGACAGGCAAACTTTTCAAGTGACTTGCATGGAGTTAGGGAAGTGTGCTTCAGAAAGCAGAGAAAGCGCGTAGCTAAGAGCCAGCTGGGTAAGGGAGGTTGCCTGGGGGGGAGGGGGGGGGGAGGTTGCCTGCTGGGTAAGGGCGGTTGCCTGCTGGGGGGGGGGGACAGAGGAGCCAGTAAAGACCTGGGGTTGTCCAGGAGAGGAAGTGCAGAGGTTCAAGAAGTGACAGCAGTGAATGGGGAGGATGAATTTGGACAAGTGAAAGCCACCAGGGTGAGAAGGTGGCCAAGAGACAGAGCTTGGATGCCCATCTGAGGAGCTGAAAGGCACAGTCCAGGCAATGAGAAAAACACATGAAGGCACAAGCAATTCCGACACGAGGTGAAGACTGGGGTCAGTGGCAATTTGAGAGAAGTCTTCTCCCTTCCATTTTTATGTTTAAGTTTCACATGCCCCGGACCTATAGGAAGAGAGAGGGATGAAGTAGATAAACAGGGACCTTTGGGAGAAAAGAATCTATGAGAGCCTCCCCTCTCAAGGCCTCTTTCTAGTGCCTTTAATCCCCCCAAACATGAACATGACAAGGTACCCCGAAAACCCTTTTGGTTAGTTCATACTGACACATGAGGCCCAAAGCCATCTGTGAGGCAGATCCTCGGAAGGTTTAATTTCATTAAACCCCACAACCAGGAGACACTGACAGAGCCCACAGAGACAGGAAATAGCATCAGCTTTAAGCAAGGCTCTAGGCGGATTGAACTCCTTTTAGCATGAAAAGCAGGTGAGTAGGAAGGACAGTGGGAAGGACTTTGCTCTTTACTCAACTAGCCCAGATGCCTGCTGTGGCTTTGAAGAGACCTGTCTGCATGCAGTGTCTGACACTCCCGGGGTTGGCCATGTGAACAGCATCTGATGACACAGAGCTCAGCTTCCGACGGTGGGGCTCATATTTGAATCCACTGACTACTTTTCCACTAGGCCTGTGACTAGCAGTACCACGAGAGTCTAGGACCCCGGCAGCTCTGGAATAATACTGGCTCTGGAATCCTTTGAGCGGTTCCCAGGCTCTTTAAAGGGCATTGTGTTTATACAGTGTCTTGGGATTTACTAACACTAGCTGCTATGACAAAACTATTGAGAGTCTGTGTAAAAAGCCTTCACAGTTGGCCTTTGAGCCTTTGACCTTTGAACCTTGCAGACTGTGGGGTACTTACTTTCTCTCAAACACATCCAGTTAAGAATTTGCATAAAGTGTTCCATTGGTCCGAGAGTCCCCACTTTTCACAGAAGCCTTGGTGACCATAATTGGCTTATGTCTACTTTGTATGCCATAGTACCAAGCACTCAGAACCCATGAGGGACCACCTTTTTGCACAATGAGTTAATCTGCTTCTCTCTTGGGGATGGTCAGCACATATAGTGGCATTTTAAGCAGAGACTCGCAGCTTGTGAGCTGGTGGCCACCGTCACAGGGGTGACACAGTGTGCTCCATGGTAAACTACGCAGCCACCGTTTGCCCCTGTATCTTTACACCTATCTCAACCACAAATGGCCTCTCTCGGGTGTGCACACATTTTGGGAAGCTATGAAGTTCATCTTTGAAGGGGAATTTCCCCTAGTTATTTGATTGGCTGATAAAGACAACAAGAAGCCAATCACTGGGCAAGGATATGAAGGCGGATTCTTCCAGGCAGAACCGGAAGAAAAGGGGAAGAGAGCAGGGTCAGAGGAGACTGAGGACAGAAGGAAAGGAGATGGTTTTGTTGTTGTTGTTGTTGTTGTTGTTGTTTTCAATTTGTCATAAACATCAAAACAGTAAAACTCTCACATAAGGGGATGTGTGGGTGCGTGGTCAAGTCTGTGTTGTTCAGAATCTGTCACTCCCGGGAAATCTGAGGGACCTCTGTCCCGAATGGCAACCTTACTTAGGTCCTTCTGGTTCCACCATCTTTGCCACCCGTTTTGAACAGGCCTGTAAGTTGTATGTCAGCACTTAATACTTGCAGTGTCTCACGTGTCTGATAGGCGGACATTTATTTGCCTCACAGGTCTAGGGAGTTTTAAGAGTGAGGAGGGTCTGGAGAAGAGGGAACCCAGCTTTGTCCTAACATGATAGAGAGGTGGCCACGACAGAAAGGCTAGGGGGAGCCAGCTCACATCTTAAACTAAAACATGCCAAGAAATTCCTCCAGATTAAGAAAAGAAAAAAATAAATCCACATGGAGGTTTTATAGGAAGACATTTTTGTTATTGTTGCTTTTGGTTGGTTTGTTCTTTGAGACAGTGTTTTTGACAGTTCCTTACACAGGCTACTTATTGGGCTAGAGGAAGTCACTTCAAGCAAACTGTGCTTGCTACCTCACCTGTGGGAGGCAGTCTGCTCTCCCAGTGAGCTTCCCAGCCCCTAGAATAAAAATGGCTTCCTAGGAAGAGTCCAAGTTTGCTTCCCATGCATTTAGCTGCTTTTCTTTTCCACACTTGTCCCCAGCATGTGACAAATGCTTAATTCACAATCTCCCTGGGAAGCAGAGTGGTTGGGGAAGTGGCCCAAGCTCACACCACACAGGTTCTGTTGCATGGCAGCGCAGAGATCCGGCTCTAAGACCCACGCTTGTTGCCTGACACAAATATGCTTTGCCACTGTTCACGTTTTTTAAAATGAACAAACCCAGAAGAAGCCAGAGGACAGGAGCATCTTCAGAACCCCGAGCCCTCCATGTGCTTCCCAGCAAGTGGGAAATGGTGGGCTTCTCTACTCTTTGACGGCCAGCTTTGGCTTGGCTTTTCAGAGCCTGTAATGGAGGTTACGGTCCTTATCTTCTGCACAGCTATGGCACACACGGCCTGCGAGGTATATTTACCCTGGGCCCAAGGGCTGCATGTATCTCAGGACATAAATATATGTTCCTAACACAAACACGAGACCTTCCTTTAATGGGATCCTTTGTCTATGTGCGCACCCATGCATGTCCATGAATATGGAGGCCAGAGTTCACTGTGACATTTTTTGAGATCCCTCTGGTCCCTCACTGACCTTGGAGCGTGCTGATTTCTGCTAGCCCAGCTGATGCCCAAGCCCTAGAGACTCTCATGTCACCACTTCCCCAGCATTTGTTTTACAGGACACATTAATGTGCCTGGCTTTTAATGTAGATATTGGGGATCAAACTTGATCCCTCATGTTTTCCCAGCAAGCATTCCACTGGCAGAAGTATTCTATTTCCCCGGTCCTGTGAATTGTGTGGGTTCTCAAGTTCGAACTTTTTTGATTACAGAGTCCTGCCACAATATCAAATACCCCAATCTCCCCTTGCAGCAGGAGTTATCATTGCTGCTCGCAGTGAGGTGTTTGCCAGCACCCACTGAGGCAGCAGCCAAGCTAGAGAGCTCAGATGAAGGAGACTTCTGGTGGGATGTGGAAGCTAGCCTGTACCAGCTCTGCTATAGAAAACATGTAGATTTACTACTCTCAATGTGTTCAGTGCCATCATGTGGCAAGCCTTGAATTGGCCTTGCTCTCAATGTTTAAAACACAGGAATGAACAAACGCTTCAGGTATGTATGTGCTTTGGGGTGAGACCCAAGAATCTAGATTTGTGCTGTGCCGGGGGGTGTGTGTGTGGAGAGAAGCAGAGAAGGAGGGAGGGAGAGGGAGAGGGAGAGGGAGAGGGAGAGGGAGAGGGAGAGGGAGAGGGAGAGGGAGAGGGAGAGGGAGAGGGAGAGGGAGAGGGAGGGATTTATGTGTACCATGCAGTGCCTGAAGAGTCCAGGAGAGGGCATCAGATCCCCTAAAACTGGAGTTACAGATGGTTATGAGCTCCAAATGTGGGCACTGGGAATTGAACCTGGGCCCCTTGCAAAAGCAGTAAGCACCCTTTACTGCTGAGCCAGCTCCCCAGCTCCAAGAATCTGGGTGTGTATCATCAAGATCTCTCCTGAGTTTCCCGGTCACAAAGGTGCAAATCAGAAGCTTTGGGCTCCATCTAACTCTGAGCAGAGACTCTCCAAAACTTCTCATACAAATTAGGAAATCTGGTCAGAAAGAGTTGGTTTAGGACTGAAGTGGGCTTGGAAGAACTTAGAGCCCACGTCCTGGGAGCTCATCAGATTCCAGCTCCTTCCTCAGCAGTGATTAGTGATTCACACATTCCAAGCCGTGGTGGTCCTGGTGAAGCCTGGGTGTCCCTCGGGGTGGGATGTCTTCAGAAGCCTTGAGGATCTTTGTGTGGTCACTGTTGTGTGACTGGTCAGATAAGATCTCAGTTTGGGGACAGGTTTCAATATGTGCCCTTCTTTTTCCAAAATAGTTTTCCACCTTTGATAACAGTAGGAGCAGCTTGGCCAAAGCCACGTACCCTGAAGAAAACCATGCCAATGAAATGGCATTCTGCCAATTCCAGGCAGAGCAAAGTCATGTTCTAAAGCAGAGGTAAGGACCTAAGGCGTGAGCCCATTGGGCCACACTGTGCTGATGGCCGCCTAGTTTTACAGGGAGAGCTCACCCACCCACTGGGATTCAGGGGAGCTGACTCCAGTGTTTTTCCACCAAAGTCTTAAGGGGTGACTCTCAGGGCTCTCCCCAAAACACCCAAGGTCCTGGCTGGCTCAGGAAGCATTCCTTCCATGGCTTCTGCTCAAGCCCCACTGTCCCAAAGCACCCAACAGCAGCAACACAGGCTCCAGCCCAGCTGTGATGAGGCCGCCTAGGGACAGCTTGGTCATCTCTGCCTGTCTGACAGTCAGGCCCCACCCACCATTCAAATCCAGAATGAACTCCTGTCTCTCAGTGACCATAAACCTCAGCCATCTGGACCTCCATGGGAGTATTCAGCAGACTTCTATGAGGGCTAATCTTAACGAGAGCAGACAGCCCGGAAGACTCGGGGTGCAGGGCAGAGGAGAGAAACTGGGACAGTCTGGGAAACACTGGCCACACACACACACACACACACACACACACACACACACACACACACACACACACACACACACACAGTGTACACAGTCCCTGTATTAGCTTTTGAATAACCCTCCTGGGTGAATGAGGTATAGAACAGACAGACTAAAAATGTCTCTTGAAACGGAACAGAGAGCAACCAGGTGTGGCTACACTGCTTCTCCAATTGTGCTGATATGTGGACTTATCTATAATATGAGGCAGAGGCCTTGCCTGGCCATACCCAACCCTCCTCGCTTAACACATAAACATATTTACTATTATCTGTTTCAGACCAGGAAACCTGCACCACGCCAGGCATGTCCAGCAGTAAACATAGACATCATGGACCTTGGTGTCCATGGCTTGCCCTGGGTTGTCCCTGTGCTTGTCATTACATTCCAGGCTAGTGCTGAGAGCATCTCATCCCCTTAGTCCTTTGAACTGGGGGATGTTGCTCACCCAGACTACAGATGGTAAAACTGAGGATTAGAGGACTTACCCAAACTCAAAGACAACTTACAGTCGCCATGAGGATTTGAGTGGGCCTGGGGTTTGTTTCATTCTATCAGAGTTCACATGCGATTCCAGGGCAGAGGTCTGGACCTCTTGAAGCCCCAGTGCAGGGCAAGGCATGGCAACACCTGGCACAAGTCCCCAGAGCCCTGGAGCTCACAGCTCCCCTCTTCTTCCTGGTTGCCCAGGCCTTAGGCAGTCACTGCCCTGCAGAAGCTGCCCGCAGAACAGCCATGTTTACTCAGGTGCCAGGTGTGATGGGCAGGGACCTGGCCTGAGGCTGGGCAGCTTCTCACAGAGAGGCTTGGAAAAGAAAGGGCAGCAGTCAGAAGAGTTCAAAGCGACTTCTAGAACAAAGGTGGAGAAGCTACAGCTCCAACACACCTGCACCAGCCAGGCCTGCCCTACCTCAAAAGGCCTCAGCTTCCGCCAGCCGCGGCTTCCACCAGCAGAGAGCCTTTGCTTCAGAGACCAGCCACCCATCAGGAGTTGCTGACATTCCCTGTGACCTGTGACAGCCTGGTGTCCTGTGATAGCCCGGCTCTACCTCCCAGGCTTCTGTCTATAGGCAAACTGTCTCAGAGTGGATGGGCTCAGAGACCCTAGGAAAGCTAGGCAGACTCAGGTCCTACATAGGCAGTTCTATGCTGCTCTGTGAGGCAGGGACTGAATGATTCTCAAACAGTTTAGAATGGACTGGGACTGGTGCACACCTGCATCATACATTGTTGATACCACTGCCCCCCTTACTGTCACTGTCACCAAGCCTCGGACAGCATACGCACCAGGTACCAAACACTTTGCTCGGATCATTGTATCATCTCAGGACTCCTCGTGGCTGAGGCTCCACATTACCAGCCGGCAGAGTGGCCCTCTGGCTGTTCCATGGTGGTAACAGTGAGAGGGACCATCTGAAAGCAGCAGCCCATTCGCCACAAAGCCGGACAGGCCCCAGAAGTGTTCCCCGTGATATCATCTGCATGCCATCAAGAGTGCCTGGCAGCCCTCACACTGGCTGTGCCTGCCTATATCAGAAGCTCCCCTCCCATCCCCTTTGGCTGCAGACATATGCTCCAGTCTGCCTAATACCGAGGAACCAGCTAGGTGCTTGGAAGCCATCAGAAAAGTCAGTTTGAAGCAGAGCTTGGCCATCAGCCAACAGCCAGTACTGGGTTTGAATCCTGACTCTGTCATATGTTACTCTTGATATGCTCAGTAAGTTACCCAGCACTTGCCTCTCCATTGCCCATCCAAAAAATGGGCATAATATTGCCCTTGACAAGGTAGTAGAGGAACTAACTATTAATAGAGAACTATTAACTACTAGTTAGTAGAGAGAGCAATGACTGACGTAACGGTCTTAACATACTTCCTGAAGCATAATAAATATGAAACAAATAAAACAGCCAAATTTGATTAAACCTGAGTCTTTTTTTGTTTTGTTTTGTTTTGTTTTGTTTTTGTTATTGTTTGGTTTTTTGAGACAGGGTTTCTCTATGTAGCCCTGGCTGTCCTTCAACTCACTCTGTAGACCAGGCTGGCCTTGAACTCAGAAATTGAGGCCTATCTCTGCCTCCCAAGTACTGGGATCAAAGACCTGCGCCACCACTGCCCCAGTAAACCTGAGCCTTACATCATCAAATTTATGAACAAAACCCATCTGGCAGTTAGAAATCCCAAACCTCTGAATTTAGCCAAAGAAAGACACTTCCAGGTCCCTGATCTCTCTTGCATACAGTAGGGATGTTGTCACTGTCCTGGTCCCTATTAGCAGAGGGTGAATGTTTCAGTTTAAGGAAAATCTTTAGAAAGCTCCAAACCAGGGCAGGGTGGGGTGGGATTAGAGTCACCCTATCCTACCCAATGAACCCAGAATCTGTTGTTCTGATTCAGGTGGGCCTGGGTTTGAGGCAACTCATAGGACTGAGAAGCCACGCTGGTCGGGGAAGCAGCCTTTACCACCGATATGCATCTTCAGAGACTGTCACACAGCCAAGCTGCCTGCATCTGCAGCTGGAGTCTGCTCTCCCCTGCACATTGAAGCTCAGCCCTAACCAGCATGTGCGCCATCACTGAGACCCTGGGCTTCTTCATAAGCTCAAGCCAAATCCAAGGTGGGACGTGGGTAGCTGGAACACAGGTCGAATGGAGCAAACTGACACAGACATTACTGCATGGTATGCCAGAAGCTTCTGCAAGAGCCTGCGGCTGCTGTGGATGCCAAGCACAGCATGAGGCACTATACAAGGCTGACTGGGGGGGAGCGGCAGGGGGGAGGTGTTCCACTGACACTGCCCTAGAGGGGCTGGCACAGGGCAAAGGGATGGTTGTGGGGCACTCAGAAGAGAAGGCAAATGTGAACACAACCATGCGGTCCTCATGTCATGGTGAGATGTCATGGCCTAAAGAAAGACATTAGAGAGAGAGAGGAGGGTAGCAGGAACACAGTTGAGGGGAGGGTCAGTGAAAGCTTTCCAGAGGACACACGTGGGTCCCATGAAATGAACTAGGTTAAGGTAGGTAGGGGACAAATGACGGATAGTGGAATGCCACAAGAAGGTGACAGGCACTGCTTAACAGTACCTAGCCAGGTCAATCACTATGGGGTGGGCCAAGGAAATCAGGCCCTGGCACCTGAGCAAACATGTGACTCTCTGTCCTTAGGACCAGGCACCTGCACTCATGGGCCCAGGGAGACCTGGCAGGGTGGCCTGTGGACACATCACAGAGACCTTCTCTGCTAGGTGAGGGACACAACTGAGTATCCCTAAATAGTGAGGGCTTTGGAAGTGCCATTAGCAGAAGCCAATGCAGAGCTCCTAGCAAGCTGTTCTACATCGCTGTCTCATCTTTACCCCAGATGAAAGTGCTCAGGCATGCACATCTGCCTCTGCTATTTCTGCCTGTGGGCTCTGTCTGATACTAAATATTACCCTCTTGCTCATGGCTCTCTGTGAATGGCACTTTCATAAGTTTCTGTAATAATTAACTCTCTTGAGGTCTTTCATGTTTAAGAGTTGACGAGGGTGACAGAGGCTGTCAGGAGTGATGAATAAGCCAAGCAGGTTTGGTCAAGAAGTGGCAAGAGCAGAGCCAGCAGGAATGTCTGATGGTGCCGGATGGCATTTCTCCAAGTGTGCGCCATCTTGGCTGGCTGGTGTGCCGTAGAGAGGGGCTCCCAGGTCGGGTTAGTTTAGAATACTTTTGCTGAAAAGGTGTGCAACAGCCTTCCTAGCTTTGAACCTTCCCAGCCCCTCCCCTGTGTGGACAGCACTGAGTCCCAGCCCCAACCTCTGCATGGCCCATACTGTCACACTGTAAGAATAAGGGAATATGCATAGCAGAGCCTGCTAATACAAGCCTGGAACCCCAGCTACTCTGGAGGACAAGTCAAGAAGATTCCGTTCAAGGCCAGCCTGAGAAACTTAGTAGGACTGTTGAGAGAGAGAGAGAGAGACAGAGACAGAGACAGAGATAGAGACAGAGACAGAGAGGAGGAGGAAGAGGAGGAGGAGGAGGAGGAGGGAGAGGAGGAAGGGGGGCTGGGTGTGTGTGTAGTTCAGTGGTAAGCACTTGCCTAGCATATACCAGACCCTAGGCTTAATCCTGAGTACCACAAAAAGACAAGACAGTGATAGACACATTGCATCACATGGGCATATCAGAGCAAACTCTCAGCCAGCTACTGTCGAATGGTAGGTGTGGCTTGCGTAGTTTGATGTTAGAAATGCCTAGCTAAGGGCCTTGGCAGGGTCCTGCTCCCTCCGAGGACAGGTAGGCACAGACGAGACTTCTGTCTCCATTTTGATGGGTCCTGTCCTGAGTACATCTGAGGAAATCCCCTAGCATCTCATCTGGCTGGACTCGAGAAGCAGCGGCTGTACACCGGATGAAGATCTCCTGGGGAGCATCAAGTATAGGCTCTCTGTCCATCCATGTGTCAGCTCAGACACCATCATGACACATCAGACAAGTTACCAAGAGTTTGGGGGAGGGGCTGTGTTCTTCTCTAAGTGGGACAATGGTTCCTCACTCACACCCTGAAGGTTAATATGAGGAATGAAGCAACAATGCAGAGAGGAGCTTTAATTCCCTGTCCAGATGTGTGGGGCAGGTGACTGTCCCTCAGTGTTCTGCTCCCCTACTTTGGTGCCAAGGTGTGTGAGAACAAGACAGAGGCGATCCATCATAACTATAAAGACATGCCCCTCAGCTTGTGAGGACACAGGGAGCCACGCTTGGACTTTGGAGCCTTGATGTGTAGTGACAGTGATGGCCCAGAACGAGGGACAGTGCAGTGGGCTGAGTGACTAGGTTAGCCATCTGGGAGCAATCACTTGGAGGTCTTGACTGGAGTCAGATGACCAAGTGCTAAGACAGGTGAGCATGGCTCTGTCGGTTTCTGCTGGTGCTCAGGACACAGTAGAAGAGAGAAGTGTGTGTTCCCAGGTGACCACAGTGCAGGTACAGTGGACAGCATCCTATCACAAACCTACGGGCAGGACAGGGCCTGGCAGAAACTCTACCTCTCTTTTCGAGGCAGGAATGTGAGTTCCCTGGGGCCTGGCTCCTCTAATTTATGGGGCCTGTGATGCCTCAGCCTGCACCAAAGCTACCTTTCAAGGTGAGAACAGAGACAGGCCTAGCCTCCAGGCCACGGAGCATATGCACAAACACAGGCACTGGGTGCAGGTGTGTCCTCAGAATCTCAGACAGGGGGAGCTGGCACAGGTCCACATGCACTGGGCCTGAGGGGACCGTCAGAACTCCTTCCCAGACTGTCTATGTAGCTACCTGCTTCCACGACCAGTGTGAGGGGTGGACGCCTGTGCCAGCAAAGAAAACATTTCCAACCTGGGACCCTCTCTGGCACAAGGTAGAGCCTTAGAGGGCCACACAAGAGAGTGTTCTGGGCATGGGGGTGGTTGGCATGAGTATTGGCTGACTGCTACAGGGTGCTGTGGTCTGACGTCCAGCCCCTACCTTAGTGCTCAGTGGATCCTTGCAATGCTAAGGTTCATATTTTGGTCAATGGTATTTCCCAAGTGCCTGCAGGACATTTGACAAACTGGTGAAGGCCCTACGATCACAAATCGAGAGCCAAAGACACAAGTATTGGAAGAGGTCCATGGTCCCAGGATTTCTGGTTTTGTTCCGGGTACTCATGGCTTTGCAGCTCCCTCAGAGACTTTTAACTCCTCATGAGACAAAATGAGCTGTCTGTCGGTCCCATACCACTAGACGGCCAGGAGTGTTGTGGACACCACTGCTTGTGAGGTTGGCCGCCATGCTCATGTGGTTGGCCGCCATAGTTGCACATGAGGTTTGCAGTGTTGGTTACTGACACTATGTTTTTTAAGTTGTAGTTTGTGTAAGATAAAGCACAGATCCTAGGTGTTGTTGAGAACTATGTGGTCTGTACTGCCATTCTCCAGAGCCAGAGAGCAAGATTACATGCTCCCAGTAACTGCAGAACCCCCTGGTGACCTTTCCAGTCAAGCTCTGTGACCTGGTTCGCTTCTCTGTTGCTGCGAGTTGAGGAAGAAGGGCGCATTCACCTTACAGGTCACAGTCTGTCATGGAGGAAAGTCAGGGCAGGAACTGAAGCAGGAACCTGGAGGCAGGAACTGAAGCAGAGACCATGGAAGAGGGTTGCTTACTGGCTCGTTCCTCATGGTTTGCGCAGCTGGCTTTCTCAAGCAGCCCACCTGCCTAGAGATAGCACCTTTAACGGGGGCTTGGCTCTCCTATGCCAATTAGCAATGAAGAAAATGCCCACAGGCCAGTGGGATGGAGATAATTCCCTATTTGAGGCTCCCTCTTCCCACGTATGTCAAGTTGACAGCAAAGCTTAGTCCTCACCCGCTCCCTTGTACCCAGAGGCAGCCTCTTCCGAGTCCCAGCATCTCAGATGAGCTACATCTCCGAAGCTCCACACTTCCATCTGGAGTTTTGCTCAGCACACTATTTATAATGTTCATTCATGCTGTTGCAGGTATTTTCAGTTTGTTCTTTCTCCTTGGTGCATAGAATCTTACTAAATATTTCTTCTGTACTCCTGTTGATAACCATTTGCTTTACCTCTAGTTTGGGGCTGTTATAAATAAGTTCATTATAAACACCCCTGTAAATATTTCTTTACAGACACACGTTTTCATATCTTTTTAATAATAATTAGGGTGGAATCTCTGAGCCATTGTAGTGGCTATTCCTGGTTGTCAACTTGACTATACCTGGAATGAATTACAATTCAGAATTGGAAGGCTCACCTGTGATCCTGATCTGGAGGCTGGGAGACACAAGTTTCTGACCTGGATCTTGGCATGGAGATCTTGAGGCACAGTGGCTATGAATCCCAGGAGACTAAGGCAAGGAGATCTCTGAGTTCAAGGTCATCTGGGACAAAGCAAATCCCAGATCCAGGCGTGGTGGCACACACCTTTCATCTGGGTTACATCTTCTGCTGGAGACCTACATAAGGACATTGGGAAAAGGAAGATTCCTTCTTCTTCTCCTGCTTGCCTTGTGGAACTGAGCAACTGCTAGATCCTTGGACTTTCATTCACAGCTGCTGCTGACCATTGTTGGGGAGTTGGACTATAGACTGTAAGTCATCAACAAATTCCCTTACTATATAGAGACTACCTATAAGTTCTGTGACTCTAGAGAACCATGACTAATATAGCCATATTATAGACAGAATATATTGTATGAAAAAAACCTATTTTCAATAAAAATTAAAATTATATATTAAACGAGAAATGCCTGCATTGGTTACTTTTCTATTGCTGTGATAAAATTCTGAGACAAAAGCAACTTACAGAAGAATTTATTTGAGCTTATGATTCCAGAGGGATAAGAACCCATCATGGCAGGGAGGTGTGGCAGCAGATATAATCACCAGAGTAGGAAGCTGAGAGCTCACATCCTCAAGAATGAACTAGGGAGGGCTGACTGGAAGTGGTAAGTGACCTGAAGCTCTCTAAGCTCATCCCAAGTGACATAAATCCTCCAGTAAGGCCATACTTCCTAGACCTCCCCACACGGTGCTACCAACTGGCAAATGAGTGCTCAAGTGGCTGAGACTATGGAAGACATTGTCCTTTAGACCATCGCATTGCCAAACTGTTTTTTGAAAATAATGTTACCATCGTACAATCTCGCTAGCAGCGCACATGAGCTCTAGTCTTTGTGCGTCCCCAGCACTGGGCCTTTCAGTCCCTGCTTTCAGTCAGCCTGCTTGACTCTGGCATTGAATGTAGGTCACCACCCACTGAGGATGTCGAACACATTTCCTGTGGTTGTGGTCACTTACATGCCTGCTTTTGTGAGGCCTGGGCTTTCATGTGTAAACTTGACTTACTTGTCTTCCAGTTTTAACCTATCGATAGAAGTATATTTTGCTTATGACTGGACCAGTCTGCCTCTTGACAGGAGAAACCACCTAAGTCATGCCTTCTCCAGGAGTTGGTGCAAAGGAACCCTAATGAACAGGGCAGGCCTCAGGCTTGGGCTCAGAGCGCATGCGCCTCAGAGATGCGCATGTGCCTCAGAGCTAGTTCTATCTGTGTGTGGCTAGCACGGTATTCACTTTCTTCATGGAGTCTTGCAGTTGGTGCTTTTTGTATCTTGCCCAAGAAAGCTTTGCTCACCCCAGGGCTGTGACTAGTGTAGGATTTTCTTAGCTTGTTTTCTGGAAGCTGTTTTGTTTCTAGGTTTTATATTCGGACCCATGATGCACTCACATTGCTTTGTTTTTAAGTTGTGGTGGTTGTCTAGCGCCATAAACACTGAGGAAACACTCTAGTTCTTTGCAGGATTAGACCTGACTTGAGCCTCAGGCTAAAGACGTCATTTCAGTCCTAAGAAAGGCCTTTTGTTACCATCAGGGCTTCGACTCCATTCCCAGAGATAACACCAACCGACTACAGGCCACAAATAACTGGCTTCACATCTACTAGTTGAATGAAACGCTTCTTCCCCTTCCCTGGATCCACCAAGAGGCACCAAAGTTTCATTGCAGCCAACTCCAATGAGCACTGTGTGCCCAACAGGGGCCCAGGAAGCCATGGAATCTTAGTCCAGCCTTAGGATGGCCACCAGGAGGATTCTGGGGGCCCCAGTCCCCGAAGCTGGTCATGTCCCAGGGGCCTCTGACAGCTGGGAAGATAGTATGACCACCAGATACAGACCAGCTCCAAGGATATCAAGGCCTGATGCAGTGGGTTCAGAACCCCCACAACAGAGACAGCTGGAACAGGGACACGTTGATGTGGACAGAGGCAATGTAAGGACATGAGGTGGGCTTCTCATGATCTCCAAAGGGAAAGCCTTGAGCAAAATCTGTGGTCCTAAGAACAAATATGTCAGCCCAGTCTGGCAGCTAGGGACCTGTAAGCCATGTTCTTTCTACCCAAAGAACACTTGGAGATGGCTGTAGGCTTAGATTTTTCAAAACCTGCTTAACAAGGGTTCTTAAAGGCCTCAGCCTCCCTTCTAGCCCACCTACTAGAGGTAGGGGCAAAGAAAGATTAATAGGAGATGAGGGATATGAATCTGCTCTTCAGGCAATTCCAGTTTTCATTGTCAGGATATCAGCAGTCTAATCCAAAACATCAAACAAGAATCAGTAGCAAGGGCTCAACCCAGAAGAAACCATGAGACTCAACTGAATTGGCATGAGTCTTCAGAAGTGGCAAAAAGCAGCCGGAATACCACAAGAAGCTCTCTGGTCTGTTTCTCTCTATGAAGCTACAACAGGCAAAGATCAGTGAAGACCAGCGGGGCATTGCAAGGCAAACCAATGAATGAGTGTTCTCTCACTCTCTGTGGGTTATATTTATATTCTTCCTAAGCATCTTGTGTCCTCTCAAGCGTCTGCTCCAGCAAAACTGATGCCCGTTCACAAGACAGCTTCCAGAAAAACACCACATGACACAACTGAGTCCCCAAAGAAACCAGAAACTCCCACTTCAGCTGGCCCTCCTGGCACCAGGGCTGATCCATGTTGCATGGGGGTCTTGCCTATACCTGAGACCCTGAGACCCTTACGGGCTCTGCGGACACACACCTTGTCACATGCCCACACTGTAGGGACCAAACACTCGAATCCTGGGGCTGCTACTTGGGACTCACAGATGAGCAGGGTCTTGTGTCTTGCTCAGGTCCAGCTCCTCAAGAGAGAACAGGGTGTCACAACTGGTGAGCAGGGACCCAGAGAGCTGAGTGGGCATTCTGACTCCAGAGGCAAGAGTCATCCCAAGGTCCAGAGGGGTCTGGCTACACCCTCAGTGTCCTGAACACAGGGCTCAGATGGAGTTCAACACTGAAGACAGTGACCAATTTGTACGGAGCAGGAGAGCTAGCTGAGTCAAGCCAGGCCACATTGCAGAGGAGAAGGCCTTATGTCACCTCTTTCCCCAGAAAAGAAGCATCACCTGAGGTGACCTGTGACATTCTGGGTTCATCTGCGACTTAAAGAGTTTTTTAAAAGCCAAGTTTCTTCCCTGAGTCTCTTTCAAGAGAGACATCTGAGCATCGTTTATAACTCAAATAATCCTGGTGTCAATTGTGTGTCTTTAATGAGCCCAGAAATTTTCATAATTATCCTTTTTTTCCAAAGACATAATTATAGGTTAGAGTACATGCTACAGACAAGACATTTAAATAGAGCTTTTTACACACTTAGGCATTCTGCCTCTCCTTCGAAAAACATTTTGAAGAGGGTTGTATTAGTCAGAGTTCTCTAGAGTCACAGAACTTATAGGTAGTCTCTCTATAGTAAAGGAATTTGTTGATGACTTACAGTCTATAGTCCAACTCCCCAACAATGGTCAGCAGCAGCTGTGAATGAAAACCCGAGGATCTAGCAGTCACTTAGTCCCACAAGGCTCGAAGGCGAAGAAGATTGAATCTTCCTTCTTCCAATGTCCTTATGTAGATCTCCAGCAGCAGGTGTGGCCCAGATTAGAGGTGTGCGCACCACCACACCTGAAACTTGTGTCTTCCAGACTGCAAGATCTAGATCACAGGTGATCCTTCTAATTCGGGATTGTGATTCACTCCAGATATAGTCAAGTTGACAATCAGGAATAGCCACTACAATCCACCCCTTGTCAACTTGACACAAATATTTCATATCCACATGAAACAATAACAAGGTCATAAATACGCTTAACATGATATAACTATTCCTCATACAACCGCAAACACATTTATAAACTTACAATGGGGCAGTGTCCCTTGGGAACATTCCTTTAGTATCTCAATTTAAATACCAATTGATGTTAAAGAAATTGGAAGACAAATATATTCTTAACAAAACACAACAGAAGCATTCATATTACTTTATAATCCTCGTTTCTGTAGCTGGTTACGTGGTCTTAGCTGGTATTTATAATACCTTCCTCTACTACCCATTCTGTATTTCCTCCACCCTCTGCAAGCACCTCAGCAGGTCTCGCTCTTTTCCTGGAGGAGTGACCTATACCTTCATTCCTGATGGGTCTGAATCCTTTGTCATCCTGCTTGGATTAGGCTGTTGTAGTTTCCCATGGACTTTAATCACAGGACATGGTAGTACTAAGAGACGCCCCAAGGGATCTCCTGCACTCCAGACATAAACCTTCTTACCTCCATTGTGGAGAGGCAATCCAATTTCCCCATGGTAGTCTGGATCTATCACCGCTCCTAACACTGTTATTCCTTCCTTAGCCTGTTGGTTTAAGGGCATTAAAAGCCCAAAATGACCAGGGGGATGTCTGACCTTCCAGTTCAATGAAATGTTTGTTGTAGCTCCTGGTAGGAGCACTCCCCCCCCTCTGGAACCAAAACTTCTAGGCCAACAGAACCTAGAGTTGTGGGGACAGGAAGCAAAAATTTTCCTAGAGGCTCATAAAGAGTGATAGTGAGTGGAACTATTCCCTTTTCCACCCCTTGATCCCTGGACCCATGGATCCTGGCTTTGGGAGAAACTGTACCATATATTGGACGCTGATTCAAAGCATATACTGCCTCCTGAAGAACTCTGCCCCAACCCTCCATGCTGCTGCCACCTAATTTGTGCTGTAACTGTGTCTTCAAGAGGCCATTCCATCTTTCTATCAAACCAGCTGCTTCAGGATGATGGGGAACATGGTAAGACCAGTGAATTCCACGATCGTGGGCCCACTGTCGCACTTCTCTGGCTGTGAAATGAGTTCCTTGGTCAGAAGCAATATTGTGTGGAATACCATGACAATGAATAAGGCATTCTGTAAGTCCACAGATGGTGGTTTTGGCAGAAGCATTACGTGCAGGCAAATCCATAACCAGAATAAGTATCTACCCTAGTAAGAACAAAACGCTGTCCTTTCCATGGAGGAAGTGGTCCAATTTAGTCAACCTGCCACCAGGTTGCTGGCTGGTCACCTCGAGGAATGGTGCCATATCTGGGGCTCAGTGTTGGTCTCTGCTGTTGGCAGATCTGGCATTCAGCAGCAGCTGTAGCCAGGTCAGCCTTGGTGAGTGGGAAGCCCATGTTGTTGAGCCCAAGCATAACCTCCATCTCAACCACCATGGCCACTTGGTTCGTGTGTCCATTGAGCAATAACAGGGATGGCTGAGGAAAGAGGCTGACTATCCACAGAACGGGTCATCTTATCCACTTGATTACTGAACTCCTCCTCAGCTGAAGTCACCTTTTGGTGAGCATTTACATGGGACACAAATATCTTCACATCCTTTGCCCATTTGGAGAGATCTATCCACATACTTCTTCCCCAGATGTCTTTCTCACCAATTTTCCAGTGGTGATCTTTCCAAGTCCCTGACCATCCAGCCAATCCATTTACTACAGCCCATGAGTCAGTGAACAATCGTACATCTGGCCATTTCTTCTTCCAGAGAAACTAATACCATGTGTACTGCCCGAAGTTCTGCCCACTGTGAAGATTTCCCTTCACCTGTATCTTTCAGGGTTGTCCCAGAAAGGGGTTGTAATGCTGCTGCTGTCCACTTCTGGGTGGTGCCTGCATAACATGCAGAGCCATCAGTAAACCAGATCCTAGTCTTCTCTTCTTCAGTCAGCCGATCACAGAGAACACCCCATGAGGCTATAGGCACATACTTGGCAGCAGATGGCATTGTAACAGGAGTAGAAACCAAAGGCATTTGAACAACTTCTTTTTTTTTTTTTTTTTTAAAGATTTATTTATTTATTATATGTAAGTACACTGTAGTTGTCTTCAGACACACCAGAAGAGGGCATCAGATCTCATTCCAGATGGTTGTGAGCCATCATGTGGTTGCTGGGATTTGAACTCATGACCTTGGGAAGAGTAGCCGGCACTCTTAACCACTGAGCCATCTCTCCAGCCCCTTGAACAACTTCTTCATGTAACTTGCTTGTGCCTTCAGGGCCTGCTCGGGCTCGATCACGGATGTACCACTTCCATTTGATAATAGACCGTTACTGTGCACATCCTACTTTATGACTTAGAGGGTCTGATAACACCCAGCTCATGATGGGCAGTTCAGGTCACATGGTAACTTGGTGTCCTATTGTCAAACGTTTAGTTTCCACTAAGGCCCAATAGCAGGCCAAGAGCTGTTTTTCAAAGGGAGAATAGTTGTCTGCAGATGATGGTAGAGATTTGCTCCAAAATCCCAAAGGTCTCTTCTGTGATTCACCTACAGGAGCTTGCCAGAGGCTCCAGACAGCATCTCTATCTGCCACTGACACCTCAAGTACCATCAGGTCTGCTGGATCATATGGTCCAAGTGGTAGAGCAGCCTGCACAGCAGCCTGGACCTGTTGAAGAGCCTTCTCCTGTTCCAGACCCCACACAAAGCTAGCAGCTTTCCCAGTCACTTGGTAAATGGGCCTGAGTAACACACCCAAGTGAGGAATATGCTGTCTCCAGAATCCAAATAGACCCACTAAATGCTGTGCTTCTTTCTTGGTGGTGGGAGGGGCCAGATGCAATAATTTATCTTTCACCTTAGAAGGAATATCTCTACATGCCCCACACCACTGGACACCTAAGAATTTCACTGAGGTAGATGGTCCTTGAATTTTGGTTGGATTTATTTCCCATCCTCTGAGACGCATATGTGTTACTAATGAGTCCAAAGTGGTTGCTACTTCCTGCTCACTTGATCCAATCAGCATAATGTCACCAATATAGTGCACCAATGTGATATATTGTGGAAGAGACAATCGATCAAGATCCTTCTAGGTTATGACTCAGGGCAGGAGAGTTAATATGTCCTTGAGGCAAAACTGTAAAGGTATACTGCTGGCCTTGCCAACTAAAAGCAAATTGCTTCTGGTGGTCCTTATGGATAGGTACTGAGAAGAAGGCATTTGGTTGCTAGATCAATAGCTGCATACCAGGTACCAGGAGATGTGTTAATTTGCTCAAGTAACGAAACTACATCTGGTACAGCAGCTACAATCGGAGTTACTACCTGATTTAGTTTTCTGTAGTCAACTGTCATTCTCCATGATCCATCTGTCTTCTGCACTGGCCAGATAGGAGAGTTAAAGGAAGATGTGGTGGGAACCACCACCCCTGCATCTCTCAAGTCCTTGATGGTGGCAGGAATTTCTGCAATTCCTCCAGGAATACGGTACTGTTTTTGATTCACTATTTTCTTTGGCAGAGGCAACTCTAACGGCTTCTATTTAGCCTTTCCAACCATAATAGTCCTCACTCCACAGGTCAGGGAACCAATGTGAGAATTCTGCCAATTTCTAAGTATGTCTATCCCAATTATACATTCTGGAACTGGGGAAATAACCACAGGATGTGTTCGGGGACCTACTGGACCTACTGTAAGTCGGACATCAGTCAAAACTCCATTAATCACCTGTCCTCCATAAGCCCCTACTTTAACTGGAGGGCCACAATGTTTCTTGGGATCTCCTGGGATCAACATCAATTCAGAGCCAGTGTCCAATAGACCCCTGAAAGTCTGATTATTTCCTTTCCCCAGTGTACAGTTACCCTTGTAAAAGGCCATAGGCCCCTCTGGGGAAGGACTGGAGAAAGGCTAACAGCAAAACTTTTAGGTGTCTTATCAAGATCCTCCCTCATTCAAGGGAGGCCACCCCTTCATTCAAGGGGTTCTGGGTCTGCAAACTGGCTTAAGTCTGGAAATTGATTCACTGGCCAATATTGCCTTTTGCAAGGATCCAGTGTAGCCTTTCTTTCATTTGTTTGAGAATTTTTCTGCTTATATAGATCAAACAGACATGCAGTAGGCTTCCTATGTATTTCATACCTGAAGACACCATGACTGATTAGCCAGAACCAAAGGTCTGAACGAGTCATGCCATTATAAATCTCACTTCTCCTGTGCTGACCATCATGGTATATGTCATTATAAATGTTGTTTTGTCTATGCTGTCCATTATAATAACTACGACCACCTTGTCTCTGGCGATTCAATGCTGCCACCTGGCCCTTGTTACCTCGAGGCCCAATTAAACCCATTGCATTTAATTCATCTAATTGAGCAGCAGCATATCCAACCCTAAGGTCTGGCACAGGAAAAGGGCAAGAACAAAACTCCTCAAATGTGCTGTTGCCCCTCTCACCAGTTTGCGTCTTACAGGGTTGGTGAAGGGCACATCTTCTGGGCCTTCCCATTGTGGAGAATTAGGTTTTACACAGTGTATCCACTCTAGCATTGCAATTTCCCTGAGCCTTAAAATCCCTTCATCAACACCAAAGCAAGGGATATCAGGAATCTCCAACTCCTTTTCAGTAGGCCATCTTTTGATAAACGCTTCAGCTAACCATTCAAGCAAACTTCTGACACCTTTTTTAACTGTACGAGCTTCCATATTAAACCTTGAATCTCCACTCAGAGGACCCACGTCAATAAGCTCAGCCTGATCTAGTTTTATGTTCCTTCCACCATTATCCCACACCCTTAGAATCCATTCCCACACATATTCTCCAGACTTCTGCTTGAATGAATTAGCAAACTCATTAGGGTCCTTAGTAGTGTAGCGCACTTCTTCAAAGACTACACTTTCTACCTCCCCTCTAGGAGGCTGTTTTGCCTTGAGTCTGGTTATAGGTCTAAAAGAAACTATGGGTGGGCCTTGAGAAACATCAATATTGTCTTGCCTGGCATTTTCTTCAGTGAAAGTCACCGCTGGCCCATCAGACTCTGAGGGATTAACTTCCTCACTTGGAGAAGGCATTATTTTAAGGGGTGTGGCTGAGGATACTACTTCCTCAGGTGGAGTAAACCATTGAGAATCTGAAAATTCAGAATTCTCAGCTTCAACAGGGTCTTCCCACACATCCCCATCCCAAGTTATAGGATCCCATTCTTTGCCAATTACTGCCCTTACTTTAACTGCTGACACCCTCTGAGGCTGAGACCTGAACTTTTGCTGCAATTCAGCCAACCTTATAATGAGGGCTTCGGTTTGATTTTCTGCAACTTGAGCTCTATGGCTGCTGGAGAGAAGATTCTCTTCAAGGACACACTTAGCAACTTTTAGATTGGTCACTTGCATCTGGATCCATTCAATTTTATTATACAACTCCTTCTTTTCCTTCATCATCTTTTCCAGAGATACTAAGAGCAACCGGCCAGCAAAGTCATTTTCAAATTTTTTTCCCATATTGCCAAAAGTTTTGAGCACACAATCACCCAATTCATCAAGATGCTCAATGGCATCAGCTTCTTTAAGTTTAAAATCTATTTCCAACCACGGATCTTCAATATTCTCCAAGCTCCCAGGAGAGAGCGAATCTGGAGAGGCTTCAGCAGTTGAAGGTGCTGGTGAATTATTGAAGCAACTCCAGATTCTTAAAAAATTCATCCTTATACTGCTTTCTGCTCCTCTAGAGCCACTCCCAGTACCAACTTCTATATTAGTCAGGGTTCTCTAGAGTCACAGAACTTATAGGTAGTCTCTATCTAGTAAGGGAATTTGTTAATGACTTACAGTCTGTAGTCAAACTCCCCAACAATGGTCAGCAGCAGCTGTGAATGAAAACCCGAGGATCTAGCAGTCGCTCAGTCCCACAAGGCTCACAGGCGAAGAAGATTGAATCTTCCTCCTTCCAATGTTCTTATGTAGGTCTCCAGCAGCAGGTGTGGCCCAGATTAGAGGTGCGTGTACCACCACACCTGAAACTTGTGACTTCCAGACTCAAGATCTAGATCACAGGTGATCCTTCTAATTCGGGATTGTGATTCACTCCAGATATAGTCAAGTTGACAATCAGAAATTGCCACTAAAAGGGTTTCCAATCATCCTTCTCCTGTCTTTCTTCCTCCGAGTAAGCACTGGGAGGTAAGATGATCATTGTCCCTGGGCAGTGAGTGTCCTACACCTGGCTAGTATACCCAGCCCAAGACTGTCTCCCCTGAGTCTCCACTGAGCACAAAGACTGGCAGGAGGTGGCAGGGGTCGCCTAGAATACTGTCCTGTATGGAAAGCCCAGGTTAACCCCCAAGCAGTCTTGGTGTCTCGGATGAGGACAAGGAAATGAATATATTAACATCTGATTGATGCTACGGTCAGAATCTGTACCCAGTGATAACCTAGGACCTCATTAGTTCTATGGCTTGAGTTTGAACTAGCAGGTTGAGGAGCTGAGACAGGACAGAGAGACCGAAGACATGTGTCTGCCTGAGACAAGGCGTTTGGGCTATAAAGGGGCACATGACCTGCTCTTACAGACCCTGCTTCTCCAGCTCTCTCTTGTCGAGTGATGAAAATTGCCAACCCCACTTCTAGAACTGCTGGGCATGTGTTTACTTCTGAGTCCAACAACCCATGTTCTGGGGAGAAATTTGGGGAAGAAGAAAAAAACATGTAGCCAGCTTCAGAGCAGAAGCTCTAGGGACCTCTGCCCTCCAGCTGGGGTCCGAGAGGAAACACAGCTGCCTCCGGCACAAGTAATGGGAAGAAGGTGCCAGCACAGCTGCCCAAAGTGTGGGGCCAGCCAGAGAGAGGTCCTGTGGGTGGAGGTGTCCACTCATGTCCAACAGAGGCTCAGGAGAAAGGGCAAGGCAGTTAAGGCAAGAATTTGACCTACCAGCTGCAGGGTGTCTGCCCATCACAGCCCAGCAGCCCACAAAGCATGCCGGGAAAGCTCAGAGCAAGAAAAGAACCCTCTGGCTCCGGACTTCTACCAAAGACCTTTTCACAGTAGCATGCTGGTTGACAGCACGCTTTTTGTTGGCTTAAAGCCTTACCCTCGTGTTGATCTTCTGTTCTTGAGAGACAGGAGGTCTGACAACAAGCAAAGAAAAGATATCAGGCAATTTCAATTTCAGATAAGTAGGAGAGAGCAAGGCTCTGTGGGGGAAGGCTTCTGTGTGGAGAGACTTTTGAGCTGACCCACCCATGACATCATCATCTCCCCCACAAGACCCTAAGGTAGAGGAACAGGCTGGTTCAGCCACCCCACGTTGGAGCAAAGCAGGGCTCTACAGAACAGGAAGACGCCATCCATGACAATGGCAGTGGAAGCTAGCAGATCTGTGGCAGTTAGCTCATAGCCTCAGACTCCATCTTGTGAGAACTTGAATTTCACCACAGCAAGGGCCCAGGAAACATCTGGCGAGCTCAGTTCTGAATCATTCTGTTGTCTGAGCAAAGGTCCAGCCCAGGGTAATGGAGGGACTCCACATCTTAATATTGTTCATAGCTGTCTCCAGCTGCCATTTAGCCGGTGTCCTAGCGGGTGGGTGGGTCTTATCCTCACAGAAGATAAAGGCCACTCAGATAATTTCTGTCTCTGCAGCCTCCCCCACCCTGCCTGTGTGGGTGGACACATCTGTGTACGAAGCATTTCAATAAAAAGCCTTCACACGGCACACTGGGCCGCCCAGGAGACACGGCGCGTTTCATCCAACTGCCAAGAATCTTCTTTAAAGTCTCCCCTGCCTTGTCGAGGGGCCAGCCACTTGCTCCTGCCCACTGTTGTTATGGCTGTCTCACTTCCTGAGACACACTGTCCGGGAACAGACAGCCCTGGCAAGTGCAAAGGTGAGCTGGCGGCCTGAGGTTCACCAGCCCTACTCTCCAAGTGACCCTCCTTAACCGTTCCATGAGCAAGTGTTTTTTTCTAGAATGATCTGTTCAAATGACCCTGGAAACTATCAGGACAAAGGGACCAAGAGGTTTTGAGACGCTAGGGAGGCCCATCACTCCACATGCCCTCCCCTCCCCCTACCATGAGGAGCAGGGACAGCAGAGGCTACCTTCGGCCTTCCCTGGGCAGCTCTTTCTTCCTTTGCTCTCAGGATGACAACTGTGCTTGGTTTCAGGATCCAGGTCTTTTACTTGAAAGCAGCTACTGTGAAGATAGTGTTAATGGGACTTTAAATTATGTCCTGGCTCAAAGGTGAGAGAACGATTGATTGTTGATGTCTGACTGGAAACAGCAGAGGTCTTGGAGGCATGCTGCCACTTTAGCCCCATCTAGCCAAGGCTGGTAAGTTTGGGGACATCAGGAAGAGACCTTTCTCCTCTGTAGGTGGGCCCCTCAGAGGCACCTGGGAGCCACCAGCTAAGCACTGTCTGCCTCTCTTGGCTAGTTATTGTACCTCAGTCCAGGGCCCACAGGTAAGAACTGCCCAGCACTCCTCAGGCTACTCCCTTCATTTGATGCAAAATTCCTTATTTTCATGGCAACTAAAACAGGTTTCAAACCCAGAATCCTCTAGGGCAGTTCTCCACAGTAAACGAAACAGGTTTAGATCCCTGATAATACACCAAGTTAAGTGGTATTTTAATTAAATACAAAGTTTAAAATCTTAAAAAAAAAAACCAAAAACACGAACACTTCAAGTCATTAACAGTCCCCTCAAAAATCAAACAAGGAGAAAACTTGCCAATTTACTTTTGAAATTCAAGACAATTAGTTCGAGCGTTTTGTTTTGAGACAGGGCCTCTCTCTGTAGCCCAGGCTAGCCTTGAACTTGTGGCAAGCCTCCCCAGTACTGGGGTTACAGGTATGAGCACCACCCCTGGCATTATCTGAGCACTCAATTTGACATTCACTGGTATGTGTGTCCACTTTAAAGGCGGTCGGTCAGGAATTTGAAGCTGTGAAGTTGTTGAGGTGAAGATAGCCTGGGCTATAGGATACAGGAAACCCTATCTCCAGAGGGACAATTTAAAGGCACTTGGAGAGCTGTTACTCCAGGGGCCTTACATTCTGATGCAAGCCTTCACTCTTGGGGCTTCAGTTGCAGTGAAAGACAGGCACAGGCAGATCCAGCTGACCGGAAAACGAATATGCATGTCTTTGTTGACTGGCAGGCCTAATTAGCAGCCTCATCCTATTTAATTGCTAGATTATCCGCAGAGACCGTGGATGATCGCTCAGCATGTGAATGTGGAGGGAGACTCTGTGCTGAAACATTTCCAGAGATTCAGACCTGGGGAGAGGGCTGAGAGCGCCCTGGGCAGGCACAGCTGGGCTTCCTGTCTGCCCAGACCTTGCCCTATGCCTTCTATGCTTCTGAATAGGCAGTAATCCTTTGAAAAGACAAAGTGGGAAGGGATTCTGGAACACTAAAAAGCGGTCCATCGAGAGCCCGGCTGAATCATTGTTACCTGGTTTTCTGTTTGGATGATACAGATATTCTAAATTGTTTATAGAAAACTAAGTCAGGCATGGTAGTCCATGCTCATAATCCCAGTACTCAAGAAGCTGAGGCAGGAGGATGCTGTGTGTTTAAGGCTGTGAGATAAGCCTGGGCTATGTGAGTTCCAGATCAGGTCAGCCTAGACTCTAAAAGAAAGAAGGAAGGGCGGGAAGGAGGGAGGGAGGGAGGAGTGGGGGAGGGAGGTTGATAGCTTTTAAGTCTATTCTTATCAGTACATCTCATGATCCATGACACAGGGCCTCCTTGTTGGCTGCACTGAGATGGACCCATTGAGGTAAAAAGAGCTATCCTGAGCTATGACCTACATCTTCCCCAAAGACTTCTTAGTTTGAGTAGTGGTTTGGGCTGCTCTTAGGAGGCCCTGTACAAGGACTTAAGGCCCCCCCAGGCTGGGGCAGGATGGAAGGGAAGTGAGCAAAGGCCCATCCCTGGACCCTGCAGTGGTCCAGCCACCTTGCCTGTGTCCTTGTCCTAGGTCCAGGGTACACTCACCCCACTGCACCCAAACCATGTCTAAGCCCCAGGGGTGTGAGTCTGGAGCCACCCACAGCTCAGGGGCAAGCATGATGTCTGAAGCCAACACTCAGCTGCCTCTGCATTCTGCAAAGCTGCTGGACAGAAAATGCTCCCATGAAAAGCCAAAGGCCTCATAGAATACGGTTGCTTAACTTACTCTCCTTGCAATGCTCTTTTACCCAAGAAAATCTTGGGATGTCCTAGTTATGTAGGCACATAAAGTTATCATAAAAAAAAAATTTGCTGGTAATAAATCACAAAGAAAATTTTAAATTGCTTAATATATAATATATTTATATAGGTGTATTTATATTTATTTTTATATATATTTATATATTATATATATATAACAAGTGGCAAGATTTTATATATGTGTGTGTGTGTGTGTGTTTAAGAAGCAGTGGGTGACTCTTGGGTGTCAGATATGGTTTGAGTGCAAAGGGGTGAGTGTACCCTAATATGTATATGTATATATATATATGTATATATACACATTATATATGGATATATATTTACATATTGAGATAGATGTGCTTCCCCCCTTAAGGAATTAAATCTTGCCAAATATTTAATATTGCTGGAGAAAGAATTTTTACATTTCTCTGAATTAGTCAGAATATTCATTTTATAATCATCAATGCCAAGAATGCTCCTTCACATAAATATCCATCAGTATATGAGGATGATTTTGGATTTTTCAGAAATTCCATCCTAATCCTAGAGCCAAATTTTATTTAATGATCTTTTTAATGAAACCCAAGTCGGAAACTCAACCAGCAACTTTTAAAGTCAAAGATGCTAACAACACAACACAGAGATAGACTCACATAAGAAGTAAATTGTTGTGGTCCTTTGCAGTGTGGGGTCCACACAGGGCTGAGCAGGAGGCACCAAACCCCTCGACTCTGCCACTCGGAATGTGACATATTGTCTATGCTGCTGAACCAAGGAGCAGATAGATAAGGGGTGGTCTCAAGCCACAAATTATTCATTAGATAAGGCTATGCGTCCTAAACCAGTAATATCAGGAGTTTGGGGTAAGTTCTGCCCTATGGGAGGAGAGAACAGGAAATGTCTCACAATGTGGGACACGTCACACATTGATAATTATAAAATAAACATACTGCGCAGCTCAGAGGAATGCAAATTTTCTGTCTTTTAAAGTCACCATCTAGTGCCAAATCAGCAGGCCAGCCATTTTTTATTTTTTCTCTATGCTGCCAGCTTTTCTGTAGAATAATATATTTAAAATGCTTCACACTGGGCATGGTGATGCACACTTTTAATCTCAGCACTCTGGGGCAGAGGCAGGCAGATCTCTATGAGTTGGGGGCCAGCCTGGTCTACATAGAGAGTTCCAGGTCAGCCATGGCTAGATAGTGAGACCCTGTGTCAAAAACCTCAATCTGCATCCCCACCCCCATCCCCACCCCATTCCCACCCCCACCCCCACTCCCACCCCACCCCCACCCACATCCACATCCACATCCCCACCCCCACCCCCCACCACGCTTCATTTTTTTACTTCTCATCCACTTACTTCCTATACTTACATGCTGAGGAATGAAGACAGGAAAACATTGTCTTTCTATCCTACGACTACATTTATAAAAACCTGGATGTATATTAAAACATCCTCAGTTCATAACACATAATAGTGCTGTTCCTGAGTACCTCCTGACTGACGTGGCATGCCAGCACACACAGTGCAGAGTAGAGCTGTGACTCGCGCAGAGGCTGGGGTGAGGCCTCCCGATGCTGCGCAGGTGATGGGCGCAGGTGAGCTGACGGGAGCATCTAGCACTCGCTGTACACTGGGAGGCTTGCTTGCTGTATGTTTAAAGCCTGTCCATCCCCTGCCCAGCCCCACACTCAGTTAGGTCAGCCTGTCTCTCTTGGCTTGCTTGAAATGTTCTGTAGTAGGAATCTCACACCTTAGGATACCCTCCAGGCCTGGGAAAACCAAGGCAGCTGTTGAGCCTATGTCTAAACAGCCAAGAAGGCAGAGACACAGAACCCTACCCACAATGTGGCATCTCTCAGGATGGAACTGGAACAACTGGAATCTCCCCAACCCCTGTTCCCCTGCAGGAACCCAAACCTAGTGCTGGGTGCCATGCAAGACTCTCAAGCAAGCAAACCTGGCAGAATCCAGCCCTGGGTGAGGAGCCTTCTGTCTCACACGCCTCAGCAGAGTCATGGCCTCTGAGCAATGGGGATATCTGAGAGTAAAATTTATGAGCCCTGTTTCCACTGGGTCGGCCTTTTAACCCCAGGAGCGCTTAATTGCCTTTTGCAGCCCCCCTTTAATAACCAGCCCCGCTCTTGGCCAATTTCGGCTGAACTGAGAAGCATTGACTGTGTGACTGGAAATGGAAAGCTCATTATTACTTGATACTTGATACAGCCTGTGCCAAATCCTTCACTCATTCATTTCACTGTTGCGGCATCGTTCCATACAGAAACCTGTGTCGCAGCAAAAGCTGCAGACTCGGAGCGTCTGTGAGCCTGTATTTTGATAAGAATGCCTGCCCCTAACTCTTGAGCATGAGTCACACAGTGACTTGTAATTCTTAGCTTCTTCCAAAGGATTCCAGCCTCTCTTTGGGGGCTCCCAGCCTCAACCCCTCCTTCTAAAGCAAGCACACAGAGTAAGGTGTAGACATATGGTTCCTGTTTTTGGAGTCAAAATTGATCTGCTGGGTGATTCTTGGCAAGTCACTTAACCTCTCTGAGCTTAAGCTTCCCTAATCCTGGCTCACCAGACACCTCTCAGGAGGAGGGGCTGGTGGCCAGTTAATGAGCAGGTGTTTGGGGGAGGGATGGTGGAATCCTAGGGAAAGAGGGGACCAAAATGGAGCAAAACCGGAGGGGCTGAAGGCATAAACCAGCAGTAGCTAAACCTGCAGATTAAAGTGGAGACGGCCATTTGTCCAGCTGCTCTCCTTCTCCAATGATGCAGTCCTCAGTGTTTAGGGCCTCTGCAGTCCACTGGCCTCCAGGCGGCCCTCCTCAAGTCACCTTACCTCCTGTTGGCTTCGTTCTAGGAGGTATTTCTCAGCCCCGTGAGGTCCTCGTCTCTTTGTGGATCTCGGGAATGTTCCAACCCAGAAGCTCCCCATCCTGATACACGGGCCTTTCCTGTGTTAGCCTTGGAGTTTTCTACCGTCCCCTCGTTTTGCCGGAAACTTTCTGGCACTAACACACCATGCAGGGCTCTTAGATTCCTCTCCATCCTAAACAAGTGCAGACAGGAGGCCAGGAGAGCCTGAATGAGTGGGTCTTTCCCAGTTCCCAGCATCTCTGACTCCTCTCCTCAGTCTTCTGCTGCCGTGTTCCAGGCAGATTGAACTCCCAAGAACAGAACCTTAGCTGTTTGACAGAAGTCAGGCCAGGGGGACTGGGATGGGCTGGAGGTGGAGAAAATGCCCATGTGAATAAAACACATCTTTACCTTAATGACCTTGCTGACAGCTCTTGCTCCATTGTAGGGCACAATCCCTGATAGAGACAGCAGCTTTCAGAGAATGTCTCTTCTCTCGAAGCGCCTTCACGGTGGAGGACATGGAGTCCAGGCTTGCATGGTTGGCTCAGGCCCTTTGGTAGTTTAGGCTGGTCCGGTATGTAAGGATGCTACCACCAGGAGAACAAATCTCAACAAACCAATTCTTTCTCTCACACACAGCCATAAGCAGTGGCAGAGGGTAGGGTAGATGGGCGGGGACCATAGCTAAGAGGGAGCCAAAGACTTGGATGGGGCCCACCTTTGAGACAGAGGAGGCAGGGGGATGACTCAAGGGGTTGGGAAGCCCCCAGCTTCTTGATAGTGGGAGAGCACTTGCCCACCTTGACTTGCTGATTTACAGAGGGCAGGGATCAGAAGCACAGGTCCTGCCAGGTTAGGTTCATAGTGGAGCTTGGTAAACTCACCAGCCATGTGTCACAGAGCCATCGGCTCCAGGTAGCCAGGTAGCCTTGACTCCAGAGAGAACTTAGCCAGGAGGGGGTAGCAATGACTAGCAGAGAAAGCACCTATCTTACTGCCTCCCTATGCTGCCCACCTCACTGGCACAGTGACAGCTGGGATGGCTCCCCCAAGGACTTCAGATAGGCCACAGGGCCAGACTCACTTCTGTTGTTTCCACTGTAAGGGTTGAGCCTCAGCTTCTCACACCAGGAGTCAAGCAGAGGACGGGAACTACAGGCCCTGGGTAGTAATCCTTTGGTCCCTCCTGGCGTCAGCTCCTGATTGGTCCTTTCAGATATGCGTGAATGTACAGTAGAGCAGCAGATCCATTCATAACAGACTTCTCCACTGTGTCTGGGCCTCTTCACACGCTCACACTGTCCCAGGCATAGCCAAGAGGACTGGGTTCCAAAGTGACGTCCCCTACAGGAATGTCGGGTTTATACAGAGACAGACCCCAATAAGGCCAACCTTTCCATTAGGCAAAGAGGCTGTGAAAAGCCACAGAGAAACACGGAAGTGATACAGTGTCACTAAAAATGGACATCCAAGAAGGACCTCACACCCAGTGGATCCCATTTTAGAGAGGAGGGATATTGAAAGCATGCTACAGTGTGGATGAGCCCTGAGCACATTGTGCTAAGAGAAAACTATGTAATTCCTTCTCCTGAAACACTGAGAGTAGCCAAATTCATAAGTAGAAAGTAAAATGGTGAGGACAGGATCTGAAGCAGGGCGATCAAGAGTTGGTGTTGGATGGAGATAGAGTCTAACTTTCCCAAGCTTTGAGGCATAGACGTTGATGGAGATTGATGGTGGAGGTGGATGGTAGAGACGGATGGTGGAGGTGGATGGTGGAGACGGATGGTGGAGGTGGATGGTGGAGGTGGATGGTGGAAATGGATGGTGGAGGTGGCTGGTAGAGACGGATGGTAGAGGTGGATGCTAGAGTTGGAAGTGGGATGGATGGTGGAGGTGGAAGTGGAGACCGATGGTGGAGGTAGATGGTAGAGGTGGAGAAGGTAGAGATAAATGGTTATACACAATATTTAACACCACTGTGCTGTACACTTAAAATAGTTAATGTGATAAATTTTGTAACATGTGGGTTTAATTGCAATTTAAAATGGGAAGGAGTCTTGAAGTATCTGTCAGGAGATCCATACACAATAATCCCCACTCGGGGTAAAGACAGATAACCAATCAGGGACATGTCCTAAGAACTGAAAGGAGAAGACTCATGAACAAAAGCAAAGCAGATGCCATTTCATACAAGGCCAACTGGGGCTTCATGGGGTAACGTACTCCCAGAATACAAGATCTAAGGGGGAAATGCCATCTGTAATGGCGACCCAGCGTCATCCTGGAATTGGGACTTGCGTCCATGTGCTGTTGACCAAGAGAGGAGAGCAACATTGAAGACAAAACTTGAGATGATGCAGAGGAAGCAAAGCTTGCAAGCGTCACTGTCATTGTGGGGACCACGGTGACGGGTGTTCAGAACACAAGAACACAGTTGTCATGTGATTCAGTTGTCACCATTGAGTGTGTGCCCAAAGGAAATGAAAACACAACGTTAAGGAGGCATTTAAGGGGCTGAGGATCCAACACAGTGGCAGAGCATTGGCCTAGTATAGGAAAACAGGACCTGAGTTTGACCAAAAATACGGAATCAACCAAGGCTTTGCTGGGTAAAGGGGTAAATAGGATGCAGCACATGTGAGTAACAGAATGTCAGTCGTGGGACACATAGAATCTGTCACTGCGGCAGAGTGGATAGAACTGGAGGGTATTATACCAACTGAAATAAATAGGTCACAGAAATGAAAATACCATGGAGCCAGCAAAGTGGCTCAGCAGGTAAGACACTCTAAGGACCTGAGTTTAGTAACCGGCACCTACATGGTAGATAGAACCCATTCCCATGAGCTGTCTTCTGACTTCCACATGCTATGACATGCACTCTCTCTCTCTCTCTCTCTCTCTCTCTCTCTCTCTCTCTCTCTCTCTCTCTCTCTAACACACACACTTTTTTTAATGTAGAAAGAAGTGAAGGATGCTCACAAAGGTCTACAGGTCTCCCACAAGTGAGCAGCACAAACCTCTGTGAGACAACACCCGCAGTCATCTGCCACCTGGCCGCTCGCAATGCAAGACAGATGTTGGGTGGGTTGTTTGGTTTGGTGGTTTGGTTTGGTGGTTTGGTTTGGTTTTTGTCTATTTCTAAACCTCCAGGGACATTCTATATCCAGCCAGGCTGTGAGTAAGAAAGGAATCCTCTATATCTGGGAAATTCACAGGGATGTTTCCAAAACCCAAGGTGACGGAGGAACCTTTACTGGAAACCTACGTTCCCCCAACAGAGGAATAGAAAGCATGCGTACAAGGTCTGCTGGCTGCGAGCCCTGAGAGACAACAGGGCTCACCCTCTCATCGAGCTGCTTTCTGGGAAGATACTGGAAGCCCAGCCTTGCCTTGCTACTGCTGATCACCCAGCCCGTCAGCACATACTTGGCAGGTATGTGCTCTTCCGGAGCTTCTTCCAAACCAGAGTTGCTGCTTTCACAACCTGCCAAGCCCTTGCTTCTAGAAATTTCTTCCTTACCCTTTTATGGCTACAAAACTGAAATATTCCAAGTGGGGAATTTCTCAAAAGTGCTCAGTCATCAAGCATGCCAGTTGGCCAAAGGCAAGGTTGGGTGCGGAGGCACTTCCCAGCTTCTCAGATTTGGGGGGTAAAGGGGCAGTGATCACATGTACAAAGCCTTTAGTTACTAGATTTTGTCTTGTTCACAGACCTTTAGGCCCCACCCTTTCTCCACTCCATTCCTTGGCCAGAGCTGACCCCACACACAGAGCTTTCTCCATTCTCACTCAGTAGATAAGAATGTGTTATCGACAGGCCTGGCTAGGCCCATGGAAACCTGACATCGATGCTGGGAACACAGTGTTGGCAGTGTGGGGATTCCTTGGGCCACTCTTCAAGGGCTTTCTCAAAAGGATGTCTGCTGGGGAGCAGCTACAACCACTCAGTGACCAGACTCTCTCTGCCTACTTCCATTCAGCCATTAAAGTTTACGGCTCTGCAAAGGAATGGGAGGTGAGAATTGGGGGACAAAGGCCCCTTTGGGGGTCCATAGGGGCTATGGAGTAAGTGTTCATCATTGGCCAGGGTTGGGATGTTGGGGACGCCTCTTTTTTATGAGGAAGAATCCCAGGTGTTGCTGGATGTGACCTTATCAGGAGAAAGGAAACTTAACCATACTGGCTATGTGTAGCTATCTGGTGGGACAAAGATGGCAGTGCAGGACTGTGCACCAGGACATGCAGGCCTGGGACAGGGGAGGGAGTAGGCCCACTCCTGCCTCTCCCAAGATGAGATTTCTGGAGTTGGACGTGACTCTACCACGCTCCCGCTCTGAACCGGCTCCTCCCGGTTCCACAGTTCCCTGGGCCCACAAGCCGTAAAGTGGGTGACTAGTTGTCACAACTAATCATGTTAGCACATCCCTATGAGATCATGGGTAGAATTACATGTTTCATGCGAAAGACTGTGTCAGGGCAAACTTCATTTAGACACCCTCCATAGTGCCATGCTTCAGACTAACTTCTGTTTGCCTTAGAAAGAGACAATCGCCAGACCATTTTGAGGACCACAAAATATTTTTAATTGTGGTAAATTTTAGTTTGGACCCACATTTTATCTCTCCACGGTTGGTAAGTGAAAACAGTAGGTTACTGGAGTCTTTTTGTTCATACACAGATAGGCACACAAACATAGTCATCATACGTGTACATACTACAGAAACACACGTGCAATTCCTCTGCCTTATCCTGGACCAAGCTGGAAAGAACCAAGAAATTGCCTTGACAATGAGTAAGGCCAGAAATGATGGAGTAACAGAATCAGACTTCTTTAGCTGAGTGCTGATTATCATGTGCCTGAAGCAACTCCCTGGGGCCAGGAAGAACCTGCTGCCAGTGAGGACCACTCCTCAGTGATGGATCACCCAGAGCGAACAGGCGCTCACCTTGCCATGATCCAGAGTCCAAAAGCCTTTTGTAAGCTATGGGGTAACATATTCAAGGTGAGAATTGGCCTTCAACTAGAGACTGCTCTGGCCTCAAGCAACAAGTCTTAAAAAGAAATCACTAAAGGATTAAACTGGTTCTAAGTAAGGTAAGCGGGTTTCAGAATAAAGTTCAAGGATTGGGCAGTACAGGACCCCACCCCACCAGTATCTGGCATCCTATAACTGTACACCATCAAGGCCAAAAATCAGTCAATACCAACAGACCCAAGGTGACACAGGAGGCAGAACTAGCAGACAAAGAAACATAAAGGCTCATCAGACTTTTTTACCTTTTCCAGGAGATTCGAGGAGGTGTAGGCTATTAAGAGGAGACACGAAAGATGCCCACACGACCTACACTGTACTTCTAGATATGAAAATACAAAATCTTTCATGAAGACACATGGCAGATAAGGTGAACAGAATAGAGACCGCTCAGGGCAGTGATAGCAAACTCGCCTACGAGTGTGAGGCCTGGGTTCACTGTCCAGTCCTGGGAAGAAAGTGCCAAAGAAAAGATTAGTGAACTGGAAGACACACCAAAGGAAAGTGTCAAAAGAAAAATGGGAGAAAGGGCTGTGGGAAAGGGCAGGAAGCAGAAGCTGGGAGGTGGCTTCAGGGCTGAGGAGGTGCAGCTGTAGTCCCAGAAAGACAACAAAGCAAAACAAACCAACAACCCCAAAACTTGAAGTGAATATTTAAAAGTATCCGAATTTTATAACAAACTCATTTATAAATTCATATCTATCCTGATTAAATTCTCAAAAATGTTTCCCAGAGTAGGAATGGTCACATTAAATATGTATAGAAATGCAAAGGGCCTATGCTATAAATAAATAATAATAATAAAAAAACCTTTGAAAAAGTACAATATTGGAAGATTTACCAAACTTCAGGACATCATTGTACACCAACCAGGCAGTGTGGTATGTACAGAAGGTAGATATACCAAAAGCATAAAAACCCAGACACAGACCCACATATACACTGCTGATGGACTTCTGATAAAGAAACAAACTCTCCCCAAGTCATGTGGGAGCAATCAGACAGCTATAGATGAACAACAACGAGAACCATTCCTCACACCATGCAAGAAAATGAATTTGAAACAGACAACAGACCCAACGCAAGAACTAACACCGTGAAATCCATGGAAGGTAATCTCAGTAAAATCTGAATGACTCTGGGCTTGGGGAGAATTTCTTAAACACAACACAAAGACCACAAACCATTTTCATGAAGAAATTAGACATCATCATCATTTAAAATATTTGCTCACTGAAAGATCTCTTCATGGAAATAAAGGAGGCAATCCACCAATTTGGGGAGGGGGAAGTGTAAAACATCTGACTTCTACTTAGAAAATATAAAGAATCCTTGGAATTTGGTAATAAAAAGAGAATCCAGCTTCAAATGAGAATGAGTTGGAGCCAACATTTCACTGAAGAAACGCCAGACACATGGCAAGATACATACCGTGTTAGTCATTAGGGAGACAGAAGCTGACATTGCAAGCGGCTGTCACTCCACCAGAATGACCAAAAGTAAAGTGTCCACACTGAGTTTTACTGACCATGTGAGGACTGACACTCCCATGGATTTCAGGTTGGGGCATGGTGAGGTGCAGACACTTTGAACCAAGGCCGAGCAGTTTCTCAGGGAGTTACATTTCCACCTTAGACCAGCTACCAATTTCATCCAAAGAGAAATAGAAACCCATTTCCACACAGAGACTCTCCCAAGGATGGTCATTACAGTTTTATCTGTAATAATCCCATACTGGAAATGAGCCAAGCACCCATCAACAGTGCACTGAGTGAGCATTGTGGAAGAGTCACGTAATGGAATATGACTCAAAAGGAACAAGGCTGGGTACTTGCAACAGCATGGTGAACATCAACATAATTACGCTGAAAGAAGCCAGATCAAAAAGATATATCCTCAGTTCTTCCAGTTATTAAAAATTCTAGAAAATTCAAATGCATCTCTAGAGACGGAATCCAGATGATCATCTGCCTGGGCATAGTGAGTTGGGAGGAAATATTTATGAGAACCTTTGAGAACTTTTAGAAACAAGGAGTGTAATTATCTTTTTCAAAAAGATTTATTCGTGTATTTGCATGTATGGGTGTAACTTTAATTTTTTTCAAAACCTATCTTTAATGATGGCTCATAAATGCTTTCACCTCCCTTCTAGCCCACCACCCACGAGAGGTAATGGAAAAGAAAGGATACAGGGAAAGTGGACCTGTTTAGGAAGGTTCTTTGGAGCAACTCCTGTCTGCGTTGTCTGGAAATCCGCAGTTCAGTTCACAGGTCAGCAGGCAGCGGCAGCTCAAGCCACTCACAAACACAATACACCAAGTAGTCCACAGATACACCAAGTAGTCCAGTTCGGTAGAGTTGGGTTAGCAGCAGCAGTGACACGACCTAGCAGAGACAGCCAGGCCTCAGCCTTGGCTTGAGTCAGCAGAAGGAGGGACCAGCAGGATCTCCAGGAGAAGTTCTCAGCTGTGCCTCTCTCAGGGAAGTGAAAATCAGGGAAGATGGGAGACCCACAAGCGTTGCACAGCAGCTGCACCAGCAAGCCAAGCTCCGTCTCCGTCACTCCCTGGAGTCCTGTTTATCCCTCCAAACATCACGCGTCCTCCACAGCTCTTGCCCCACCATGTGTTTTGACTCAGCATGTGCGTCTTGTCTCAGCTGACATCACTCTGCCAATCAACCTGAGTCTGTGGAAGCAGCAAGAAGCGGAGGCACACCATCAGAAGATTTTTGGTGTGTTTCTCTCTGTGGAGTCCCGACAAATGGAACTCAACTACACAATGTAAGGCGGACCAATACATGTGTGTCATTAGCAAAGAATCCTTTATCACGTGTCCTTTCACGTGCTTGCTTTAGCAGAACACCCTTTCACCCGTGTCTCCTTCAGGAAAACACTCCTTTGTGTGTTTGCCCCAGCAAAACACCATCTGACACAATAGACTCTCCAAAGAATCGTTAAGTTTCCACTTCATGTGTGTGCCTGCACATGAGTTTGTGTGTTACGTTCATGCAGATGTGCACCAAGGCCAGCAGAGGGCGCAGGATCCCCTGGGGCTGGAATTACAGGCAGTTTTGAGTTGCCCAAGATGGATGTTGAGGGCATCTAGATCCTTTGATGAGCAGTGAGTGCTCTTAACCAATGAACCATCTCTCTAACGCCTATGTTTGTTATCTTGGTTGTAATTGTGGTTCTCATTGGGCCACACATTCACCAAAATTTCATCAAACCAAATACTTTAAATACGAGTATTTAGTGCACACCTATCCCAATAAAGTTGTAGCAATGATAACTTTCGCAAAGTCATAAGAAATAAAGAATGAGATCGGGTGTCCGCTCCCAGCACACCTGCCGGGATCCAAGTGGCTAACCTCACTTTCCCATGTCACACCACTCCAACCCGACCGTGGCTGGTCTCAGCGGTTAGCAGCTGGATCTGTGACCCTAACACTTCAGAACTTGACACCAGAGGCAAGACCACAGGCTGCTGCAGCGGTGGCCACAGTCCCACACTCTGATGGGGAGACTCTCTTCCTGTCATTTAGCCCACTCAGTGACAGAAAATAATGTGAGAGATAAATAAAAGAAAGAAAGAAAAGACAAGGGTAAGTGGCCAGTCTCAGGCATTGCTGACAGCTGTACCGAACAAAGCCGGGTTTATGAGAAGTTCAGCTCGGTCAGCATCTTGCTCATTTTAGCGTCGTCCCCCATCCCCCACCCCCCACCGCATCCACAGCCCTGAGAAAAGCTCTTCCTTTATAGTCTCCAACTCTTCCCTGGCACTTCTCCAGAGGGGCTACGATTGGGCTACATACAAGTTTCTGAGCTTGCAACTTCCTTTCGCTCATAAATCAGCGCCTGCACACTCAGTTTCTCCTTCTGTTCCATAGTATTAATAGCCCCAGGTCCTGGGAGCATTTGAGAACTGTTCCAATTTTGGTTTGAAAATCAATTTAGAAGCTAGTGGTTGGCTTTGTTCAGACTTCCGATTCCCCTGGGAAGGCTACTTCCTACAAACTGACCAAGCCAGGGGCGAGGGGCTTCTCTGAAAACTCCGGATACTTTGGTTGCAGTGTTTTTCTTCCACTCTCTGCCCCCCAAAATTTAAAAGTTAATTTGGAAGAGAAGAAAAGCTGATACTTCTTTTTAAAAAGAGTTCATGCCAGGATAGGTCAGATTCCACTACAAAAACAAAAGGATAAATAAGAAATTCAGTGGCATTTGTTCAGACTGTTAGTCTCGATGTTTGTTTTAGAGACGTCTTCCTCCTAAATTAGTCTGGCTTCCTCCCTAGGCCGCTGGTCTCCTGCAGGGAAAGTGAGGCAGTGTCAGGTCTCAGCAGAGGACTCTAACAAGGCAGGGCTGTCTCCCCAGCAGGTGGGAGCAGTGACTGCTGGCTAATGGGTACAAGGTCCTGCCCCGAGCATTAGCCAGCTGGGATATGCTTTAAAGATAAAGAAAACAGAGGGGCCCTTGGATGGAGGACAGAAGAGATCCTCACCTGCCCAAAACACGCACAAGTCAGGAAAGACACAGCCAAGGGCAGCATAGCTGGACTTCTAGAGAGCCTCCAGCGTTGAGAATATGGCTACCACAGAGTCCATTGGTGCCCCACTACCAACCAGCCTCCTGGGTCCAGGCCAAAGCTAGCCTGGCACCTTCCGCTGGTCCCAAGCTCGTCTGGATCACAGCCTTCCATTGTAAGCTTTGCATTCCATTTCCTGTCTGTAGCTCTTTTCGTCCTCACTACACCTGACGTTAGGACCAAGGCTTCATCTTTCTCTCTACAGGTGGTTGGGGCCAGCCCAGGTGGGCACTCATGGCATGTGCCCCCTGACTGGGCCTCAAGCAGGCTCATATTACCTCAGCTCCAGGACCCCTCCCACCTCCAGCAAACAGGGGCTCTGACCTACCAGGGGCGGGTCAGCATGTCCCTAGAGCTCCCGCTCTGAGGTCCTCAGCATTTCAAGAGGTCTATAAAGACCTGCATCTGGGAAGGGAGGTTATTAATCTATTCATTAGTGAGAAACAATGTGTCTTTTGAACCTGATATGCCTAATTGTGGAAGGGAACAAAGTCTGACAGTTACAGAGACAGGCAAAGGAGCATCTGCTTCTGTGACATGGAGGTTCTGGGTAGCTGAGGGCACCCAGCATGCCCTCCTAGCTCTCTGAGTGGAAACAGAATCCACACTGAGATAAGTGATGGTAATGGGAGGCTTACATTCCCCTCGGCATCACCACTCGCTTACAGAGATACGTGCATGCGCAATTGGAGTTAACTCTCACCAGCACTGAGTGACTTTAGAATCGGGTGCTTTAAGCTCCAGTCTAAAAGTGGGAGGGGGAGGGACTGTAAAATGATGGGCAGTTTGTTTGAAGGGAGCTGGTCAGTGAGCTGAGGAGACAAAACTCTATTCCACAGGTCACAAAACCTATCCTCTTATCCGCCTCTAGGCCCAGCCTGGCTTTCCCGTTGACAGCTGTCGGAGCCAGCGCACTGACTTGAGCAGCCTAAGCTGACAGCTCCATGCAAGAAGTATAGAGAGCTTGAATGGCAGGTCATCTTCTCCCTATGCTGGTGAATCTGAGTGCTGCTATAACCAGCTACAGGGGCCGGGGGTGGGTGGCTTGGGCTGGCTTTGAGGAGAGTCCCCTTCAACAAGTGAGAAAGGCAATACTCAAAGTTAAATGGACCCAAAGTTAGGAAACAACAACACAGAGAAGTCGAGACTTGAATCAGGACTGAAGGACTGCGCAGAGTCCAACATGGCTTAACGACTCATGGGCAGTAGCTTGGTGACCACAAGTCGCCAGGACATCCAGCACTCTGGTCAATGAAGAAGGGTTTACGGTGTCCACCGTTCTGTTTAGATAAGAGTCTCCCAGTTTCTAGGCTTAGGTTTTCTGCCATGGAGTCCAGAGATCTGTTGTCTAAAAGCAGTTAGCCACTGGACCACCAATCAAAGAGTACACATGGAGGGACCCATGGCTCCAGCCACACATGTGGCACAGGAGGGCCTTGTTGGACATCAGTGGGAGGAGAGGCCCTTGAGCCTGAGGGTGTCAATGCCCCAGTGTAGGGGAATGCTAGGGAGGGAAGATGGGAGTGGGTGGGTGGGTGGGGGAGCACCCTCATAGAGGCAGGGGGAGAGGGAGAGGGAGAGAGAGGGGGAGGGGGGAGGGGGAGACCTGGAAAGGGGAAACATTTGAAATGTAAATAAAGAAAATATGCATTTTTTTTTTT
>CM052714.1:6583774-6608797 GCA_028551405.1 Uromys caudimaculatus | reverse complement strand
CCAGGCGTAGGGGACAGCATGGGATCGAGGGATGGGTCAGGGACCCTGGGTAAGGTCTCTGCTTGGGAAAGGCTAGCAAGAGCAGTTTTGCTGATTCATCTGGTTCTGCATTGTAGCTGTGGACTCAAATCTAGGCAGGTCAGCCCTCAGTCCTTAGGGCGCTTGGATGTCAGGTTGGCGATTTCGACCTAGGTTGGAATAACCTGAAAAGGCACATAGGGTAGGGGGACTCTAGAGCCAGCAGAGCCATCCTGACATTCATGGGTACCTCTGAAGGAGTAGAAAGGCGTGTCCCAGGTAATACCATGAAAAACTAAGAGATGAAGGGATAAGATACTAAAAAAGGACATTCTGAGTTCCTGCCACCTGGCACCCATCTATAGTGAGCAGGACCCAGCCAAGCCCCCGAAACATGACCACCAATACTGCTCTTGACTCTACTAAAAATGCCTGGACTGTGGACAGAAGCAGTTCAGAGGCCTGACTCACGTGTCTACGATTTCCTTTCTGCCTGTCTTCCTCTGCATGTGACAATGGACCCCTCCTAGGTTAGGGCCTGGTTTACTCTTTGCCATGCTGTCTACCTCTCCTCCAAGGTGGGGCTCAGCTATTAGCTTTGTCAGGAGGATACTGGCTACCCCTGCTACCCCACTTACTCAGTCTGGCCAGATTCCTTCCCAGTCTACCCCCTCCAAAGGCTCCCCTGACAGACAGTCAACACCGGTGGAATCAATTGCTAAGCACAATTCAAACCAGAAATTGTGAGCTTTGGAACTACACAGGCCATGGGTCTAGACCTGATTTGGGCAGTTCTTACTTGCAAAGCCTGTTAGGCAGGGCTTAATTTACTTTGCCTTGCAGGTAACATTGGGAGAGCTGTTCCTGATACCCAGTAGGTATTACAATGGGGAACCGTCAGTTTAATATCATCAACGTAAATTAATCATTCCCCCAGTTACTGCATCATTTTAACCAAATTCAGAGAATATGTTTAAAGGTTCCCCAATGTAAACAATACATATACATTTCTCTTTGAGGGCAATACGAAGATACCTCAAAAGTCCTCCTCTCAAGTGACTTCCTAGTGGACTGCCTGTGGATTGCTCATCAAGTTTGTACCTCTGTGTCAGAACACGGCCATGTGCCATCGTTTCTCTGGTTGACCAGATAAAAGGAAATTCTTTTTTCTTTTCTTTTCTTTTTTTTTTTTTTTTTGGTTTTTCGAGACAGGGTTTCTCTGTGTAGCCCTGGCTGTCCTGGAACTCACTCTGTAGACCAGGCTGGTCTTGAATTCAGAAATCTGCCTGTCTCTGCCTTCCAAGTGCTGGGATTAAAGGCGTGCGCCACCACTGCCCGGCACTGGCTGCTCTTCTAAAGGACCTGAGTTCAAACCCCTAACATTAGGTGGTTCACAGCCATCTGTAACTCTAGTTCCAGGGGGGCCTGACTCCCTCTTCTGGCCCAGTAACTGTCCACACATGGTGCACAGACATGCATGCAGGCCAAACACCCGTACACATAGCTAAAAATAAATACACCTTTAAAATAAACAAACAAGATACTCTTCCAGTCAGGAAGCAGAAAGCAAAGTCAAATCATTGGGCACTTCTGGAAGCCTCAGCGGGGCTCCACCCCATGCCTTCCTCCTGGCTTGTTCTGTTGCTGCAGTTCTGAGCACGGCTTTACTACTCTGGCTACAGCCCTACCTCTGCTTTCATGTGTCCTGTGTCCCTTGCCAAAGATTTTTTGTCTCCTTTCTAAGGACATGGGACACTGGATTCATGCCATTAGGGAAGTGAATACCTTTGCTTCCTGCATAGTCAAGCCTGCTTCCCCCACTCCCAACACGCACACCTGAAAAGGCGGGCACCACCTTCTTCCCATTCTGTTCTGCATCTTGGGAAAACCCTTCTTCCTGTGAGAAGATCCAGGCATGGCCAGCCCAAGAACCACTTGCTGATACCCCAGTGTGGCAGTGGGCTTACATGGTCTGCCCTGGGTCTAACCTTGGACTCCTGTTTTCTCTGGAACATCCTCCTCCTTTCTGGCTAACATTTTCTCTAGATTCCCTGTCAACTGGAAAGGCTTGGGCCAGTCTAAATAGGAGTTCAGTCAAGGAAGGTGAGATGGCTCAGTTGGCAAAGGGCTTGCCTAGCAAGCACAAGGACCTGGGTTTGATCTTCAGAACCCATGTTAAAATGCCAGGCATGGTGGCACACACTTGGAATCCCAGCACTGGAGTTGGGGAGACAGAAGAATCCACTCGCTAGCCAGTCTTACCTAATTGATGAGTTCTGGGACAGTGAGAGACCCCATTCCAAAGGAAGAAGATATGAGTCGCCTTTCTTTTCTAAGTTGCCTTCAGTCCCTGAAGATGATATCCAAGATTGTCCTCTGGTCTTCACATGCATATGTGCACATGTGCCCCCCTGTATGTGTGTACCCACAAACACAATAATAAAACAATCCAGTCTTAGCCACAACATCTGCCCTCGGGGGGGGGGGGGTGTTGGATGAGACCGGCCCCAATAGGCTCATGTTTGAATACTTAGTCCCCGTTGGTGGAACTGTTTGGGAAGGATTAAGAAGTATGACCCTACTGGAGGAAGTGTGTTAATGGGCGGTGAACTTTGGGGTTTCAAAGGCCCACACCTTTCCCAGTGAGACTCCCTGTGCCTCATTCTTCTGGGTCAGATGTGAGCGCTCAGCTTACATGTCTGGTACCACGCCTGTCTGCCTGCTGCCATACTCTGCAGTGATGAAACTGTATGCCCCCAAATTGAATATTTTTCTTTTATAAGTTGCTTTGGTCGTATTGTATTTTTTTTCCCACAGTAATAGAAAAGTAACTAAGATACACCCATTCTTGGGACTGAGCCTTCTTCATTTTCTTGTCTGTAAAATGGGTAAATAGCACCTCCCTGGTGAGGCTGTCCTGAGGATTGTCCAGGGGGTGCTAAAGGCAGAGCAGGGAGCAATTCATCCCTCCCCTGATAACTTGCAGGGGTAGGAGAGGTAAGCCAGAGGCCTGCCTGGGGGCTTAGGACTCATGGAATACCTTGATCATCAGGGGCTGGGCTGCTGGCCTCAGGCAAAGGCTCCTTCCCCTGCCCTGGGCTACTGGCTGCTCAGTGGTGAGGAACCAGGATGTCTGATCCCTAGAGCTGTGTGACAATGTGCTGGGCTGCTTCAAGCCGCCACAGCAACAATGGAAACTAAAACCAGAAGTGTTCTCCATCTGCAAGGTTTAGCAAATGGGCAAAAGGGCTTCCTGATGCCCTTATGCAGTCTGCAGTCGGTGAACACGGACCACCAGCTCTTGGGGTAACCAGGGTCCAGGAGCCTTGGCTTGGTGGCTGTCCTCAACGTCATGCCAAGGGTTCAAAGTGTCTGGTAGAGCTTCTTTCGTGGCCCTGAAGAGACTCTTAACGAGTTAAGCCCACTCATGGGCCTCAGTACTTTGATTACTTAATCTTTTGGGGGACTTGTTCCTTCATGGTCATCCACTGCTCTGGCAGATCTGGGGCCAGTGAGGGATACATAGGATATGAACAGAAGCCTACATCACCTCCTGTAGCCCCTGTCATTGTCCTGGTTGGGAAAACCTTACCCCAAGCTTAACTTCGTGGCTGGACTTAACCAAAATACTACAAGGGCTCAGCCCCACCCTGTACGTTCTTGGGTCTCTCCCACCCAGCACACACATACACACACACACACACACACACACACACCACACACACACTCACACACACACCACACACACATACCACACACACACACCACACACACCCACACACACCACACACACACCACACACACACACACACACACACACATCACACACACACAAAACATTTGAGTACCAGATATATTTCATTTTGGAATTATTATTTCTCAAAGCATTGAGGTTTAGTGTCTGCTATATATTCCAACTATTTTGCCACGATTTTTTAAAAAGGCAATGGTTTATTTATTCTTTGACTACAAAATACAATGCATTTTGATTACATTTAACCCCATCTCAGCTCCTCCCAGATCCACCTGACCTTACTACCCACTCTTCTCTGTGTTAGCTCTAATTGTTTTTAGATTTATTTTATGGGTATGAGCATTTTTGATAGTATGTGTGTCTGTGAACCGCGTGTACACAGTGCCATCAGAGGGCATCAGATCCCTTGGATCTGGAGTTGCAGGCAGTTGTGGACTTGTCATGTTGTGGGTGCTGGGCATTGAACCCAGGTCCACTGCAAGAACAGCAAGAGCTCTTAACCCCTGAGCCATCTTTCCAGTCCCTCTTTTCCTTTAAACCCATCTAGCCCAGTGTATATTACCCAACTACTCTTAGGGACTTTTTTTTCCAACCTCACTAAGCTGTATTATCCCACCAGGGCTGAGGTTTTGCTGCCTTTATTGCTGAATCTTCCGAGGGCTGGAACAGATTCAGATTCATTACATTTAATAAATAGTGTCCGACAAGGTGGCTAACCCATCTCACTGGTTATAAACCTAACACTTATAGATAGCATTTCCCCTCCATTATCTGCGGCTACTAAGAGATGCCAATCAAGTCATCGGCCATGCTAGTGGCCACGCTATTGCTGAGAGGCAGGTGAGTAGGATAGGGCGGTGGGTCAGAGGAGGCTCTGGACTTAGAGTTATCAGCATAATACATCTCCAAATTAGTTGCACACTTAGAGTTCCTCTAAAACCAGATGTGCTAAAAGATGCCCCTGCATATCATCGAAGGTTGGGGCTGCAGAAAGATGCCATCTGGGAGACTGCCTGTTTCTGGGGACCTTCACTCATTGCTGCACACTGGGTACTGTGGGGACAGGACTGCTGTGGGGTCCTCACAGCTCCTAACAGACAGTGCAGGATATAGAAACTGAGAAAACATCTTAGGGAGAACATCAGGCTATATATCTAAATGAGAAGCAGAACCTTCAGGGTCCAGGACAAGCATTATTCTGAACAATCTTAGGAGCTTCCTCGATGTTTGGTGACTGTCGTCTCCTGACCCTGCCCACCCAGACTTCCTCAGAGAGTGCCATCTTGTCTTTCCTGGGTAACTTCTTCAGTCACTGCAGAGTTACAGAGAGTTGTGCCAAGTACCCAACTCCAGGCAAGGGCAAGAGAAGAGGGCGATGAGGGGGTCCTGCCCAGATGGGGTAATCTAATGTAAACCCTACTTACTGTGTGTAAGCTCAGCCCATCAGGAAAGCAGGGACCAGAGGAAATTCTAGTGGACCTGCCAGAACAGAGCTTGGAGGCAGGAAGTGGAGATGCAGATGTCATGGGGGCAGGAAGTGCGGTTGTCATGGAGGCGGGATGCCATGGTGGAAATGGCTCAGAGGGTAACAGGCAGGCCAATCCCTAGTGTCCTTGGCGTAGGAGGCATTTGATAGGAAGCCTTGAGAGTTTTAAACAGAGTGACATGATCTCAATTATTTTGAGAAAAATCAGCCCAGCTGTGGCTTAGCTAGGGGCTGGAGGTGAGAGGGAGACACTAGGGCCAAGGCTGTGCTCTGGTGAGAAAGGGGTAAGGACTAGAAAGATGTCTGCCCCGGGGAAAAATGAGCAGGTGTCCCCAGAGGCATCTAGAAGGATGGAGTGAGAGACAGTGGCAAAAGGGAGGAGCCAAGGTCTGGCTTTTCATACCTAAGAGGCAGGCCTCCTGGGGCCAGCAGCCAGCATCCTTACACAGCTAACCGATCTGGGTCATCCTCTGATTCAAAGCAGCTTTCTGCTTCTTGGACCTGGGCTGGGTGGATAGTAGAGCAAGTGTCCCTGAAGATCATGTGGCAGCAGGCTGGCCAGGTCTGAGCCTGGTCCTCCTCCTTGGGTGGGTCTCTTGGGGTAGGATGTCTTTGAGGCTTGTGACCTATCTCTGAGCAACTCCCTGCCCTTGCCTCTCTCCACAGACTCGCCTGCAGGCTGGTGTCGGCTATGCGAACACATTGAACTGTATCCGCATGGTGTACAAGAGAGAGAGTGTAAGTGTCCCGGGGTGGGTGGAGGGTGCCAGCCAGGGCCTCCCTTGGACCTCACGGACTGGGCCACACTCCTACACCACTGCAACAGACATGAGGCAGCTTGTTCCTGCTGTGGCTCACCCATTTCTTCTCATCTTGTACCACATGGCAAATGCTACTTTACCTTACTTACCCCTGGTCACTTAGGACGTTGCTGGGAAGAAGCTTCCCAGAGAGTTTTGTATGAAGTCTCTGGAGAAGCTCTGAGGAATTTAGAACCATGGAATGGAAAGTTCCTGCACAAATAAGGTGGACGCCATGCTTGCTGGGAAACTGAGCCTCGGCAACAGCCCTCTGTCTGGATGCAGTGGGAATCCCCACCCCCACCCTACCCCAGCATGTGACTGAGGTGCTGATTTTCAAATAGGAAATGGAATAATATTTTGTAACACCCGCTCCCTTCTTAAGACTTAGCAAGTTGCTTTCTAAGACTACCCTTTGGGGAACCTAAAATGTTAAAAGTTACATTTAGGATAAAATGGCCCATTTGAAAGAAACAGGCAAATGAGGTCGTTCACGGCAGCTCTGCAGTTTCCCTGAGTCCTGGAAATGTGCCCAGTGAGACTGTTGCTGTCACAGGCCACATTGTAACAATGCCCCAGGCTCGTACAGCCTCCTGCAGGTACCAAGTTTGTCAACAGACTAGTTTATCTTGAATGCCAGTGCGGCTTTAACTCTTGATTGGCCACTTTGAAAATCGGGGTGAGTAGTACCAACCTTGTACTTGGTGTTGTAAGGTAAATAGGTGTGATTCTCCAGTCTCCTGAAAGATGGCCATTGATTCTCTTTTTTTTGGCCCACATTCCCTGAAGTACTTGCCAGTCAGTGTCCCAGTGCCAGGCCTCTGGTAGGGACTTCAGGTGTTATTTCTGAGACAATGTAGCTCAATGTTTCAAGTTCTGGAGGAAGAGCCAGAAACAAGGCACACGCTTATGTGCATCTGTACACACTGCGAGGTGTTCTCTCCGGTCACTAGCACCTGTTTGTAGCATAGCTTTCTACATTTTTGTTTTGTGACATGGCTTCTTAGAACTTCCTTGTTGTTGGCACATGTGCGCTGTTTCAGCTCTCCTGATGGTTGTGGAATTTTCCAGTTTCCCTTAGCGCACCTGTGGTCTTATTGAGAATGCAGTTATAGAGGAGACTCTGACCCCTGCTGGAAGTTTTGCTTTCTGCCTTCCCCATTCCTTGCTCTCCCCCTTTCTTCTCTCTACCTGTGGGTGCGTGTGTGCGTGTGTGTGTGTGTGTGTGTGTGTGTGTGTGTGTGTGTGCGTGTGTGTGTGTGCATGTGTGTGCACTCGCGCGCATGTGTGTGTATCTGTGTGTGGAGGGGGTTCCACTCTGAGAAGCTGTCCCTGGTACTCTTGGAAAGTCCCTTTGTTAGCCCATCACCACAGATGTAGTGAGTTGTACTGTGTTGCCTGTCAGTTTGTCCAAACCCTCCATCCTGTCCTCATCTGCCTTATCCCAAGACCATGAACTCAGTGAGGGTGAGCACTGTTTTGTTATTGGTTTGAGTCACAGAAAGTAATGGGGGGGGGGGAGGGAGGGAGGGAGGGGAGAGAGAGAGAGAGAGAGAGAGAGAGAGAGAGAGAGAGAGAGAGAGAGAGCACGAGAGCGCTTTGCTTGAGTGGCTAGTGAGGAGATGTGCTGGTACTTGACATCTCCACTACTCCCTAGGGTTCCTCAGACATTCCGAAGTCACAACCTGATTTTTCCAGCTCTGACACTGCCATCTGGGGCATGCATACGTCTAAGGCCAGGACTCCATTGTGCAGGAGGCTCATCTTTAGGGCTAGAATGACTGCCTGTGTTGCATGTGGCCTTCCTCCTCTGTCTTTTCTGTCATCTAGACTCTTGTTGGGGGCTCTTCTGTGGCACAGTGTATTATTCTGAGCCTGGGGTGGGGTGGCCCCATACCTGGTATACAGAGAGAAACCCTGAAGAGTGGTTTGGCCTCACACTTCCTGCCATTGGGTCCCCTTGCCACAGGTGTTCGGTTTCTTCAAGGGCATGTCCTTCCCCCTGGCCAGCATTGCCATCTATAACTCGGTGGTGTTCGGGGTCTTCAGCAACACCCAACGGCTCCTCAGCCAGTACCGCTGTGGGGAACATGAGGATGGCCCTGGCCGAAGTCTGTCTGATCTACTCCTGGCTAGCATGATGACTGGCGTGGTCTCTGTTGGGCTGGGCGGGCCCGTGGATCTCATCAAGATCCGACTGCAGATGCAAACACAGCCATTTCAGGAAGGTAAGAGGCCAATGGAGAGAAAGCTGGTGTCTGGGGACCTGTGACCCTTTCCCATTTGTCCGGATCTGCGGTACCATTGTTCCGAGCCTTATTAACGAGCAAGGCCACCCTCCCCCCTGTTCACCACAGGGGCCATCTCATTTTCTTTTTTCCGTGCTGCTCTTGAAAGTGGCTTTGACAGAGGAGGAAGGAGAGGAGAGAGGCACACATTGTATGTGATCTTTGGCTGACTTTAGTGCTGGAGGAGACATATTTCAATACCTTGGGTTTTGTTCTTGGTTCATTTACAATTCTCCATGTCTATAGAATGGAGGGGCTAAGTCTGGGGTCTTTCCTGTCATCGTGTATGTGTGATGAGTTCCCCCAACCCCTGCCCTTGCTGGCAGCCTTCAGAATGGTTGCTGTGTGATCCTTCTGCACACTAGGGCTGGGTTTCAGCTGTGGAACACAACAAGAGGCTCACAAGCTCACTCAGGAGCATCCTGGCCCAGATCCGTAAGTCCCCTCTCCTGGTAGTATCTAGTGCAGGCCCCACCCTCTGAGGCTGATGCTCCCCACCTTACACAGGGAGGGCCTGGGGCCCAACTGCTCTGAGGATGTGTGTCTGTCTCCAATATACAAGGTCAGTGTCAAGGTGGAAGGGATACAGAATGACAACAGAGACAACAGGGAGCTAGGGAGCAGGTCCATCTGGTCCTATCCCAGGAGTGAAAGCAAGGGTGTAGGGAGAGATTTCAGACAGTGCCGAAGGCACTAACCCCAGTCAGCAGAGGTCCTAGGAAGCATTCCCTCTCTCATTTCGATGACACAATCTTTCTTTTCAGTTTCAGTTTTTCTCTTTTGACTGAGACATTAACCCAGGGCATACTTCATTGCATGTTCCCTCTGCTGGTGGAAATCGGCAGCTCAGGCAAAAGGGGGTGGCACCCCTGTGCGGGGCTGGGGTGGGGGTGGGGGGTAGCTGGGTTATGGTGACCTTTACAGTGTCCTTCCAACCAGGACACTGTTTCCACATGGCTGCTATTCTGTGGTCTGATGTGTTTGGAGTCTCTGGTTTTTAAAGACAGAAAAATGGACCTTCCTGTAAGATATCACAGTTAAAAATTGTCAGGTACTTTAATTTACATAAGCTCAAAGAGACAACTGTGTGGCCTGACCTGTGGACTAAACAGAGCAGGACCAGGGCTGACTGCAAGTTTGCTGTTTTGACTTCAGGCCAGGCCCTCATGAACAATGGCTTTGCTGACAGCAGCGTTTCCAGGCAGTGTGGGCACCACTTGGGATCTCCTTGCTTTGTGGTTTGAATTCCAAATTGCCAGTCCACGTCCAGGTTAATGATCATGTGTTCTGAGAGGCATCTGGACGTTCGGAAGCCAATTGCCAGATGACTCTGTGTCCCTACTTTAGGACATGTGACAAATAGATTGGAGGTCAGTGAGGTGGCTTGGGTCATCTTTTTTGGGAGAGCCAGTGACTTCCTCCTGAATGTATACTGATGGTCCTTCATGGCTGAAACCTGATCAGAACAGAGGAAATGTCCTTCCACCCACATGACCCACAGGAGACACACACTGGGACTCATTAAGGTGCCTCCTCTTGCTAATCTTTTTTAGGTTAAGGGTTTTAGGAGAATTCACCCAGACTTTGTACATGGTTTTACATCCTCTCATATTCCCCATGGAAACAGACACATTTTCTATGTCATTTAAATGGCATATACATTTATTTAAAATAGGTATGATACTTAAGATAGGTGTGCACTGTTCCCTCAAACACATGCATACACACACACACACACACACACACACACACACACACACACACACACACACATGCACACAAACAGGGCCAGTACCCTACAGTAAGAATTCCATTTCTGGAGTTAGGCTGTCAGCAATCCTATCTTCACCCAAACTGAGAAAGTTAGCATGACTCACCTGGGGCTGCTGAGCTTCAGCTGTGTCACTTCTCTGCTAGGACAGGCAGGAGGTGCATGGAGCTCTTGGCCCAGCACCTGGCATGTCGAAATTGTGAAGTGACTGTCACCTCTATGGTTGGTAACTGTCTTAGTCAGGGTTTCTATTCCTGCACAAACATCATGACCAAGAAGCAAGTTGGGGAGGAAAGGGTTTATTCAGCTTACACTTCCATGCTGCTGTTCATCACTAAAGGAAGTCAGGACTGGAACTCAGGCAGGGCAGGAAGCAGGAGCTGATGCAGAGGCCATGGAGGGATGTAACTTACTGGCTTGCTTCTCCTAGCTTGCTCAGATTGCTCTCTTATAGAGCCCCGGACTACCAGCCCAGGGATGGCACCACTCACAAGGGGCCCTCCCCCCTTGATCACTAATTGAGAAAATGCCTTACGGCTGAAGCTCATGGAGGCATTTTCTCAACTGAAACTCCTTTCTCTGTGATAACTCCAGCTTGTGTCAAGTTGACACAAAACCAGCCAGTACAATTGACCCCTTGTCAACTTGACACATAGATATATCACTATTAAGCCTCAACCCTTACTTTCTTATTCATCCCCAAGATCTAAATAACTTTAAAAGTCTTTTTACAATTAAAAGTCTCTTAACTGTGGGCTCCACTAAAATACCTTCTTCCTTCAGGAGGGAAAATACATCAGGGCACAGTCACAATCAAAATCAAAATCAAACTCCAACTGTCCAATGTCTGGGATCCACTCATGATCTTCTGGATTCCTCCAAGGGCTTGAGTCCCTTCTCCAGCTCTGCCCTTTGTAGCACATACCTTGTCTTCTAGGCTCCAGCTGCCTGTACTCCACTGCTGCTGCTGTTCTTGGTGGTCATCTCATGTTCATGGTACCGGCATCTCCAAAACACTGCTGTCTTCCACTGTAACTAGGCTTTACCAACAGCCTCTCATAGGCTCTCTTCATGGTGCCAAGCCTCACCTCCTTTGCATGACTCCTTCAGTCCTGGGCCACCAATTGCCATTGAGGCTGCACCTTCACCAATGGCCTTCTGTGGCCTCTCACAGTGCCCAGGCCTCAGCTGCTCTTCACGACTCCTTCATACCTTCAAAACCAGTACCACCTGGGTGACTCTTACACATTACCAAGTCCAGTCACAGCACAAGCTACGACCCTGTCTATCAATGAAACGCAGCCTCTGTGCTCTCAGAAAACACTTCTCAGAAGATTTTACCTCATTGATGCTGGTCTCTTCTTAATCGCCGCCAATTTCCCAGCTCCAGCTAACCAGCATCAATAGTCCCAGCAATGCAATGGTTTTGCTTTAGTAGTTCTGGTATCTTGTTAATCACAGCTGATCCTTCAGCCCCAGCTAACCAAAACCACAGAATTTTCACAGTCAAAATAGCAATGGCCCTAATAAGCGTCTTTAATCTTCCCTCTGAAATTTCACAAGCCAGGCCTCCATCTTCTGCACTGTTCTCAACATTACCTTCCAAGCTCCTATACATCATCCCACAGAACTCTTAACACCGAATGGATCTTCTAGCCCAAAACTCCAAAGTTCTTCCACAGTCCTCCCCAAAACATGGTCAGGTTGTCACAGGAATACCCCACTACGCTGGTACCAATTTGTCTTAGGGTTTCTATTCCTGCACAAACATCATGACCAAGAAGCAAGTTGGGGAGGAAAGGGTTTATTCAGCTTACACTTCCATGCTGCTGTTCATCACCAGAGGAAGTCAGGACTGGAACTCAAGCAGGGCAGGAAGCAGGAGCTGATGCAGAGGCCATGGAGGGATGTAACTTACTGGCTTGCTCCCCCTGACCTCCTCAGCCTGCTTTCTTATAGACCCCAAGACTACCAGCCCAGGGATGGCACCACCCACAAGGGGCCCTCTCCCCTTGATCACTAATTGAGAAAATGCCTTACAGCTGGATCTCATGGAGGCATTTTCTCAACTGAAGCTCCTTTCTCTGTGATAACTCCAGCTTGTGTCAAGTTGACACAAAACCAGCCAGTACAGTGACCATACTATTTACCTCTCCCTGCTGATGACCATTTGGCCTGTGTGTTGTTTGTCTTCACCCCAATGAAGTTATCAGCCAACTCCTTTGTGAAGAAGCTCCTTCACTGGGGCTATTTCTCTCAGCTCGTGGGCTCTTTGCCTCATGAGTGGGCCCAAGGATGTGGCCATTTTTAAGATTCTTGGCACACATTGTGAAACTTATGCAGAAGGGCCTTGTCACATTGTATTGGCAGCTGCTGGGTTGAAAGGGATCTCTACTATACAGATATGTAGCTACCAAACACACCACACACACACACACACACACACACACACACACACACACACACACCATACATGCACACACACATACATACATGCAACGCATTCACACACATGTACACTCACAATGCATACACTCACATGCACACACTCTCACATACGTGCACACACATTCACACACATGCACACTCACATGCATACATACTCACACAGTGCACACACTCACATACACACACACATGCACGCATGCACACACCACACTCCACACTTCTCCAGGCATGTCCCACAACCTCCTCTAGCCTCTTCAAGCTCTCCATAGCTAGTCTTCTGGGGCTCCTGCCCACTGGTAAGCAAGTAGGAACGGCTTGGGTTCTCTCAGAGGCGCCCCTCATGAGGAAACCTGCCTTCCCTTCAGCATTATTACGGGCACGAATGAGCCTACCCAGGGGCTCTATTGGACCTGACTGGAAATTGGAGCTGGGTGTTAAAGCCACCAGTGCCCCTGTGGCCCATCACATTGTATCCTAGAAGCAGATAGCCAGTGATGCTCTCCTCTACCTGCAAGCTCTTGGCCCTGGACACCCACTAAAACCCTGAAGTATGGCTCCCAAGGCCCATATGTAGCAGAAGGAGGTTGACAGATGTGAGGGGACTCAGCATTGGCCGTGGTCCCAGTCATCTGCAGGTCCAGCTGGAGGCAACTGTGCTGTGTTCTGCCTGCTGGCATTTGCTCTGGGACTAACCCATCCTTCATAATTACTTCCTGGGCCCCTCTGAGCCCCTCAGAGTAGGTAAATCAGAGATATGAGATACACAGCACCAGTCTTGAGGAAGTCACACACATATGTGTCAAGGGCCCGCTCTGGAACCCTGGACTCTGGCTGTGTGGTCAGGAAGGCACCAGAGAAGCAGCAGGCATGATAAGTAACAGTAAGATCTGGGGTGGGAGTGTTTCCTATTGAGGGAGCAATGTGGAGCAATGGTCAGTGACAGGAAATAGTGTGCGGTGGCAGGGTGAGGGTAATCTGGAGGGTAGGACCTCGGGGAGATATGGGATGAGTTGGGGAGAGCTTCTTAGTCAGGCTGAGTGAGATTCTGCCCCACAGCGAAGCAGTTTGGACCGCAGAGTGAGCCCACCAGAGTGTGTCATAGGACGGCTGAACTTAGGGCCTTAGGTGCAGGTGCTTGGGCTGTGGGGTTCACTTGTGTTCCCTCAGATATTCGAGATGACACAGGTAATTAGCTCGGCTGTGCTGACATCTAGGAGCAGAATCCTGAGACTCCGGGGATGTGTGGTGATGGTGGGGCATGTCCTTGGGGGAACTGACATTTGAGGAAGACATGAAGTTGAAAGGTAGAAGGCTTTCTTCTCCAAAGTGGGAGAGGAGAAGGAAATAGAGAGAGTCTTTGAGTGTGAGAAGAGGGGCACGGAGGGGGTGCTGGACTCAGTGCCATCACAGGACGATACTCTAGCTGGACCAGGGGCCAGAATATAGCTAGGGTTGGAGGAGGTGGCCCTCCATGCCAGTGAGGAATGAGGGTGAGTAGGAGAGAAGGCAGCTGAGGGATGTATCCAGGCGGTTTGGGCATTTTAGAACACAAGGTCTGTATAGCAACCGAGATGGGAAGGGGCCTGCTTCCTCGCTTCACTGGGTCCACAGAAGTCCTCAGGTGGGGAGGGCATGTCCAATGCTTCTGCACTCCTGGGTGCATCAGTTTCTCTTTCACAGACTAGCTGGATCGCCACTGTACACGTGTGGCTACCAAACATACTACATACACACATGTGCATACCGCATATACATACCACACATGCACACACACGTGCACACCGCACAAGCACATCACACATGCACACACATGCCAACATATGTACACACATGCACACACACACATGCACACCCACATGCACACAACACATGTTCAACACATATGAGTGTACACATGTGCACACACATGGACACCACACATGTACACACATGCACACACATGTGCACACTATACATGTACACATGCACACACACACATGCACACCATACATACACACCACACAAGCACACAACATGTGCACAGCCACATGCCAGCACACATGAATACACACAGGCATACCACACATGCTGACACATGTCAACACATATGTACACACACATGCACACCACACATGTACACACACATATACATGCACACCACACACACTCCACTCTTCTCCAGTTGAGAGGTGCAGAAGATTTTCTAAGATTTCCTAAGTGAAGAAATCATTAATGATAGCTCCATTCACCTCCTAAATAAGGGAACTATGTGGAAAGTCGGGAGCTCTGGGAACATACGAGACCCAAAGCTCAGACATCCCAGCACTTGATAGTCTGGCTATGCTTCTCCAAGAGGTTCTGAGATGCCAAAGGGAAGTGAGGGCTGGGGCACTGGCAGCCTAGAAGTGGAGGAAGGAGGCCTAGAGAGGCTGTGTATGAAGCCGTGCACTAAGCAAAATATACCGTAGTTAAAGTTGTGTGCGTTGGAGGTACATCATGGTGTTTGCTGTTGTTTTGGTTTGGTTTGGTTTTAAAATCAATGAACAAGACTAAGTGTTGTCCTGATGTCTTGATGCCGGCCTTGGTCGTTCTTGTTCCCAGATAGTTATCAGTGATCCTGATTTAGGTGGTGAAGTTGATGGGAGAACTTTCAGAGTCCAGACTCCTATCGGGACCGGAAGTAAACGTAGGAATGGGAACTATTTCCCTTGAGCAGAGAGCATTCTCAAAACACTTCAGTGAAGTGTGTCTTTAACACTCTCTTTCTATGTCACAAAGCCAAGGGAGTAGATCAGCCATTCCTCTTTGTCCCCTCTTTGTAGATGAAGAAACAAAGGCCTAGAAAGTCTAGTCCCTTGCATGTGATTGTTCAGGAAGCAGTAACTGAGCAGGACCAGGCATGCTGGCATGTTTCTAATGCAGGGTTCTTTTTACTGAAGCTCCTGACTCTTTTGGAGCCCCCAGGGCCTGGGGAAACTGGACTCTTGAGAAACAAGAGCTAGCAAAGGGCTTCCCAGCTGAAAAGTTCCTGGCACATGATCTGAGGGGTCTGCTTGGCTGCTCATACCCTAACCCTACCCTAAGAGGGTATAGCCAGTTTGTCTGCCCAGAGGACACCTGGGATGCCTGTTACCTTAGACCTGTGGATGACAACATGACTCAGGGGGATCATTTTTAGTGTTTTAATCCTTAGGCCAAGATCAGTGTCAGTTTGTGTTGAATGCCAAGCATATAAACCCGTGGCCTTGACGTGTGGACCTGCTCAGGACTGCTAGTCTAGTGTGTATGAAATGATGCTGAAGCGCTCTGGTTCCCAGACCACAGATCCCTACCATGAGGAAGCTTCCTGTCCCAGAAAGGGCGTTTGCTTTCTGTTGCTGTGATAATACAGTGCCCAAAAGCAACTTGTGGAGAAAATGTTTATCTCCTCTCATAATTTACATTCCATCTGGAGGCTGGAAACCTCAAAACAGGAACCTGCACTTGGGGCCTGAAGAATGCCCTGGAGGAACGCTGCCTTGCTCTGCTCTCTGTCTTTCTTAGTCAGGGTTTCTACCACTGCAACAAAACACCATGACCAAACGAAAGTTGGAGAGGAAAGGGTTTATTCAATTTAGATTAGAGACCATTACTGGGAGAAGTCAGGACAGGAATTCAAGCAAGGCAGGAACTTTAAGGCAGGAGCTGATGCAGAGGTCATGGAGGGGTATTGCTTACTGGCTTGCTTCCCATGGTTTGGTCAGCCTGCTTGCTTTTTTTTTTTTTTTTTTTTTTTTTTGGTTTTTTGAGACAGGGTTTCTCTGTGTAGCCCTGGCTGTCCTGGAACTCACTCTGTAGACCAGGTTGGCCTCGAACTCAGAAATCCACCTGCCTCTGCCTCCCAAGTGCTGGGATTAAAGGTGTGCACCACCACTACCTGGCTCCTGCTTTCTTTATAGAACCCAGGACCACCCAGGGGCAGCACCACCCACAATGGGCTAGGCTGTCCCTCATCAATAACTAATTAAGAAAATGCCTTACAGCCAGATCTTATAGAGGCATTTTCTCAAGTAAGATTCTCTTCTTTCAGAAAACTCTTGTTTGTGTGTCAGGTTGACATAAGAGTAGCCAGCACAGTCTCCATGACTTGCTTAGCTTGATTTTTTTTTTTAAATACCACCTCAGACTCCCTGCCCAGGTATGGCACCACTCATGGTGGTCTAGGCCCTTTCCATATCAATTGTTAATCAAGAAAATGTCCCCCAGGCAATCTGATGTCATCCTTTCTCAATCGAGAATCCCTCTTCCAAGACGACCCCAGCCTGTGTCAATTTGACAGACAAACAATAAAAAGTAACCAGCCCCAAGGTTAAGACAGCATACAGGGAAATAGAAGTATCAAATCCAGATATCTACCCACCTCAAAACAAAACAAACAAACCAGAAAGCATCCTGCAGAGGGTTGAGAGAGACCAGAGAAGGATGGCCAGAGATGAGGCCAACAAACAGGACACTCCCCGAAGAGTCATAAGGCCAGTTAGCTACGGCCTCTGTCAAAGCAGTCATGACAGGGACCAAAAATGATGTAGACCTGTAGATCTACATGGGACTCCTGCCCTCCTGGGCAAAAGTGAATGTAGCAGTTGGGCCCTTTCTCTTGTCTCAAACGTCCTTCCAGTCTCTGCATAGGGCAGCGGTTCTCAACCTGTGGGTCACGATTCCTTTGGGGGTTGCATGTTAGACATCCTGTGAGTCTGACATTTACATTATGATTCTTAACAGTAGCAGAATTACAGTTATGACGTAGCAATGGAAAATAATGTTATGGTTGGGGGTCACCCCAGCATGAGGAACTATATTAAAGGGCAGCAGTATCAGGAAGGTTGAGGACCAGTGGTGTGGGGGACTTCGAGTTGGTACTAATGGGGCTGTAGGCCTTCTGAGACCTACGATCTATACCAATTAGAGGAAGGTAATATATTTTTTGATTTGGGGAAAGTATCAGTCTTAGCAGCTTTGTCTCAGTGATGAAGCATTCATGAGAAGAACTGATCAGAAGTTGGTTTTTATGTGTATCCTCATTTTAAAAAGTATGGTTAGAGATATTAAAATATTTCATTTTAGAATAAAATAGTATTAAATGTTAATTCTTCCATATACATGGGCCCCCAACTCCTACCCCAGGACCAACCCTGGCAGGCTCAAGATGTTGGCAGGGTATCAGTAGTTTACTGAGCTGAGCATGGATTCAGCATCCTGTACCTTTCCTTAGCCACCCTGGGCAAACGGCATGCTGGTCTAGGAAATTGAAGCATACATATTTCCAATAGCCATTTTCCTGTTATCTCCCAAATCAGCCTATAAGAATCACTCACATTTCACTTTCACCAACCATAGTTAGTCTGTGCTAGAGCTACAGAGGACTCTCACCCAGGGCTTTCCTGCAGCCAGTGGTAGGGACTCCAGGCCACACCCTCTGGGCCAAGGTATAAAGCTCAGGGTGCTACATGGTCAACCATTTGGAACTCTCGTTGGAAGAAAATTCTGGAACCAACTCAGCAGCTGAGTATTGACCTGGTATAGTTTTCCCTGGCTCCTACCATTGCTACGGAGTTGATAAATACAATGCAGAGGCTTCATCCGTTTAAGCCTTTGTGACCTTGGCCTGGCCATGGTAGGTATTGTGATGTGTGTTTTCATATGGGTCTAGAACTGCAATGTCTGCAGCTGATGACACGTTTTCATGGTCCTGATGCAAACCATGCATGCCACTGAACCTGGGCCGGTCAATGCTAAACAAGCACTGCCCCAGAGGTGGCTTCCTTAATGATAGCATGGTGTTCTTTAACCTTAGGTATCAGGAGAGCATTGAAGGCTGTGGAGCATCACAGTAGGTGTGGCTAAGTGTAAATTTAGAATCAAACAGATTAGAACAAGGGTAGAAGCCTTGAGAAGGCTCGGACCAGGGTTCAGGAAGAGGAGCTAAGAAAAGCACAAAGAAACCAGAAGCCGAGCACTTCACCAAAAGAACAAGGAACCCCAGCCATACCCTGGATGAGGACTGTTTCCTCCTGAGTGTCATGAGAATGTCATAGATGGAAAACTGAGATTCCTTCCTGGAGGAGAAAAATGTATCAGGGACATCATGAGGTCAAATGGAAGCTTTGTTAGAGATGATAGATTAGATAAGGGCGTAATCGGTGTAGATCGAACCTGATTACTAAGGTTAGCAAGATGACATCTCAACCCTCAGGATGTGTGTTCAGAAGTAGTTAGGGTTAGACATTCAGTGCATGCAGCCCACCTGAAATAGGTTGTAAGGTAGTTATGCAGCCAGAGAGAGGTGCTCTATATGTGACGGGACTAAGGCCAGATGCACTATGGGTAGAAGACCTAGGGCATCAGTCCTGGCTGTGAAGTCTTAGGCCCCAAGTGTGTGCTTTGAGGATGGGTGGGGGTGGGGTGGGTGGTGAACACAGACCTGCAGCAGAGGTTCTGTCCATGCTCTGTCAGCGGGGTAGTTGCACCGGAAACTCTTCTGTAAGGGAGCCTGTCTAAACTCTCCTGGAGTATCCCATACTCTAAAACCTGGTTTTATAGCTTTGAACTGTCATTGCAAACTGTGCTTCCTCCTATTAGCAGTTCTCCCCAGGAAACATCATACATAGCAGGGACAGAGTTTAAAACCCACTCCACCAAGAAGAAAGACTGGCTGATTTTTAATCTATTGGACTTTCTGATGCGCTGTGTTTTTATTTTGTCTTTGTTGCTTTTAACCTCTGTTAATGTATAATCTTGACGTTTCTGTGACTGTATCACAGTCTTCTTGTTTGGGTTTATCTATTGCTTGGTTAGCTTTATGATTGCTCTGTGTTTTCCTACCTACCCTTGAGTCAACACTACTGTCCTTTCTGTGAGCAGTCATTGCTCTCCCTCATTCCTATGTCATTTCTTCTCTCTCATCTCCTGTGCTTTCTCTTCTTCCATCTTAACTCGAGCCTTCCATGGCTTTAGTGATCTTTGAGTTCTATGCACCCTGAAGTTACCCCAACTTCTTTTTCTCCACTGCTTCTTCATTTCAACTTTTCTCTCAGTTGATGAAACTCTGCTTCCCAGCCTGCTTCCCTCCACTGCTGATCTCAGCAACCAAGGCTCTTGTAGATGCCACATGACCCTTGTTTTTTATTCTTCAATTATTATTGAAGACAAACTGATGGCTATTTTCAACTGGCCAGTATGACGCTTGAGTAGTGGTCCTACCCAGCTGTTGTGGTTGTTTGTGTAGCTCACGCTCTTGGAGTAATAGAGGGTGCCTGGTGCCTTATGTGCATGGATTGAGGGCTTAACTGCTAAGTTATACACTCACCCCATCATACTCTAGCCCCACTTTAAACATTGCAGATAATTCAGCAGAAATAATATAGCTGATAGCATCTAAGCAACACACAAAAGCCCAGATGCTTAAGTCCCAGCACAGACTATGTAAGAAGCATGAAAGTATTGCAAAAAAATGTTTAATAATATCAGAGGATACAAGTAAACTGTCAAATGAACTGAAATAGGATCTAAATAAATAAATGAAGAGAGCCAAACAGGATTTGATGTAGGAACTCAATGAGAAATTGAAATTTAAGAAATGGAGGTTTTAGTAAGTCCAAAACCAAAACAAACCAAACAAACAAAAACCCCCTCTTTACAAAGCCCTGTTGCAGGAAATATTAAACAATAAGGAATATATATGTTCCCACACTATGCCCTGGTTCTCTCATCCTAGTCAGGCTGGCCAGCCATGCACTGGCAGGCAATGGCTGACCTGCTTTTTATCTTGTGGAGCTCTGAAGTGCCACGATCTCTCTACCCAGCTCGCTAGGTTCCCACTGGTGGGTCACTACCATGCTAGCCCCATGCTTCAATACCCGCATGACCTCTGTGGTGCATATAGGCAAACCCACACTTTGCTGCTGTACCTTTCTCTCTGGAACCCAGATGAGCTGCCATGTGAAGGAAAACGTAACACAAACTTAGCTCAGAAACAATGTTAACTCAGTCTCTGGGTGCAACAACTAAAACCTAATCTTGTAAGCCTTATCAAAATCTGATTCCTCTGGTGGTGAATCCTTGCGGATCTGACATGATACCAGGAGACTCTAGTAGCTACATCTTACCTATTTGCTGTCCCTGTTCCAAAAGAATCCTCTCTCTCCTCCTCCTCTCTTCCCACATGTGACCTGGAAGTCCCTCCTACTTGCCCAGTGATTGGCTCCTTTATTCATTAGGGGATTGGTTCACAAGAAGTCATATGAGTATGTAACTCACCCCTTGTCTGAAGCCCCTCCCAGGAGGGCAGAATTAGCAGAATACAAACAGCCCCAGGGCTCTCCACAACAAAGCCCCACTAACAGAATTGATCAAATAGAAAGCAGATTACCAGGGATGGAAAACAGATGTTAGAGCATCCAGACACTGACAAAAAGAAATAAAATATAAACAGAACAATGACATCTATTGGACACCATTAAAAGATCAAATGTATAGGCTATGAAAAAAAGCATGTCATGGGTGATAGAATTTCAATCTAAAGGTATATACAATGTATTCAACAGAACCATAGTGCAAAGTTCCCCAGATCTAGAGAAACAGATGATCATTTAGAGCCAGGAGGCATTTAGAATACTAAACAGACAAGACCAGAAAAGAACCCACTGACTTAACATTTCAGTTATAAAACTAAACCAAGTGAGCAAAGAAAATATTGAAAGCTGAGAAAAACACTAAATCATAAATAAAGGCAAACCATAAAGTTCCAGTGTCATTCTTTACAGAATTCTTTTCCCATAGAGAGAAAAAAAAAAAAAAAAAAAACTTAAGATACCCGTGGAGGCACAAGACTCCAGAAAGCCAAATAATCCTAAGAGAAAAACAAAACAAAACAAACAAACTTGCACACAAAACAAAAAACAGTCAACCAACCAACCAACTAAAAAAAACCTGGAGATTCATCAACAAACTTGATTTCAAGTTGCACTAGAGTTGTAAGAACAACAACAACAACAACAACAACAAACCATGTAGATCATAGAACACAACAGAACAGAGGGCACATCTATAGAATCTCACAATTATGGGCAATTGATTTTTGACAATAATGCCAAAAATAAATATTGGAGAAAAATACAGCCTCTTCAACAAATGTGCTGGCAAAACTGGACAGTCACATTTAGGAGAATGAAACTGAATTCTGATCGTTCCTCCCCCTCCTTCACCTTGTATGAAAATCAACTCCGAATGGATTAAAGACCTTAATGTAGGCTCGGAATCCCTGGAAACATTAGAGGAAAATATCAGAGAGAATGCTTTAAGATATCAGTATGGGCGAGGCTTTCTAATTTTAAATTATATTTGCTTATTTGAGTTGAAGGAGACACGTGCCATACCTCATGGAGAGTTATGAGAGTTGTTTCCCATTCTGTTGGTCCTAGGAGATCCAACTCGGGTCACCAATCTAGGCAGCAAGCATCTTTACCCATCGAGTCACCTCACTGGCCTATCAAAGACTTTCTGAATGGGACTCCGGTCACTCAGGGAATAATGTTAACAATTGACAAGTGAGGTCTCATGAAATTAAAAAGCTTCTGTATAACAAGGAAACAGCAAAGAGACAGCCCACAGAAAGGGAGAGAATCCTTGATGGCTAGATATCTAACAGAGGGTTAATACCTCGGTTATAAAAATATCTCAAATTACTAAATAACAACCCAATCAATAAATGGCCTAGTGAAATGAGAAGACACTTGTCAATAAATACATGGAACATTCAGCCATCAGAGGAATACCAATTAAAGTACATTGAAATTCCATCTCCAGGTGGAATGGTAATCATTAAGAAAATAAATAACAGCTGGGCAGTGGTGGCGCATGCCTTTAATTCCAGCACTTGGGAGGTAGAGGCAGGTGGATCTCTGAGTTTGAGGCTAGCCTGGTCTACAGAGTAAATTCCAGGACAGCCAGGGCTACACAGAGAAACCTTATTTCAAAACAAACAAACAAAACAAAAAATAACAACAACAACAAAAAAAAAAAAAAAAAAAAGGAAAGAAAGTCTGGAATGGAGGGTACGGGGAAACTTTTGATAGAAACATAAATTAGTCTAACCACTGTGAAAACCACTATGGAGGTTCCTCATAACTAAATCCAAGCCACCTGAACCACTCCTGGGTGTTTGCCCCAAGCACCAAATCAACACACAACAGGACCACCTACATACCAGTGCTTATTTGCAACAGGGCCACAGTGCTGAGCTATGGGGTCAGTCCAGGTGGCAACCGCAGGGTACACAAAGGAAGTGTGGTTGGGTATGCAGTAGAATTGTTTGAGTCACAAAGAGTGACATTATGTCATTTACAGGACAACTGATTCAACTGGATATAATCTAGTAAGTAAGTTAGTTTTAAAAAGGATTCCATGTTTTCTCTCAATTGTGGCTCTCATACTTTATATAGGTGCGTAGAATCATATATGTATATATGGCATGCAAGAAGCAAGACTGAGTAAGGGAAAAGGGAATGGAGAGGCGAGAGAGGGGTGGGCAGCAGGGCATGGGGCCGATAGGCTCAAAGGACGTTACACACTTGCATGAAGTTACTTGTTACTTGTCTTATGTAACCATGATGCGCTCACTGCCTTGCTACAGGTCCCACACAATGAGGCTAATAAGTCATTGAAAGGCCCACCCCCACCCCCAAACTATGAGATAAAGTAAACCTTTTCAGAAGTTAATTACCTCGGGTATTTTGTTACAATACTTCCAAGTTGACAAGTGGTAACAGTTCCAGTTTGGGTTGGTGCAGAGCTGTGTTGGCATCTGGTGACTGTTTTCCTTCCTATTAAAACTTCTATTATAGTCTATATATTATATATTTTACTGGCTAGTATATTGCTTTAATAGCCACAAATGAGTACTATAAGCCAGTAACAGCTAGATTGCTTATGTTATAGCACTTAGGAAACTATGAGAGGATTTTCTTATTGCTAACTCAGGGGAGGAAAGGGGGAAAACTAGAAAGGTTTACTGACAGGGCTAGCTGGCAGTTTGGCAAGTGTTCTTTCAACATGCACACTGCCAAACAAGCAGATCATTATCTGGACCCAGCCTTTCAATCAGTAACTCCGGAGAGCCACCCTGTAGAAGCCGATTTAGAGGAGTCTTGACTCCTGGGTCAGGCCAGCCTTGCTTAGAGAAGGGCATGCTCACCTGTGTTTCCAAGCCTGACAGCAACACCTATTTGGTCTCAGGCAAATTTCCCAGGATAACACTAACTGACGTCATAATAGTTTTGGGAAAGAATGACCTCTTGGGGCCTCTCAAGGGTCACAATGTCTGCTCTTTCTCAAAGCACCCCAAGGTGGTGTCTACCTACCCCCTTCACCTCCCTTCCCCCACACAGGGGGAAATGCACTCCCAGAAGTGTGCTCAGACATGTTTCTCAGGCCAGTACAGCTTCCCCTGTGAGTTAAAGTCTGTGTCCTTTATTCTAATCCCAACTACAGAGCCCTTGAGGCTGAATGTTCATAGGAGAGAGATGGAATGTTGACTTGGGAAAGAGCTCCCAGGATGACTGCCTGCCTACAGCATGCAATAAGACCCAATCAGATGCCTGGATCAGGGGTTGAATCCAGGTGGCTCAGACAGTGTTGTGGTCATGGCTGGGTCTCATGATTCAGCCTGAGCACATCATGTTAAGAGGACTCTTCAGAAGGACCACTGAGTGCCACTGTATCTGTCCATGAAGGCCTTTCTGACCATGAACCACAGCAGAGAAGAGTATGAGGGAAGATGGTGGGCAACCTGTGGGAGGACTGCTGGCAGAGCAACTGATGCCCTATATACCCTTAGACAAGCTAAGAGAGAGCAGACCACAACCAGCCAGCATAGACCCCCAGGCCTGCAAGTGTCATGGGATAGCCACCAGAGAAGACTGCTTAGGCATGGGTTTAAGCCAATAGAAAGTCTTTGTTATCACTTGGTGTTTGGGATAGTACTGTAGCTGAATCTTTCTCAGGTGAGATTTTAAGCACAAAACCCGTATCTTGGGTTGATATAGTTCAGCTAACCAGAACAGTCAGCCAGAAGCAGAACTGTAGATGTCAAACATCGAGGTTAGTACATTTAAGGACTTTCCCAAAGCTATGGACTTTGATAAATTAGGTCTTTGTTTTCATTTTGATAGGCAGTGCTGTTTACATGCTGAGTTTTAGGGTTGGAATGGCTCTTCCATCATGGAGTCAGTTGTGCTAAGGTCTGGGGCCTGTTACAAAAGGAAACAGAATCCAGGGCCCCTGACTTTGAGGGTTATTAATGTTGCCTTACAGCTGTTTTAGGGCCTAGCCCGGGCTGGGCCTGGTGTGAGTCAGAACATGCCCGTCCTCTAGCCAGTCAGTAGACCCTACCAATGACTGTCGGCTGCTAACTTACTGAACGCCACGCTATTCTAGTCACAGCA
>CM052714.1:6561743-6583674 GCA_028551405.1 Uromys caudimaculatus | reverse complement strand
AGAGAGAGAGAGAGAGAGAGAGAGAGAGAGAGAGAGAGAGAGACTGTGAATGACTATTAATTCCCCATCAAGAGAGAGCTCGACTTGGCTGTCTTCTTTCTTTCTTCAACCACAGCTTCCTAGAAATGCATAGGGATGGTTGACCAGAAGGCTCTGAGAACCTCAGGGCAACTTGGCTTGTATTGTTTCCAGTCTGGTATACAGGTTGCCAGGGCTCCTTCCTGAAGCCTCAGAATTCTGGTGTAAGTTGCCAAGGGTGACAGCTTGGTAAAAATGAACAAGCCATGTGAGTGGGAACTGTAATGGGCTGGACTGGCTGTGCTGCCAGGGGCTGGCCAGTCTCTTACCTGCCTGGTCACTTGGTACCATCTCTCTCCTGTTTTTTCAGCCAGCCATGGATTGAAATCCAGGGCAGTGGCAGCATACCAGGGACCAGTGCACTGCATTGCAACCATTGTGCGGACGGAGGGCCTGACAGGGCTGTACCGGGGAGCCAGCGCCATGCTGCTGAGGGACATCCCGGGCTATTGCTTCTACTTTATTCCCTATGTGTTCCTGAGCGAGTGGATCACACCTGAGGTCTGCACAGGGCCCAGCCCCTATGCAGTGTGGCTGGCAGGGGGCATTGCAGGTAAGGACCCCAGCCTTGGAAGTCCTGTCCCTGGGTCCTGGGCCTGCCACAGTAATGGTAGAGTACAGAGGAGCCCACTACCTTCCCAGTCCTGAGGAGACAGGCCTCATCCAGCCAAATATGCAGGAGCCTTCCTTTCACTGACTCTGGGCCATACCTAGTAGAGAGAATGGCCCTTTGACCTCACCTCCGGTGTCCTTCTCTCCGGGGCTGTGAGAGTCCCTGTGTAGATTCACTGGACTTTGGGGCAATGGATGTATTCTTGCATGTTCTCTGTAGCAGGCATTGCTGAGCTTTGGGGAAAGCTATTATCTCTGTTCACTTTGACTAAATGTCGGGCTTTGTTAGGTATGGAAGGGCGAGCCAATCTCCACACTGCCCTGAGGTACCCAGGGGGCTGGCAGTCACAAAGATCCAAGGCTAGCCACACTTGCTTGTTTTGTCACCTGGGCTTGTTACCCCCTACGCTGCACCACAACCCCAGTTCATTCAGAGGGAAGTCAGCATGCACTAAGTGGTTTGCCACACACCTTCTTTGATGTGGCTCCCTAATGCCTCCCCCCCTTCTCTTCCTCCAAGCTATCTGTGTTTTAAGCTCATAGCAAACACACAAAGCCCACGCTTCAGCCAAACAATAGTGGTCTGCCTATGCCCCTGTGTTTCTGAGGTTTATCCTTGGACCCATTCCCAGGGAGAGCTCGCCAAGTTCCCATCTGTTTGGAGAGCATGTGCCAAGGGCCTGTTAACCTTATTTCATGACATTCCCATTGTGTCTGAGGGCCGAGTGTCCTAGGCACAGGTGGAGAAACAGCCAGGAGCCCTGGCAAAGGCAGGAGAGAGTGGACATCCAGACGGGCATCCAGAGGCCATGGCAGAAAGCTGGGGCTTTGGAGGTCTGAATGGGCAGAGGGTCCAGGGTGTGCTGCAGTCTCTTTGGAGAGCTGCTGGGCAGCAGCTACAAAACCTAGCAAAACCATAGTCTGCTCTCCTGCTCTAGGCTCTCACTGGCCTCATAAACAACACTGCTGCCCAGTTTACAGAGGAGGCATGAGAGGCTTCTGCTAGGTCCACAAGTGGGTGGAGAGAGAGGATCAGAAGTCATGTTCCCGGCTGGCCCATTTCCCCTACCACTTACATGGGAAGGGGGAGGGGAGCTAGAGGACAGCATCCTCAGGAAGCCAGGCCTTGAAGACCCAAGACAACTAGCTAGCTCTGACACGCTTGGTTTCTCTGACTTCGCAGGGGCAATTTCCTGGGGGACAGCAACTCCGATGGATGTGGTGAAAAGTCGAATCCAGGCTGACGGGGTCTATTTAAACAAATACAGAGGAGTCCTGGACTGCATCTCCCAGAGTTACCGGCAAGAAGGCTTTAAGGTAAGTTGCATGCGGCTGCCCTGGGTTAGCAGCAGCCTGGCAGAGGGACCAGACCTGTGGTGCTGAGGCTGGAGGAGGAGCCTGGAAGAGCAGGTGCTGGAGGTTACCAGCCTGTCCGTGGTGAAGTTTAGTCTTCAATGTTGCATGTTTTATGAAGCAATCGTAGATGGGACCTCCCCTACCTCCTGATTTCTTTGTCAGCAAGTTTATTATTAGTAGATAGAAATGTTACTGGATTTTGTATGTTGATTTTGTGCCCTGATATTTTGCTGAAAATATGGATTGAGTTTTGGGGTGGAGTACTTAGGTTTTTAAGGATAAGATCATGCTAATCTGCAAATAGGGACTGCTTGACTTTTTTTCTTTTCTGTTTGTATTCTTTTTGTTTCCTCTCTTGTCATATCACTCCAGCGAAGACTTCAGGCGCTGTAATGAACAGGAGAGAAGAGAGTGGACGCCCTGGTCTCGTAGATTTCAGAGAAACATTTTCAGTGTCTCCCGATTTAGTATGATTAGCTGCAGGTTTGCCGTACATAGCCTCTAATGTGCAGACGTGTGCTCCTTCTCGCTTTAGTTTCTTCTTAGGAAGACTTCATGGCTGTTATCATGAAGGGATTGTCAAAGGCCTTTCCTGGATCTATCGAGATGATCTTGTGATTTCTGTCCATTTTTGTAAGTTTAATCAAGCCGTATCTGTTGAGTGAAACTAACCTGGCCATGATGTATGAGCTTCTCATTGTATTCTTTAATTAGGGTTGCCAGAGTCTTATTGAGAATTTTTGTGTCTCTGCTCATTGGGGAAACTATAATTTCCTTCTGGTTGTCTTTCGGCACTGCTGGTATCAGTGCTGCTTCCGTAGGATGAATTAGGCCGTGTGACTTCCTTTTCTGTTTTATGGATGTTTCTGGAGCATTAGTTTCAGCTCTTTAGATACTTACTTCATCAGTGAATCCATCTAATTCTGGGCTTCTCTTTGATGGGATGTTTTATTCTAGCTTTGGCTGCATCGAGTGCTCTGGATCTCTTTAAATGGTTTGTATCCTCTTGAATTAATTTGGTAAGCCGTAGTGTCTATGATCTTGTCCCTTTCTTCTAGACTGGCCGGTTATTTGGAACACAGATATTCTAAGTATTTCTCAAGGAATGCTTGGATATCATTGAAACCTGTGGCGATTTTAGCCTTTTCAATCTTGTTTATTGTTTCAGAGAACCAACTCTTTGGTTGATGAATGTTTTTTTAAATTTCCATTTCACTAATTTTTGCCGTGGTCTTTATGTTTTTTTTTTTCTTTTCTTTTAACCACTCACTGCTTGGAGGTTTAGCTAATTCTCATTTTTCCCCCTAAACTTTGAAGCGTACCATTAGGGTATTTATCTAAAACTACTCTGTTTTTTTGTATGTCAGCATTCATAGCTATGGATGTTTTCACTTTCATCTGATTCGAGGGATTTTTAAATTTTCTCCCTGGTTTCTTCAATGAACATTTAAGAATTGTTGATGAGCGTATTGTTTGATCTCCATGTGTTTTCACAATTCCTGTACTTTATCTTGCTATTGAATTTTAGTTTTATTCCATTATGATTTGATAAGAAGCCGAGATTGCCTGTTTATCCTTTGAGTATAGGAAGGCTACTGATTTATTTGGATTAATTTTATATCCTTAAAAATATCATCCTGAGTGAGGTAACTCAGTCACAAAAGAACGAACATGGTATGTACTCACTAATAAGTAGATATTAGCCTAAAAGTTCAGAATACCCAAGATTCAATTCACAGCAAGCATTGGACTGAGCATGGGGTCCCAGATGGAGGAGTTGGAGAAGGGACTGAAGGAGCTGAGGGAGTTTGCAGCCCCATGTGTCAAATGGCCTGACCCCTGGTGCTCCCGGAAACTGGACCACCAACCAAAGAATACACATGGAGGGATCCATGGTGCTGGCCACATATGTGGCAGAGGAGGGCCTTGTTGGCCATCAGTGGGAAGAGAGGCCCTTGGACCTGAGGGTGTTAGATGCCCCAGTATAGGGGAATGCCAGGGAGGGAAGATGGGAGTGGGTGGGTGGGTGGAGGAATACCCTCATAGAGGCAGAGGGAGGGGGAGGGGATAGGGGGTTTCCAAAGGAGAGACCTGGAAAGGGGAAAGCATTTGAAATGTAAATAAAGTATCAAAAAAAGAAAAAAGAAAAAAAGAAACGGAGATTGTTTTATGTTGCTTTTATATTTGCCAAGATTTAATTTGCATCCTAGAATGTGGTCTATTTTAGAGAAGGTTCCTCAGGCTCTTTAGAAGAATGTATATTCCATATCTTTTGGGTGGAATATTTCATTGATATCTGTTAAATCCATTTAATCTATCTTGTAGTTTAAGGTGGAGTATTTTTGTTTGTTTACTTTTAAGTTGGTGGTTCATTTTAGATGAGAGTGGGATATTTAAATTACCCACTATTATTATATAAGGATCTGTATGACCTTTAATTTCCTCTAGAGTTTATTTTAGAAATTGAGTGCCATTTGGTACATCTGTATTTACAGTTGCTATGTCTTCTTGATGGACTGTTCCCTTCCTTCATTTGCAGTGACCTTCTTATCTCTTCTGGTTTTGGTTTGATGTCTTATCTACCTTATCAGATATCAGAATAGTTATACCAGCTGATTTTTGTCTTCCATTCTGTGCCAACTTGCGTTTATCCTCCACCTTTAGACTCTGAGTGTGGGGTGTGTTTCTTGCAGACAACAGATAGCTGGGCTGATCTTTTAGTCCAGTCAGACAGCCTGAATCTCTATATTCATGAGTTGATGGCATTTACATTTAAGGCTAATCTTGAGAGGAGCTTACTGATTCTTGTCATCTTATTTTTCTGATTGGTTGGATTGTTGTCTGCTCTTTTTTTTTTTTTTTTTTTTTTTTTTTTTTTTTTTGGTTTTTTCGAGACAGGGTTTCTCTGTGTAGCTCTGGCTGTCCTGGAACTCACTCTGGCCTCGAACTCAGAAATCCACCTGCCTCTGCCTCCCAAGTGCTGAGATTAAAAGCGTGCGCCACCACTGCCCGGCAATGTCTGCTTTTTTCTGTTTCCCCTATTAGTAATGGGGTTTTGCTGGTTTGCTATGTTGGACACAATGGATTCTTTTCTAGCTTTTCTTTCTTCATCTATTCCTTTGTGTCATTTATTCTTTCCAATGCTCTTGTTATGGAGACTGTCTTTGTGCCCTTCTGTGTACAATAGCTCTGTATATCTTCTGTGGTGCTGCCCCAGTGGTCTGCAAACACTGGACATAGCAGTTTCATGCATGGAAGTGAGGGTCAGTTGAACTTGTGACCTTGTCTTTCCTATGGTTTTCTGTGGTTTTTGTTGTTGCTTACTCTGTGTTAGACAAGTGTTTCTTGTCTACTAGAGTTGTCTTCATTTTGCTTTTGTGTGTGTGTGTGTGTGCACCAGAGTCCTCTGCTGTCCATATTTAGCTTTGCAGTCTGTGGACAGAGCAGGTTGTCTTATTCTTCTAAAAACTCCCCAGACTGTATCCCCTGGAGTGGCAATAGTCTAGATAAGTCAGTGGTTCTCAACTTGTAGGTCATGACCCCTTTGGGGGTTGACTGACCATTTCCCAGGGGTAACATGTCAAATATCTTGTATATCAGAAATGTACACTGCGATTCATAACAGTAGCAAAATTAGAGTTATGAAGCAGCAACGAAAATAATTTTATGGTTGGGGTCACTACAACATGAGGAACTGCATTAAAGGGTCACAGCACCGAGAAGGTTGAGAACCACTGTGCTAGGGACTCTTACCTGCACGTGTTGGCAATGTGAGAAGCAAATGCAGCCCTGAGCCCCGAGCAGGTGGAGGACCTGTCTGTAGTTTCAAGGCCTCCTGGGTAGTAGTCACCAGCTGGAGGGATGCACCTGTCGGTTAAGTATACCAATGGAGCTTCTAAAACAGACAGGTGGCTAGAAATTGAGCCGTTCACTGACCTGAGCTTTAGGACTGTTAAACTTCAGGGTTATTAGTTAAAGACTCAGAAAGGACTCATGTGGCAGGTTGCTCTAGTCTTCATATCTCCAGGGTTACTGGGAAGGGAAAAACCCAGAAGCCCATCGTTTAGGAATCCACCACTAAACTACGACCAAAGCAATAGCTGATGCTTTGGTCCCATTCTCTGCCCACTCTGAGGGTTGTCTTGGGCCACAGGAGCTGTCTCCTGAACTGAGGAGGCTGGAGTTGAGCCCTGGGTTCCTGGTGGTGTGATGAGGCTGGAGCAGGGTTGGAGAGGAGAGTGTGGTAATCAAGTGTCATGAGGGGCCAGGATCAGTGGCCTGGTGGTCCTGCCCCTTAGGGGTCTGAGGTCCTAACCCTACGTGAACATTCCCAGCTACCACCGCCAGGACTCCCTCAGCACAGGATGTTCTTTCCTCATCCATTCACTTGCTCATCCTTCAGGGACTCACTTAACAAGCAGTTATCAAAGGTCTACTCAGGATGGAGACCCTGTGAGTGCTGAGACCAGCAGAAGCCACACCCACAGACTGTGCTCCTTACCTGTCAGGGGCTACTGAGTTCTGAACCATGAGGAACAAGGAGGGGTTCCTGTGATTAGGAAGGTGCTGTTGTCGACTCTGGGGTGGCCATGATTGGATAGACAGAGGCTGCAAAAAGGTCTGGAGAGCATTCAAAGCAGAGAGACCAGAGGTGACCTAGAGAGATAGATGGGACAGGCAGTCAGAGAGCATACAAGGCTGGGACAGGAGGGTCATTACAGACTGAGGAGTATAGACGTGTCCCAGTAGTAGGTAGCCATGAAGGCTCATGAGGAGCGTCTTGGCCCCAAGGTCCTGAATGTTGTTTTATGAGGCAAGCTGTGCTCCAGGGCGGGGCCCACATGGTACTGCCTTGGAGCAGAGTCAAGCCAAGGTCACAGGGAGTCTGGGCACCAGCATGGAATTTTCCCCTTGGAGCCGGACTTAGTTCCTTGCTATTCCTCAGTCACTCTGAGTGAGCCTGAGGAATTCCAAGAGGGTTAGGCATTAGAAAGGAGTGCCAACATTACCTACATCCCATGTGGGTCTGCCCAAGCGGCTCCAGGATGTGTTCCATCATCCCCTCTCCTAGACCAAGCTGCATCCTGTGGCTGCCAGTGGCTCCCAAAACTAGGCGCACACACACGGACTTTTTGCCTCTTTCTGAAAATGAGCCACTCTGTGTTTTATGCTTTGAAATGATTCTGTGTGAGAGAAGATTCAGCTTGATCCTGACAGCTCTCCGATCTTGCTTTGGGTAGGGTTTACCTTTTGAGTGTGCAGTTTCCACAGTAGGCCTTAAGGGGCAGCTCCCTAGACCCCTCTCTGTTTCTATTATTGCCTGATGATATTGTCATTGCTCCAGACTGGGCTTATCTAAGAGGCTGTAGGTTGCCCACATTTCTCTGTGTCTACCTGGCACAAAGCAGAAAGATGTAGGGTGCCAGGAGCATGATCATGGGAGGCATTCCCTAGGGATAGAAGACAAAACACAGGTGACCAGTCATGACAGAGGCAGAGGCTAGCAGCTTCTCCATTCAGTCCATGTCACCTCAGCCCTACAGGAGATGAGCAGTCACGGTATGCCCACTGGTTCCGTGGGTACTAGGAAAGGCTTTAAGAAGCATTGTCTGGTCTGTTCCCTGGAACACCCTTTAGCAGACTAATGTTGCCACAATTGTAGCTAAATACACTTGTAACCTGTTTTTCCACTTGTCCACATTGTTCCCCAAAGTAATGACTCTAAGCCTTTTTGTATATGAATAAATGCTTAGCCCAATACCGTTGGCTCTGTTCCCTGACTAGATCATATCTCCATAATCCAGTTTACTCTCTTCTAAGTGTGCCACATGACTTGGTACTTCCTTCTCAGTTTCATGCATCTGTCTCCTCCTCAGAGTTTAGGGCAAATCTCCTGCCCTGACTATCTCCCAGAATCCTCTCTCTGTACCAGAGCTGCTACCTCCCTATTTCCTGCCTACACTGATAGGCCAATGGCATTTTATTGACAGGTGATGCTTCCACACAGTACAAGAGATTCTCTCTACAATCTATAATTAGAGATGCTGTCACCTACCCATGGTGTCACCTTATCCCATGCCTGTGATCTTAAGCATTGCCCTTGATCTGTCCTATCCTCTACTACTTTGAGGGTGTTTCAGAAAGCACCTATCACTATCATTGTGTGTGACTGGGTGCTTCCTATCAGATTCCAGAACTTGGGGGAGGAGGAGGGAGAAGAGAGGGAGGAAGGAAGAAAGGGAGTGTGTGTGTATGAGAGATAGAGACAGAGAGAGAGAGACAGATGGAGACAGAGACAGGCAGAGTGAGAGAGAGACAGAGACAGAGACAGGCAGAGAGAGAGAGAGAGACAGACAGACAGACAGAGGCGGGAGCAGAGGGATAGAGAGAGAGAGAGAGAGAGAGAGAGAGAGAGAGAGAGAGAGAGAGAGAGAACAAACAAACATAGGTGCATAGAGCCATACCAGTATAGACTTGCTTGGACCTCAGTTTGCTGAAGCCTTCAGTGGATGCATGTCAGAGCCCATGAGACAAACGCCATCACAGGGGTTGTGGGTTGGCAACATGCCAGAGTCTTTCCACATTCAGATCTTCTGGGCTGCAGTCAGGCCAGGACTGGGTACCCTACACTTGCAGTCCCCTCACCCTCAGAAGCAGTGTTGCCCAGAGTGTGGGTCGGCACTTGGAGGGTTAACCCTGGAATAACAACCCTCCCAACACCCCCCAAAGGTGTTTTTCAGGGGCATCACTGTGAATGCTGTGCGCGGCTTCCCCATGAGTGCGGCCATGTTCCTCGGGTATGAGCTCTCCCTGAAGGCGCTCCATGGTGACCACAGCATGAGAAGCAAATGAGTTATCAGGTCAGTGTGCTTCCATCTTAGCCAGGGTCGAAGCTGGGCCTCCATCCTTCCTCATGAAACTTTCATGAGATTCTGAAGTGCCCCTCTGTCCCCTGTGGTAAGTCTAGGAGCAGAGAGGCCCGACTTCACTGTCACATAGCCATGGCTGGCAGTGGTGTGTGGGCCTCCAGTGGCTAAGCTGGATACAACAGCCAGTTCACCTGCTCTGGTTCCCCTTTGCAGCATCCAAATCCCCAGGAGAGAAGCATGCTTAGCTTCTTTCTTTATTATAGTGATCTGTGATGTGTGGACACTCACCTCAGCGGCCACCCCATGCCTACACAGGGCCATCTTCCCACTTCTGACTAAGCCTGATTTTTTCCCTTGCAAAGCTCTGAAGGACAGGCCATTTACAGCCAGGGACTTCTTTTTTTCTTTCTCATGAGGAAGGATCAGTATAGCTCTGCACAGCTGACTTCTTGCTCAAATGTTCTCAGCAGTTCCCGGGAGTCAGTCCATCTTGTCACCTCATCCTCCAGCCAGCTTCCCCCATCCTGAGCACCCCCTTCTCCTTCTCCTCCCCCCATTTGTGTTCCCATGCTGCCTTGAGCCAACTCCCTCTTGGTCTTGGTGTCACCAGCTAGTTCTTTGTCCTCCAGGGCTACTTGTAGGTCTCCTTCTCCAGGAAGGCAGCTTGATTTTGATTTCTTCGCTGCTGAGATGTGGTCTGCCTACTACAGACCCCCTAGCTGCCTCGGTTGCCCTCTGTTCTTCCCAGTGGATGTCCTGCACAGCAGGTCTCCTTTCTCCACCCTTTTACTGATGGTGACTCAGCACTACCCTTCCCTCCTGTTGCTGCTCCTTCCTGGGCTCAAACTTGTCACTTGCCAAGTTCCGAAGATGGAGGGAATCAGTCACTGGACTTTCACATCAGCCGAGAAGCCTGTCACTCTGCCTCTGTGGCCACCAGTTCTACCAAGGAGGATGGGTACCATCAGGGAAGCCTAGAAGCCTGACTACTGACCTCCAACCCCATGCTGCAGGGGCTTCTGGGAAGCACAGACAGTGCAGCATGCCAGGTCCTAGCTGCAAGCAGAGAGGGCCATCAGTCAGGCTGACCACAGAGAACCTAGAAGCTGGCCTTAAATAAACCTTTGCAGCCTTTCACTAGGATTCCGACACTCACAGCTTCTCTGGCCGGGCAGAGCAGGACCAGTTTCATTCCTAACACTGTGCCAGGAAATTCCATGCCCCACCCCCACCCCAATTGATCTCCTTCAACAGGGAAAAAAAGGTGTTAAATTCTGTAACAAAATCAATGCTTTTTCTTTTAATTTTTATTGTAGGAGAATATAGAAATGACAGAAAGAACAAAGAACGAATTCCTGCATTCACCATAAGGCCCAACTGTAGCCTGAAACCCAGAGCCAACTTTTCACAGCGGAGCTGCCTTCCTGCCTAATGGCCCGGAACCGTGTTCACGTCACGTGGTTAAATCTTCAGTTACAAAATTACTTCCGAACCAAGGCCTCAGATCCCGGAGTGACTGGGCACTTGTCACACTCGGCTACTCTTGGCCACCCTGAGGACTGGCTCTTTAAGGAGGCTGGAGAGAGTTTCTAGAGAACCACCTCATGCCATTTGAGAGCGGTAGCCGAGCCAGCTGGAAGCTTTTCTTTCTGAATGTCTTCTTCCTTGCAAAGGACTGGGAAACCTGTCTCCTTAGGAAAAACCAAAACCAAAACACGAAACAAAAACCCTCTAAGGACAGCAGTGGGGTTGGGGAGTAGGAAGAGGCTACCTCAGGTGGGAGGGATTGATCCAAGCAGCCTTGTCTTTGAACAAGGTGTTTAACATTCTGCTCTAACAGGAGCCATGGACACCAGGTCTACTAGCAAGCCGGCTTTAACTACAAAGGTTTGGATCTGGCCACAATCTGTGTGGCAGAAACGTGAACTCTTTGAAGACATGAACAATAATGCCACTCTCCTCATCCAGTCCCCCAAATGGAGGAGACAGTGTATCTCAGAAGACCCTGGAACACTGCAGACCCTAAGAAATGGTTGGGTGGGGACTGTCTCCAGAGTCTCAGGCACAAGGGTCAATAAAAATTATTTCCAAATATATGCCTGGAATAGAGGATGCGGCTCCCTAGAGTCTTGGGGAGATGGTGCCCTCCTTCTCATCCCTCCCTAGTTTTGTTGCCCTCCATGCTGTAAGACTCTAGCAAGCCTTAACTTACCCGAGACCCTCCGAGTGAACACATGGAGTCGGGGATTGATGCAAAATGCAAAGGAATCTATTGATTCAGCATGCTGAGGTCGCTCTACATACCAAGACGGGAGAGTGACCACGTGGAGCCCGTTCAGGGACCTTATATACGGATTTTAGAGCAGCTCCATTAGGCCCAATGTGATTGGCAGAACAGTGTGACTTTTAAACTGATTGGTCTTTAGGGAATGAGGTAGCAGGGGCTTAATCAGCCCCTCCCTTCCAGCCTACGTGCTCTCTAACCTGTTTCTTCCAGGAGGGGAGGGGACCCTGTTGGAATATCTCAAAGTTCCTGAACTGACTCCTCAATGCTACTCATAGCAGAGAGGAGAAGCTGTAAGAACTGTGTAGGGCAGTTATTTTGTCATGGGGGTGGCTTGAGGAAGATGGTTCCAGTCACTCATAAGCAGTCCTTTGGTTTTCTCATGAGTCCTCCTGTGTCACCAGTCTGTGCCCTTTCAGGATCCTGGTACCAGAGCCCTCCTAAAACAGAGCCATACTGTACCCTGCCCTGAGGCATATCCCCCAGACCTGGGAGCTTACTTTGTGTTTACAAGGAGCTTCATGACCAAAGAAAGGAGATGCGTTCTTCCAGTGACACTTTGTTTGAACGTTTACAAATGATCCCAGACAGCCTTCCTGACTGACTGCAGCGTGTGGTGATCACTACCGCATCTCTGTGGCACGAGGACCATCTGCATGTGGGTTGTTCGAGCCTAGATCCTGCTGGCCACAACACAAAAGAGGACCATTTTTGTGCTGTCTCTCCTCTCAGGGCTAATGTAATCTGACCAGGCCTCATCCCACTGTAGGCTGATGCTGACAATATCTGTAGAACCAGCAAGAGTGAATTACTGGAGAGCAGGAAGACCTAGGCATCTCTGTCTGGTGCCAGGTGGGCCACAGACATCATCCTGAGTTTGGAGTCACTTCCTTCCTGATTGCAGACTCTGTTTCTCTCCCCAGTCCAAGTGCTGGAAGGTAGCAGCAGATCAGGCAGCCACCATCTTTCAGCTCTGAGTTAGATCCTGAGAAAAGCAGGCAAAACACTCTGTGCCCACGGGTGAAGAAAACCCAGCATAGACTTCTCCCAAACTAAAGCACCAAAAGCCCTTTGGGTCATTTCTGTGTGACGTGCGGAGAGCTCTGTGTAGCTTCTGAGAGACCTTGGTCACCCTCTTCTCTATTCAGTTTAGGTCTGTGGAGATGTTGCTAACCCAGAGAGAAACCAGCTGAACTACAGGGGCAGCATGTATCATTTTCTTCCTAGTCCTCTAGGTGGGAAGGGAGGGCTCAGTGTCTGGAAAGGAACATGTAGGAGAGGAATAGGAATATCTACAGCTTCTCTCTCAAACCTGAACAGGGTCATGTGTTGGTGTCATGAGTGGCAGATGGCAGCCAGAGCTTGCAGGGCGGGTGTTCTGTGGACATGACTTTTACATGGAAATCACAGTCTCCTTTCCAGTGTGACTTTCTGCTGTCTTACCTCCTATGGCAGCCACATAGGAGACAGCATTGCTATTGTGTGGCGTGTGTCCACGATGTCACTTCCAATTCTGTAGCTGCTGCAGCCGCACCTAATGCACCTCAGGATCCCCCTCAGTGCACTGCTGAATGTGGCTTCAGAGTCTGCCCAACACTGTCACCTGGGCAGCCACCACCAGCCAAGCAGAACTATGGCCCAGGGTGATCTTAAACCCCAGGGAGGGAGCTGTCCTCACAGCCATGTTAAAAGCAAACCTTTAAGATCTTCCTTGGTTTGCCCCAAGGAAGAGGTGGTAGGGGGACCCACCACCACCTCTATGGGATCTGGACCCAGCACCAAATCACAACTGCCCCCCGCCGCCACCCTCAGAGGCTGACATGGCCACTCTCCCCATGTGTAGATCACAGGTGCTTCCTCACAGTGCTCTTTCCACATGCATCTTCCATAGCTCTTGGAGTTCAAAGTCCCCTGGGCAGCTATGGGGCTCCTGGTCACTTAGTCATCACATGTGTGTTGAGTACCTACCGTATGCAGGCACGTCTCCAGGGGTAAGAGCGGAGGAGCCATAGCAGACCTTTCGTGCTAGTTTACTAGACCCTTTAACAGGAAGAGGCTGGCTTCATCCCCACGACAGCATCACGGGCAGGTACTGAAGATGCTGGCAAGGAGATGCTTCGTGTGTTACAGGATGCTGAGATGGACCCAGAGTGTCTCCTCTGTCCCATCCCAGGATATGTCAAGCAGGCATACCCTGGTGCCTGCGTTGACTTCACAGTAGGGTTGGAAGAGTGGTGTGCTCAGAGGCTAGGCAGGATCTCCCTACCGTGTGCTCCTGGCTAGGCAGAGTTTATTCCTCTGTAGTGAATGACTAGGGGGCAGCTAGAGACCCTTCTGCTTGTCTGTGACATCGCTTACTGTACAGTCCTTGGAAGACCCTGTGTGCCCATGAGAAAATGAGAGTGGAGAGGAAGCTGTTATCTTGCAGTCATATGAAGTTAGTTTTTGGTCTGGCAGGGTCACTTTGAGAACAAGAAACACTATCCCTCAAAAGCCTGTTTGGCGGATGTGCCACAGAATCGCCACTTGATGGCAGCAGAGGTCGACTAAATCCCGAGGGTGTCGGCTAGCTAGTGACCTTGTCCGGGTGGCTCGTGGGTCCTGGGCACTTCCCTCCCTGTCTCGCCGGTCTCCGTGCCCCAGGGTGGTGTCCTTTCCTTGGGTTCCAGCCTCAGTGCCTATCTGCATAATCTCGACGTGCTCTGCCTGCTTAGGCTTCAGTTTTCCTCATCTATAAAAGTCTTCCTCTCCGACTCAGGACTGTTTAGCTTTTGCCCGGAGGTTGACAAAGAGTGGATGATGCAGGCCTGGGCCTGGTCCCAGTGGAACCCTGAGAGCCCTAGCTGCCCCTTCGTGTCTTCATAAGCATGCTTTGGAGTGGGGTAGATGCAAATACTGAATGGATCTTCACGTGCTCGGGACACACAGGGTTATTGGTCCAGGCTCTAACTCCCAGAATCCTCTCTGCTAAGCTGTTGTCAAAGAAGAATCCAGGAAGCATGTGAAGTCCAGGGAGCTGTACATCCAGAGAAGCGTGGCTTGTGGCCCACTAGGCTTGATCCCCGCAAGCATGGAGGGGCTACTGGGTTAGGTAACCCAAGTCCATGAATGGTGTCCTACGCTCCTACCTCAGGACATCACAGCCCCACAGCATGTCACTAGTGCGCGCACCTGCGTGCTTCTTGTGGATGCTGAGTCGTCAAACCGCGTCCTCAGTGTGCAGGACACAGGTGCAACTTGTTTTTATTTTTTACCTAAATTTGGCTGTCCTTCCCCTCCCCCCAACCGGTTCCACTTCTCCTTCTCTCACTAAGCCCCATTCTATCCAATAGCCAGGAGTGGGTCTGGGGTGTGAGTTTGCCACTTCTGGGGAAAATTTAGGAATTCCAAGTGAAATGTTCAACTCGAGATGGTCCCCTGTTGCCCTGGAGGTGACTTTGGATTCTGAGGCTGGGATATAGGGAGAGACCTTCTCCAAGGAAGCCCTTAGGAAGCCCAGATGTGCCCTCCTCACCCCAGGTGTGCCCTCCTCACCCCAGGTGAGCCCACCTCACCCCAGGTGTGCCCTCACCCCCAGGTGTGCCCTCCTCACCCCAGGTGCGCCCCTCCTCACCCCAGATGTGCTCTCCTCACCCCAGGTGTGCCCCTCTCACCCCAGGTGTGCCCTCCTCACCCTCAGGTGAGCCTACCTCACCCCAGGTGTGCCCTCCTCACCCTCAGGTGAGCCCACCTCACCCCAGGTGTGCCCACCTCGCCCCAGGTGTGCCCACCTCGCCCCAGGTATGCCCACCTCACCCCAGGTGTGCCCTCCTCACCCTCAGGTGTGCCCTCCTCACCCTCAGGTGTGCTCTCCTCACCCCAAGTGTGTCCTCCTCACCCCAGGTATGCCCACCTCACCCCAGGTGTGCCCACCTCACCCCAGGTGTGCCCTCCTCACCCTCAGGTGTGCTCTCCTTACCCCAGGTATGCCCACCTCACCCCAGGTGTGCCCTCCTCACCCTCAGGTGTGCTCTCCTCACCCCAGGTGTGCCCACCTCGCCCCAGGTGTGCCCACCTCACTCCACGTGTGGTATCCTCAGACTTTGTCTGCAGGAGTGAATCCTTTCTTACTCAATGTTACAGACAAACCAAGGGAAAGCACCAAGCTGGCAGGTGGTTTTGATGTGGCAGCAAGCCTCAGTTTCTATTGCTTGGTCCCTCCCTCTAGCAGTAGCTTGTGTTGTCTTCTGAGACCATCCCAACCACCAGCATTTGCCCCTTCCTGCGATCCTGAATGAGTACAGTCAGCAAATCACAGTGAGTATTCTGACTCAGAAGACCCAGATGCAGGGGAAACCACCCAAGTCACCATGTAGCCAGCCAATCAGGGAGTTGCAGAAGCCTCGGTTCCTTCTAGAGAGGACCCAGAGCCAGAGGGAGCCAGAGGGAGCCAGAGGGAGCCAGAGGGAGCCAGAGGGAGCCAGAGGGAGCCAGAGGGAGCCAGAGGGAGCCAGAGGGAGCCAGAGGGAGCCAGAGGGAGCCAGAGGGAGCCAGAGGGAGCCAGAGGGAGTCCCAGGCTGGAGCTCAAGGTTGTTGTGACTGGTTTGACTCTAAACCTTGATCTATCGGTGTGAATGTTCTTGGGTTTGCTGCAGAATATTGATGTATTTAATTACAGAATTTTGCCCCAGGTCCTGCTATGGGTGTTATGTAAGGAGTGGCACATGAATTGTGCATTAACTTTTGAAAGGCCTAAAGAGCTTGCAATCTGAACCCTTTGTGACCTTTGCTTGCTGGTTAACTGAGTGTGCCCTGGGGCTGCGGTGAACCCATTTGACCCTCAGGCTGTCAGAGGAAGTAGTGTAGAAATCTTAATAGGAGAGCAACAGAATGAAGTAGGCAGAGAGATGGGTTGGCAAGCTGAGCCAGCTGCAAAGGGCTCTCTGCTCTAAGCATCTAGCCAGCTGAAGGATCTTGGGAACATCTCCAGTCTAGAAAGTTCTGACTTTCACGCTTATATATAAGAAATACCAGTGTCTACTTCCTGCTAGCCCTGAGTTCTGCCTCCTGGTATAAACAGACACAGTGCAGAATGTTAAAGGTTTGATCCAGTGATTATTGTACATGTGTGTCACTCCCTCAGCATCTCCTGTGTGTCACACTTTGGGTAGTAAGTTTGGAAGGGTGGGGAAAGATGCCTCATTTGGGGGGGATCCTCAGACCAGACATGAGTCAGGCACAACACAGATTCAGACACCCCCCTTATTCAATGCAATGTGTAGAGGCAGGAATCTAGTTCTGAAAACTTCATGCATGAAAACAGAACTCAGGGGCTCTGTCCCCCACCCCCTCTGTATCACCAGGTAAAAGGGGAGAGAACTGTTTTCTCTGCCAAAGACTCTCACCCTATCCTTGACCTTGTATCTGCCAGCCTATCAATCAAGGTTGAAGGGGCCAATCAGAAGGCCTGAAGTCTTCCATCTGGGATAGGCAGATAGTATAAACTGACCCTTGATCTGCCTGGGGTGTTGCAGAGACAACCATAGAATGTTCTGGGTCCAATCTATCCACCAGGCATGCATATTCTTGACTCAGTTCCAATTGTGCCCTCACATCCTGGAAATCAGTCATCTTTTCTGACCACATTCACACGGCACTTGCTGCAGGGCAGCTCAGTGCTAGTACAAGAGTGAACAGAGCTGGTTCCTGGAGAGCTGGAGTGTGATCTGGAGAGGCAGGCAGGCTTAGGACTCTGTGAGCATTCTGGGAGTGGGTACTGGGGTGGGACATGGAGGGTTTTAGGCTGAGAGGAACGGCTACATCCACATTCTGCCAGTCATGACTCAAGGACCCCCTAGGGCTTGCGAATTGGATTTGGTTAGCTGGCACATGGCAGGTGCTCCCTGAGCAGGTTCCAGGTAAACAGACCATGTTGATCTCACGGTTCCTGCTTCAGGCTCTCACCTGAAGGGCCCTGCTCTGCAACCCATCTCTAGACCTATTGCCAGGATTCACACTCTTACATAAACCATGCCCACATTTATTTTTATTTTTTTAGTTATATGGAAGTGTGCTTGTCCTCATGTGGGCATGTGCACATGACTGCAGGTGCCCTTGGAGGGCAGAGGAATCGGATCTCCTGGAGCTGGAGTTACAGGTGGTTGGGAGCCACCCTAGGGGTGCTCAGGACTAAACCTGGATCCTCTGGAAGAGCAGCAAGTGCTCTAACCACTGAGCAATCTCTCCAGCTCCCACACTCACATTCCTGAGGAGTCTCTCAGCCCTTGGACTCACCAAACAATGGTCCTTTCTGCTTTGGGTCCACAGTTTGTTTCACTGGGACAAACCCTTGGGAACTTGGTGATGCCCTGTGTCTCTCTCATGCTGTTCTTGGCCTCTGTTGCTGTCATCTTTCAGGCTGTTCCCCTCGTAGCTGCTCGCTTACAGACTAGTCAAGGCTCAAGCCTCCAGTTCTGCAGTCAGGCTTGTGACTCTGTTTATTACCAAGTTTTTTTTTTTTTTTTTTAATCTGTTCTACCTATGACAACATTGGAAGCTTTATTTGCTATGAACAACAGGAATGAATAGGTAAGGAAGGAGAAAGGGTCTGGAGACAGTGGATTTCTCCTTCCCTGTGATCTTTATTCCAAAAGCAACTTTGAAACAAAAGAACACAAACGGGTTTTGATCTAGAAGAGCTTAGTTTATTTCTTCATTGTAACAATTAAGGAGGAAAGGTTTTGTAAATTCAATAAATAGAATAAATAGTATCCATCTCAAGCTCGGCTTTTCCGCACTGGCGTCTCTGTCTTCTGGAATGTCTGTAGGAGACTCTTCAGAAATGACAGTGTGTTGCCTGCTGTGGTCTGGTTGCATGGCTTTTCACAGGAAAAAAACTGCAGGAAGAGAAGTGGACAGGACAGAATGAGCATCGGCAGCTCACTCTGTAGCAGGACACACCTAGTAGCCCAGGACTGTCTCTCCTCAAGCCTGGGGATCAGTTGTTGGGCAGCAGAGAGGCGTGAGATGAGAGGAAAACAAGAAGGATGACCCTGGGCTAGCCGTGTTTGGTAAGACCGTGCAATTGTTAATTTGGGGTCACGATTCCAGGAGTCTGTGCACACGTGCACACACATGCACATACTACCCACTGAATGATCTTAAATGTCATTAGGGACAATTTTTTCTTGGAGATTCTTTGAGGACAAATATCTGTATATGCTCTTCCACCCCCCTGTCATTTCAAGGTCACATTATAACACCATAGTTCTAAGTAAGACTTTGGATTCACATAGACCAAGGTTTAAGTCTCAACTTTGTCTCTTTTTAAATACAATAGCATCAGAAAAATAACTTTCCTGGGTATCACTTTTCTCCTTATAGAGCTGGTGTACAGAGCTAAAACTGGCCTCTAAAGCAGGTGCTCAGCATAACGACACACGTAACATAGCCAAGGCAGGTGCCACTGGGGACAGAGATATGTGACTAGACTGGCTAACCACAGCATGTTGGACTGGACTACCAGTGCTCTCCTATGAAAGGACACACAGGGAGAAAGGACAGTGACCGGCCATTGCCCCAGGAACCAGGGTACATGCTGATAGTTGGTAGAGCAGGTCTACTTACCTAGACCTTGGTGTCGTATCTTCTACAAACCATTTCAGTCATTCAACAAACCAACAAAAAAACCCGACTTAGAGTCTACCACATCTTTGGTTTGTAAAGTGAATTTCTAGAATGACTTAGTGCTTCGTGAGCTCTAGTCTGACTCTTTAGAGTCTGGCTTTTTCTTACAACAAAGTGAAATAGTTTATTATCCATCAAGTGTAGAGAAGACATTGGCTGCTTGGGTGGACTCCAGAGCATAACTATCCCATTGCCGTGGTCTTGTTCCTAGTTAAATGTCTTACCTGCACTTTTCCAGCCTGGGCCTACCTACTCTAACTTTACCATCTTTTCTCACTTGCTTAGAGATGAGCAGACAGATGCTGCTCTCGAGTTTCTCTGCTACAGGCTCTGACCCAAAGGCCCTACTCCTTTGGTGACATCATCCATTCAGAAATCATTTGTCACGTGCGGACACAAAACTCACCGGACACTTCTTGTTCTTTAGATCTTCAACTGTCCTCTTCACCCGAAAGAAAAACATCAAGAGTTCTTTTTCCTGTGTGGCATTGGTCACCTGTGACAGTCCCTCCTGGAAGCATGGTGTGGTACAATCATCCTGGTAAATAACAAGGAAGTATGAGAAGGATTTATAAAAACTGCCTAGGACTGCTTTCAGAAAGAGTCACCAAGAGGACTTTAAAGAACAACTTAGTTTAACCAATGTTACCCAAACTATGTTTGGATCTCTTCCTTGCCACCCTAGGAAATGATCTTAAGTAATCTGAGATGAGGCCAATTTCCCAGTGACATTCTTGGAGGAGATTCCATGCAGGAAATGTGGGCCTGATGCACTAGCAAAGGCAGTGCTGTATCTGCCTTGCACCTGGTGGTCCTGTCCAGGTCCAGGGCTATCAGTTTGAGAATCCAGAGAAAGGAAAAGCATTTTCTCACACCAGCTGATGCATCAAGCCGTTGCAAAGGCTCATGTTTCCTGAAAGCTACGATCCTGCACCCAGAAGGGAGGGGACAGATTGGACCCTTCCCTGGCCATAGAAACCCAATGAATGGGGCTTCTGACTTCGACAGGATTCCAAGCTCAGCTTTTCCCTGGTCCAACTTGAAGGATGAGCCCTGCAGTGACTACAGGTCTGGGTGACTGCTCCCTCATCATAACCAGGAGTTAGGATAGTACCAGAGCCTCCCTGCTCCACCACCCCCCCCCCCCGCCAGGGTGGGAGTTGCTCTCTTAGGGTCCCATTCGGCATCAAACTTAGATATTGTCTTCCCAGAGGACGGTTGGGACCATTTGGCAGCCACTAAAGTCTAGCAGGAAGACAGAGAAGGAGGACGAGATGGTGAAGGGGAGGGGGAAAGAGTAGGAAGATGCCAGAGAAAGGAGGTGTGTGTGTGTGTGTGTGTGTGTGTGAGAGAGAGAGAGAGAGAGAGAGAGAGAGAGAGAGAGAGAGAGAGGTATCTAGATAGTCCATGCCTGATGCTGCTATTTTGTTTGTTTCATAAATCTGGACTTGCCAGCAGATGAATCAGCAAGCAATATTCATTTTTTTTTCATTTTGTACATGGCCATTTATCTCAGAAGACAGTTAACAAGTTTTAGACTATGGAAAATATTCAGATTTCTCAAGGGCATGATGCTAACTTAAACACATAGATGTGTGTATAATGGATATATAAATATAAGTTTTAAAGGTAGGGTCTATACTATTACAGTCCCACTTCAACAAGAATTTAGAATTTAGAATGTCAAGCAAATTGTGTTAGTTTTCTTTAAAGCATAAACAATGTCCTGTGACCTTTTTCTGTCTCTAGTCTCTACTTACAGATGGGACGGAGAGACACAAGCAGCTGGTCACCTGCAAGAGAGAAATCTCAGCATGAGCATTCTAGCTGTGAACACTGGGAGAAGTTTGGAAAGTTTTTAAGGTTATTTACTCACGTTGGTGCTGCAGCTGCATTTTGACAGTGGGTCGTCCTACAGTAGGCAAAGAGACAACCCCCAGTGAGTTAAGACCTTTGTCATCCTCCAGCGGATGGCTCTCCCCAGCCCCCAAAATCTACCTTCAGCTTTTCAATAAGGTGATTGGTGTGTTTGATGCCCCACGTGGCGCTGCATCTCTGGCCCAGCACAGAACCGAAGAGCAAAGCAGAGGCAAGGATGTATGTCACAAACATGTTGACAGGCGTCTGGAGCTCAGCCTACCAGCATCTTCCAGTCGGGCTGTATTTAAAGCTCTTCAAACTGGGAAAACCCTGACATCAAACTGATACCCAGTGCCCACTTTTTCTCTGTAAGTTGGGGCCAATTGAAAAAAAAAAATCAGTCTGAGTCACTTGACAAAGGCTGTCTTATGCCAGGAAATACCATTCCTCAGAAAAGATGCTTTTCAAATAGTCGGGTTTTGAAATACTAAAGGAAAAGTTAAAGATCTAGCCCCAACCCCCTTTAAAGGCAGGAATTTTGGTTGTGAGATTCAAAACACTTTCCATGAAAGCCCAGGTCTGTGTTTTCCCCTCCACATTAGTGGAAATGCTGATAGACAGTGAGTTATAGGGGTGGTAAAGAAGGGGTCATGCTGGGGATATCAGGGGAAAGCAAGGCTTGCCCTCCACTCATTGGGGTTTTCCTCTGGCTATTGGAGCCTCAGTTTACTTGATTGCTAGATGCTCACAGTATGTCCAGCCTAGGAACAAAAGTTCTACCTCATAGATACACCTCATTAGAAGTCACTCTATGCGAGTTATATGAAGGGCTGTTCCCTGTAAGGCCATGGATGCTGGAGTATATGGGGGGCTGTTCTCCGTAAGCACATGGATGCTGGAGTATATGGGGGGGCTCTTCTCTGTAAGGATACGGATGCTGGAGTATACAGGGGGCTGTTCTCTGTAAGCACATGGATGCTGGAGTATACAGGGGGCTGTTCTCTGTAAGCACATGGATGCTGGAGTATACAGAGGGCTGTTGTCTGTAAGCACATGGATGCTGGAGCATATGGGGGGGGCTGTTCTCTGTAAGCACATAGATGCTGGAGTATACAGGGGGCTGTTCTCTGTAAGCACATGGATGCTGGAGTATAGGGGGCCTGTTCTCTGTAAGCACATGGATGCTGGAGTATAGGGGGGCTGTTCT
>CM052714.1:6509446-6561243 GCA_028551405.1 Uromys caudimaculatus | reverse complement strand
CTGGAGTATATGGGGGGCTGTTCTCTGTAAGCACATGGATGTTGGAATATACGGGGGGCTGTTCTCTGTAAGCACATGAATGCTGGAGTATACGGGGGGCTGTTCTCTGTAAGGACATGGATGCTGGAGTATACGGGGGGGACTGTTCTCTATAAGCACATGGATGCTGGAGTATACGGGGGGGACTGTTCTCTGTAAGCACATGGATGCTGGAGTATACGGGGGCCTGTTCTCTGTAAGGACATGGATGCTGGAGTATATGGGGGGGCTGTTCTCTGTAAGCACATGGATGCTGGAGTATATGGGGGGGCTGCTCTCTGTAAGCACATGGATGCTGGAACTGTACTTGTCTGGCAAGTGTTATGTGTGTGTGGAGGTCAAGAGACAGTCTGGGGAAGTTGATTCTCTCCCTCTGCCTTGTCTCTGAGGCAGGGTCTCTGTTGTTTTGACTGTGATGTATATTCCAGGGCAGCTGGCCTTCGAGTTTCTGGACAATTCTCCACTTCAGTCTGGATCTGCACCTCTCTCTGACAGGACTCTGGAGAGATCAGTGTGGCAAAATCTACTTCTCAGAACTTTGTTGCAGCATTTTGTTCAGTGTTATGGTAGGGCAAATTCCATTGCTCATTTTAATCCTGGCTACTTACATCACCTAGAAAGTTCTGCCCTGACCCGTTGTCCTTGGGTCACCGCCCTGCTACCACCCAGAAGAGATGGTGCAGAGATGGCGTCTATACCCATGGGTCCTTCTCAGGCTGGTCACCTAACTTTTCCAGTTCCAAGGAATCAGGCTGGCGGTATCATCCATTCTGGGCTTCCTCCCAGAAAGCTAGCACTGTTCAATTTGGACAGTGTAGTCCAGTAGTTAGCCACAGTTTGGAAGTCTGGTCTGATCTGGTCCTGTCTCACCAGGCGCTGACCTCCCTCAAGACATGTTGCTACCTTTTTCTGCCTCATTGCACTTAGCCTTGCTAAGCTCTGCCTGGACTGCCCCTCCTCAGCTCTCTCCTACAGGGCCTGCTCTCCTTCTCCAGGCTTTCCCTAACCACAGGAATTATTGCAAATGTATGTATCTAAATCTCCTTAAAATCAATACCTAGTGATTGGATGTATTTGTGAGCCACCCTGTGCTGATACTTCAGTGCATGGATACAATGTGTCCTTATCACCCATGACAACTGGTTTCTACCTCCTACCACTTCTGTACATTGAAAGCCTTTTCAGAAACAGATTTTTAAACTTTTATTTTATATACATGACTATTTTGTCTGCATGTGTGTAAATGTATCACACGTATGCAGTGCCCATGGAAGCCAAAAAGGCATCGGATACCCTGGAACTGGAGTTACAAATGGTTGTAAGGTGCCCTGTGGATCCTGGGAATCAAGCCCACGTCCTCTGTCAGAGAAGCCAGTACTCTCAACCTCTGACTCATCTCTCTATTCCTATATTTGGAATCTCTGGGTTCTTGTGCTTTGGTGAACTCCTATCTCCTCCTGATAGGCTATAGTGCGCTGGAACCCCCTCCTTCCATCCAACTGTGTCTTGGCACCTGCTACCCAGCATCTTTTAATCTCTCTTCTCCGCCCTTTCCTACCTTCCAGGGTTATTATTCCACTCTTGTCTGCTGTGAGACCAACATTTTTAGTTTCCATGTGTGGGAGCTCCTTGATTTTCTGTGTGGCCCATTTCACACAGAATTGTCTTCTAGTGTGTCCATCCTGCCACAGGTGGCAAAATTTCAGTGTTATGGTCGGACAAATTCCATTGCGCATGTGCGCATACACACACACAAGCACAGACATTTTCTCTTTTTCTGACTGTCATAGACTTGGACGTTGCTCCTACATCTGAGTTGTTGAATTAGCGCCACTCTCTGTTGCATGCTTCTAGTCCTTTTCTTTCAGTAGAACCAGGAGTAGGATTGTGGATACTCCGGCCAATCTGACCTTCATCATTTTGAAACGTTGACACTAAGCTGTCTGGACTGATCTACCTTCTCAGCAGCAGTGCCCAAGTTCTACCCCGCCTCTTGACAGTCAACATTTACTACTTTTTTAGATAATGGGTAAGATTATCAAGTAAAAGAAATCAAAGGCATATAAATAGGAAGAGAAGGAATCAAATCACCTGTTATGAAATAATATGATGTATAGATTTAAAAAAAAAAATCAGAACTTTTCAAACTCCACCAAAAGACACAGGTAAAGGAATTCAGTGAAACTGAAGGATATAAAAATCCTTCATAATCCAACATAAAAGACCCCCATATTTTATATACTAATAATGAACTTCCTCAGAAGATAGGAGGGGCATTCTACCTATTCACAACATAGATAAAGTTAAAGAAGACAAGGTAACTGCCTTGGGATGAGCCAGGTCTGGGAGGGCAAGTCCATAGTCCTAGTTACTTAGGATGCTGAGACAGCAAGATGGTGCGAACCATTCAGGGGCAGCAACAAACAAACCCCCAAAATCTAGAAATAATTCAACTGAAGAAGTAACAACAAGTCATGTAGTGAAAATTACAAACCACTGAAAACAGAAACTGAAGATGGTCTGTGTACACACAAGGGAAACCCGCATAATGAATATATTTAAAATATCTATACTGCCCAAAGTAGTTTATAGGTTTAATGCAATGTTCATCCAAATACCAAAGGAATTCTTAAAGAAATAGGAAAAAAACAGACTCTAAGTTCATTAAGGTGCTCAACAATTACTGATTAAGTGACTGATAAATTTGCTCTTGTGAAAATTCATATGTGTATATACTATATTTCTTTTAATAGAATTGCTATTATAAAAACCAATTCAAAATATAAATTATTATAAAATATGTATGAAATTTAGTCATAACCAACACATCATTCTCAGCAGACAATTAACTAATGTCTTAAGCTGAACGTGAAAGCATTTGAGAAGTGAGAAGGTGACTGTTCTGAGCCCTTGGTGCAGGGCTTGCTCTCATCATTGAGGCTGCACAACGAAGGGCTGTGGGGTGGGGACTCCCATCCTGTCACCCCCACGCACTCACTTATGCAAATGGAGCAGACTAAGGACCACCAGGAGAGCGCTGCAGTTGAACTCACCATTGAGACAGCAGGCGCTGTCCAAGCCCTGTGCAACTTTCAAAGCTCTGCTTCTAGGATTTTTCTCAACATCAGAATGCAAGTATGCAAATGACTGGCAGCAGGAAATACGCCCAACTTGAAAATGACTCACTGACATTACCTACAGGGGAGGCTGGGGAGCTGAATGCAAGCCCAGATCAAGTGCAGATAATATCTTTCACAATAAATGACAGGAGACAAAAATCAGCCATTTATTTTGTTCCAAAGATAAAGCTCAACACACTTATTTTGTGATTAAAAGGCTACTGTGTCATGGATTATTTCTACAACAAAATGGCTATTTGTTCTAGGAAATCACAACACAAAATGATCCCCCAAATGTTTTTCTTAAATAGCTAAATTTCCAAACCATTCCACATTTTACTCTAAACAGTAGAGAGATAACTAGTTCCAAGAATCTTTCAGCACTAATTTCTTTGTCAAATAGTTATTCTTAGATCAATATTTCTCATCAGCTATCTGGGGGTAAACCCCTCTGGATACACTTTTCTCCAAAGGAGGGTACTTTTTAACTGGACACCATGGGCCGCTCCCCAGAATCTCTCCTAAACCAATTCTTTGGCTGATGCGGGAATGCTGTTCCCCATTGACTGGCCATGAAGCTCTCCCTAGCCTGAGACCTATTACTCTTTTGTCCTTTCTCAGTCCCTGCCCCTGCCTAAGAACTGCCCAGCCTGTCTTTGTAAAGGGAATTCTCACACCCCACTACCAGCATAGTCTATCACTGCCTGAAATTTGCCTGTGCCTCTCAGACACTGCAGGGAGCCCTTTGCTCTGGTTAATTTATTGATGTCCACATGGCTCAGAAAAGCTAATGATTCTTGTGGCCACGTTGGAAATCTTAGACTCAGTTAAATGTTCATATTAAGCACCCTTCTGTATTTGCTCACAATGGGGTCTCTAACCTTTTTCTTTAAAAAAAACAAAAAAACAAACAACAACAACAACAACAATAACCCCCCCTTTTTTTTTATAGGAAAAACAGATAAATAGACGCCAAGGCACAGAAAGACATGTCTTAGTCCCAGAATTCACAGCTTGAATAAAATGTAGCAAATCCCAAAGCTTGTGTGCTTGTGGACCATGTCAGGAGTCAATTTCCATTTATACTGACCCACCCCACAAATCCCATATCCCAAGATCACTTAATATAATCAGAAAGTCGGTGTAACCTGAAGTGTACGGTGTACTGTGTATGGTGTATGAGGAGTATGGTGGTTGGTGGATGATGGATATGTACAAGGGATATGGTACATGGGGGATGGTGGATGGTGGATGGTGGATGGTGGATGGTATACAAGGGGTGGTGGTTAGTACTCTCTGTCAACTTGACAGAACCTAGAATCACTAGAGAGATAAATCTCTGGGCATGTCTTTGAGGAATTATCCAGGTTAACTGAGATAAGAGGACCCCCTCATTCCATGAGTTGGGGATCCTGAACTGAATAGAGAGAAGAAAATGGGGTTGGAGAAATCGTACAGATGTTAAGAGAGCACTGGCTGCTCTTCCAGAGGATCGGGGTTTAGTTCCCAGAACCCACATGGTGGCTCACAACTGTCTGTAACTTCAGTACCAGGGGATCTGAGGCCTTCTTCTGGTCTCTGTGGGTACCAGTTATGAGTGTGGTACACAGACACACATGCAGACTAAATACCCATACACGTAAAATAAGTTTAAAAATGCTTTTAAAAATGAGAAAGGGAGATGGGCACAAGGAGCCATCAGCTTCCTGACTGTGACTAGCTGACTTCTTGCACCTACAGCCATGTATGTTGCCACCAGGATGGACTATATACACCCCCTCACCCCCCATCCCCCCAATCCCAGCTGCTATAAGCAAAATAAAACCTTCTTTAAATTACTTTTTTCAGGTGTTTGGTCACAGTAAGGCAAGTAACTAATACGTGGAGGTAGATACTATAGAAATTGTGTTACTGTCAGGAACTGCCATCACAACATTGTAACTTGAGGGAAGGATTGATTTCATCTCACAGTTTGGGGTTATAGTCTGTCATGGCAGGAAGGCATGGGGGTGGGAACAAGTGGCTGGTTACATTGTATCCACAGTCTGAAAGTAGAGAGCAATGTCTGCTAATTCCCAGCTTGGTCTCTTTTGATTCAGACCAGGATCTGAGCCTAGGGAATGGAGCTACCCACATTTAGTGTGGGCATTCCCGAGTTAGTTAATGCAATCTAGAAACTCCCTCACAGACATGCCTAGAGGTTTGTCTAGGTGAATCTAAATCTCATCAAGTTGGAAATCAGTATGGGTGATCAGAGGTCTGTTTCTGGACTAAGTCTGCTCCAGTGAAATGTTTCTTCATACTGGTGTTGCCAAAATCTTATTTCTGTAGTTTTCTAAATGTCTTAATGGATGGTAGAGAACACATGGCTACCTTTTAATTTTCAGTGCTTAGTTTAGGTCCTTGCACATGGTGAGTGAACATATCTCCAGCACTTACTGTTCGTTCTTACAGAGCAGTTTAGATAGTAGCAAACATTTATATTTCTAAATTGTCCTTAAAATCTATTTGATGATACCTCCACTAAATACTATGTGGAATGTATTCAATTAAAATGAATTTGAGAGGTATTGGACCTCTCTTCCTAAAGCTTAGTTATCACTATATATTTGACTGTGTTTTTTTTTTTTTATCTCCCTCAATTAAGTTTTATAGCTTTATTATTTTTTTTAATTCATGTAAGTTCCATGCATTTTACAAAGTTTCTTCCTAGGTTCACCCATCTACTCAACAGCATTTATTGAGGACCTTATATCCTGAGCATTGTTCTGGCCTCTTAGGATTCAGAAGGGAACAAAAAACAAATTCCTAGTTCATGCAGCCTACATTGTAGAATGCACAGAAAGACAATGAGAAACAAATGGAAATAAACACACTAGTACTATGTCAAGGGGTGAGATGCGCCCAGGAAGACAAAAGCCAATAACGAGGCAGGGGATAGAGAGAAGAGCAGAGCTGAGGTCTATTGTGCACCCAGTGAAAGGCTCTCAGGTGATGATGATTTGGGCAGAGGCTCAAAGGAAATGAGCAAGTCATGCACATAGCTTGTGAAACAGTGTCTCTGGCAGAGAAAGAAAAGGATAGAAAACACGAAAGCCTCATGGCTCCAGTGTGCCTACCATGCAAGAGGGACAGACAGCAAGGTAGCTAGCTAGTGTTTCTATAGGTTGAGGCAAAGAATTGGGCATAGTTATGGTCAGAGGCAAAAGGGCAAATCTCAGCCCTATAGGCAGGGAAGGTGGATTCCAGATTCTACCCTGAGGAAGGTGGGAGCCCCTGGTGGGCGGGGGAATGACATGACACAAACTGGTCTCTACTTAGGAAGGCTCCTCTGGCTGTTGCTTGGAGAACAGCTGGAGAAAGAGCCGAAAGGATAGGAGATGAGATCCGTTTACAGGCATCCCTTTTAGGGTGTTGTTGCAATTACATGTGTGAGACACAGTGGAGACCTGACCCATTGTGGATAGCTGTAGTGGGAAATATTAAAAATGAGACCGGCACGTTCCTGTGCTCAGGCTGGCAAATGCTGGGCCACAGCAGATCTCCCACCGGGGATCTCACTCTCTCAGCCCGCCAACTCTCTGGAGCCCAGTCTCTTGGCAGATCTCTGCCACCAGGCTGACACAATAACTGCCTGCCCCATGGTCAGCCATCTCAACACCCAATTGCCGGTAGAATTAAAACTCTTAAGCATATAGTTAACCAATCAGATTTATGTATCAATAAAAACACAATTTACAAGATGCCAATACAATAATTTCAGAGCCAATTGATAATGTTTAAAAGCTGTCCACCTATATTAGACAACTTATTCCAAACTTCTAACCTTTATGATAACATAACCATTGGTGGCGCTATGCCAGTTCACGTCCGCTGCCATCTTCCTTCTCCCCCTCCAACCTGGAAGTCTCTCCTTATGTGCCCAGTGATTGGCTCTTTTATTCATTAGGGGATTGGTTCACAAAAAGTCACAGGTGTAACTCACTCCTCCTCTGAAGCCCCTCCCATGAGGTTAGAATTAGAATACAAAAGGCCCCAGGGCTATTCACAACAGATAGCACTGGCAATCAGCATCAAACTCAGAATCTTTTAAGGTGGTGTTGGGTAAATGATGAGAGACAGAGACAGAGACAGAGGGAGAGAGAGAGAGAGAGAGAGAGAGAGAGAGAGAGAGAGAGAGAGAGAGGCCAAAAGGACTCCAAGGCCTTTGCCGGGAAGCTGGTAGGGGTGATTGTCAGCTAGGTAAAGAATACTGCTGGTGTGGATTGAATGAAGTGCTTGCTGCTCACATGCCTGAGACCGGTTGGGTATTCTTCTCATGGTAACAGGGGAAGAATATCAAGCTCAAAGCTCAGGGTCATGCCAAGCTCTGTTCTAACCACATCTGCCAAGTCCGCAGAGCCAAAGTGAGTCATAGGGCTGATGGAGGGCTGATGGAGGGCTGAAAGCAACCCCTTGGCCGCTGCTCAGAACTCTGGCAGATGACACAGCAGAAAGCATGGGTATGGGAGAAGAGTGGGGTTAGAGCCAAATGCAACCCGCCACAACAGAAAAGTGTTAGCATGTTATCTTCTCCCCACCAGCTCTCTCGTGTCTTCTAAATGCTCATTTTCCTAGAACATGACTGTTGTAGAGAGTATTTAATCTCAATCAGGGGCCTTCTACCACACCTTTGAGCATTTATTTCTTAGATAAAAGACATACACACAACCTTTATATTTAGAATAATCCTTAATCAGCACTAGAGATGGGCAGATACTTTTATGCTATTAGAATCTATTTCCTATGAATAAATCCTGAGTTATTACTTACTATGTTTCATCTGGGCTGCTCTTAACTCCAATTGGCCAGCCCTTGAGGCCATGTTATCTTGATTACTAACCCATGGTGCCTTCCTTCTTCCCCACCTTCTCCCTTCCCTCCTGATCTCCTTTGACTTCAAACCTGGGAACTCCAAGCCCTGCCTTTCTCAATCCTGCCCAGCTATTGGCTGTAGGCATCTTTATTCATCAATTAGAAATAATTTGGGAGCAAGGTCACGTAGTGTCACTTGGGTCTGCGTGTGGATTCTCCCTCTCTGGGACAACCAGACTTTGGGGGTCCACACTTAGCATTACAATACATAGCAATAGACCAAACCTCAGCATATGACCTGGGATTTGTTGAAAATAAAAATTAACAAATTATATACTCTACCAAATTTTCTCTTTAATAAAACATTGTAAAACATATTTTGTACTTTACATAGATTTAAGAGGGTTTTTGTTTTTGTTGTTGTTTTGCTTTTTCAAGACAGCTCAAGGCTGTATAGCCTTGACTATCCTGGAGCTTGCTCTGTAGAACAGGCTGGACTTGAACTCACAAAGACCTACCTGACTCTGCCTCCCAAGTGCTGGAATTAAAGGTGTGTACCACCACCACCCAACTCCTTTCTTTCTTTTCTTTTTTTTTTTTTTTAACCTGCTTAATTTTCACTGTATATCTGCATAAGAATGATTACTAATAACAATGAGACAGAGTCAATGTTAGGCTGTCTTGAATTTTCCCCTGCTAAGGAAATTAATCCAATACTTTTCAATTTAGCCTCAGTCAAATGTTTAGGACAAGGGCAAAAAGCAACTACATTCTTTGCCAAAATATCGCAAGTATGGTCTCTAGCCCAGTTGTTAACATTTGTTCCCTGTGAAACTTCTTCTACTCCATTTCTGCATCTCTCTGGCCTACATTCCTCTTAGAACTGCTGTCTTCCAAGATCCGACTAGAATGGCCCATGAAGACCATCTCACAGCATCCAATTGCTTTCCTAATCCAAAATCCCAAAGGTTTCCACATTCAAAGAAAGCTAGTCAGGCCTGTCACAGCTGTCTTAGTTGCTTTTCTATTGTATGATAAGACACCATGACCAAGGCAATGTACAGAAGAAAGAGTTTATTTGGGGGATTACTGTCTCAGAGGGTTATGACTGTCATAACAGGTAGCATAGCAGTAGGCAGGCACACAGCCATAGTGCTGGAGCAGAAGCTCAGAGATCACATCTTGATAAGCATGAGGCAGAGAGGCACTGGGAATGCGAGAGGCTTTTGAAACCTCAAAGCCTGCCCCTAGTGACACACCTCCTCCAACAAGGCCACACCTCCTAGTCCTTCCCAAACAATTCCACAAACTGGGCACCATGTATTCAAGCATATGGGCCCACTGAGGCCTATTCCTATTTGAACTACCACACTAATTTGACACTACATATCTTTCCCTTATTATCTATTTGATTTAAGTTTATTTTTATTTTTACCATTTCTTTCCAGCTCTGTGGGTTGCCCATTTGTTTTATTTTCTGCACAAATAGTATCTACAATAGCTCTTTTGGCAGGTACAGCCACACATTTAAAACATGTTCTGCCGAGTCCTCATAGCTTCCTGTGAGGCATCATAAGGGGTCTTTAAAGCATAATGGCCTGAGCCAGAGAGCCTCTGCTGCTTTTGTGTGGGGCAGTGGTCTGTGGCAGGCAATCTGGCACCTGGTTGAGCACAGGCCGAAAACTCTGGGAGACCCAGTGGAACAATCCACAAGGGACCAGAAAATGTTTTTGCCAATGCTCCCGGAAGACTTTTAAAACAGCTACAGCCTCCACAACTCCTGCAGAGAGGCCTGTCGTGTGAGATTTGTCATGTAGGAGCAATGCCAAGCCCTCCCACATGCAAATAAGGTGCCCCTAAGCCCTCAGACCAAGCCAATGGGAAGTATCTGTTGTCAAACCCCTGGCCCCTCTCAAATAGTATATTAGACCATCCCAACCTGTATAGGAGAGATCCCCATCCAGAAGGAATAAAGGTGTGAGAACTACTCTGTCGTCCAAGAGCTTCTATCATAAGAGCTGTAACACTGTTGCTTGGGAAGGATGCTCTCCCGAATGCCACCAGAAGCTTCCCACACTCCGCTGGCTAGTCGGCCTCTCGTGGGCTCAGCCCGGCCCAACTCAGCACAGGGTGGAGGGTGCAGCATCTTGGAGCAACCGAGGTGGCAACTGCGGAGACTGGGGCGGAGGAGACTCTGTCCCTGCTCGAACTCTCCCCTTTGCCTGAGCCCTCGCATTTGGCCAGGCCAGAGATCCTGAGGAAGGCTCCCAGCATGCAGGTCAACACTTTTGTATACATGTGACCTTATGCATATCAATTCTGCCTTAATTTCCTCATCTGTAGAGGGGATGATGTTAGAATCTGTATCACTGGGTCACCATTGAGCCCCCTTATAGGGAAAGGATCAATGATTTGTGCATATGAAGCATACGAAGTCCCCACAACAGTGAGGGACCCACTTAGCACTGTGGAAGTGGTTGATCCCATTGTCTGAAGATGAGAAAATAAAAGCTTGAAAAGGCCTTGGAATGGGATCTTATGGCTGCTCTAGGGAAGCAATCATCTTCAGAATACAGCCTACTCAACCACTCTTTTTTATTTTGATATCTCTGTGTGCGTGCATGCGTGTGAGTGTGTGTGTGTGTGTGTGTGTGTGTGTGTGTGTGTGCTGTGTATGGGCTGAGTGCATGTGTGGTGTGTGTGTATTTGTGTGTGTGTGGTGTGTGTATGTGGTGTATGTCTGTGTGTGTGTAGGTACGTAGGTGTATGGCATGTGTGCAGATCCCCTTGGAGGCCAGAGAGGGTACCAGATTCCCCAGAATCTGGTGCTACAGCTGTAAACTGCCAGACATGAATGTTGAGAACCAAACTTCAGTCCCCTGGAAAAGCAGCAGGTACTTGTAACTACTGAGCCAGCTCCAGCCCCTCAGTGTAATGTTTAAAGTTTCTATCTTCAGTGTTGTCTCTCCTTTGGAGGAAGTTACTGCTGTTTCCTCTCTTCAGGAAACACCTTGATTCTTCCTATCTACATGACTGTTTTAGTAAGGGTTTTACTGCTGTGAACAGACACCATGACCAAAGCAACTCTTACCAGGACAACATTTAATTGGGGCTGGCTTATGTTTCAGAGGTTCAGTTCACTATCATCAAGGCAGGAACATGGCAGCATCCAGGCAGGCATGGCGCAGGAGGAGCTGAGAGTGCTACATCTTCATCTGAAGGCTGCTAGCAGAATACTGACTCCCAGGCAGCTAGGACAAGGATTTTAAAGCCCATGCCCACAGTGACACACCTACTCCAACAAGGCCACACCTTCTAACAGTGCCACTCCCTGGGCCAAGCATATACAAACCATCATAATGACCTTCCCTAGAGAAATTTACAAATATGCAGGGAGTGTCTAGTTATGGCTGCCCTTGGTATTCCTGACCAGTATGTAGTTGGCTCATTCAATCTTAAAATCACATTCTCTACTTTAGTTTTTTTTTTTTTTTAAACCTTTTAGTTTTTTGATGTCAAAAGTATAGCTTGCCAACCTTCTCAATCCTCATGCTATCTTGATAGCTCATCTGAGGTCATTGGTCATGCTGCTTCTCTGTCCTGAGGTGTGTCTTTCCCCTCCTCTCCCATAAGATGTTCTTTGGAAGAAAACCACTGCACACTGGCTGCACTTAGGTTGTCACCAGCTGTGCCCTGCCTCCTCAATGGCTGTGTGTCTTTACAATAATTTAGAAATCTTACACATGAGATATTGGTCTCCCAATTTATCAAGTAAAGTATTTACCAATAGAGATTTGCGGATAAAGTATATTTCATCTTATAGTTTGATGATGCTTTACTTATTGCTCACATAGTTCCAAGTTTGACCACCAGGAGCTTATTGATGTTGTCTTCTGTGTACCCTTTGAGTTCATCAGTATGGCTTTTAAAATTTAGTATTCGGAGGGAAACGTCCTCCCTCTTTCCCTGTCTTCCCTTTTCTCCCTCCCCACAACCCCCACTCCTTTTCTTCCTCTTCACCCTCTCTTTCTTTTGCTCCAGGCTCATATTGTCTACTCTTTCCCCACTCCTAGAAGCTTCCTTTTCTCTAAAGAAGAAATGGCATTAGGTGTGAAGATGGTGCCAGGGGTGCTCATTGCGGTTAGCGTCCCACTGAGACTTGTCTTCAGTGATTTTTTTTTTTTGAACGTGGTTTCCATTCTCTAACAACCTGCTCTCACTGTATTGATACAATGTAACATTAAGAATGATAATTAGCATAGGAAATAGCTCGAGGCTGCTCTTTAGGAAGAGCCTTTGTGGTGGGCAAGAGCCGTTGGCACTGGGTGATCCATTTAAACTGCTGAGTATTTTTATGCATCTGGTAATGTTTTTTGTTTCATGAATGCAAATAGATTTTTGCTCAGAAAGATAATAAAATCGGTATCAGTAGCAGAGATAATCTCCAGCTGGGATTATGTAAGTCAGTATAATTTCTCTTCATTTTTCCAATGTAATTTTCCTCATCCTTAACAAAAGCAGAGAATAATTTACGTATGTATTTTAAAATTTCCTCCATTTGTGAATGGTTGTTTGTGTGCTGAAACATGGGACTCAGAGACAAAACTTTTGAAAGTCGATTCTCTGCTTCCATCCTGTGGGCTCTGGGACTGAACCAGATCTTCAGTCTTGGGGTCCCCAGGCATTCCTTAGCGCGTAGAGACTGAGGGAGGGGGTTATGATCTGAGAGCTCCTCCTGTCACCTGCTTCTGTATTAGTTGGAGGCTGGTTGATTCAGCACTTCTCACAAGGGGGCACCTGGTCATTACAGATCTCACGAACCCAGCTCATGAGCAAGGTTGATGGCCCTGTTCTGCTCAGCCTTCAGTACCTATTTTGGGTACTTGAGGTAGATGGAAGATTCAAAACCACTTCCTCATGGCCTGATGGTATTACCTGGCTGCTGGCGGGAAGGTGACAATGGCTCAGGGCTTGACTCTAACCCTGACCCTTGGCGGGCACACCTCGGCTTGGTATACCTGCTTAGTCTTGCACCATGAACCCGATTTTGAATATGATAAACTTGAAATTAGGGATTTTTCATAAGTTGGAAATATATAGGGGGCTCCGAGTGGGAAGTGTCTGGGCTGGTGAGATGGCTTGGTAAGTCAAAGCACATGCTATAGGCCTGATGACCTGAGTTGGGTCCCTGGGAGTCACATGGTAGGAGGAGGGAACTGACTTCTCACTTCCACAAACCTCCATGATGTGTGGCCCCAGCTGCCCACCTGTGCGTAAATGAAACACTTAAAAAATTTAAATTCCAGCCGGGCAGTGGTGGCGCATGCCTTTAATCCCAGCACTTGGGAGGCAGAGGCAGGTGGACTTCTGAGTTCAAGGCCAGCCTGGTCTACAGAGTGAGTTCCAGGACAGCCAGGGCTACACAGAGAAACCCTGTCTCGAAAAACAAAAAATAAATTCCTTTTACATTCTAAGCTTTAGTTAATCTATTAGTTTATCTTTGAGATAAGATCTTACTACGAAGCCCTAGCTGGCTTGAACTCATTATATCGACCAGGCTGGCCTCAAATTCACAGAGATCCACCTGCCTCTGCCTCATGAGCTCTAAAATCTAAGGCATGCACCAGAGCTTGTGTTACTTGGGCGTGGAGAACTGAGCTGGTGTCCTTTGGAGGAGCAGCAAGTGTCTGAATTGTGAAGCCATCCCATCTGTTTCTAAAGTTTAAAATAAAAGAAAACTCAGTCTGCTGTTCTGTAATAGTTCTTTCAACCTTTCCTATAAACTAGCTCTTGACTTAAATACTATACATATACTATGTTATTATAAACCCCACATCAGGTCTACAGTGAAGGCATTGTCACCAGATAATATTCCAGAGGGACATCAGAGAGGGTACACAGCTTTGCAGCCTCTGGCCATCTGATACCCTAAGAAGCTTGCACACGCTCCCACGAGCCGCTTGACTCAGTTGCTCCTTCCCTCCCCACGGCTCTGTGACAGGACAATGTGTTGAAGTGACTTCCTCATCTTGCTTCAGATCTGCTGACTCTCTCTGGGCTTGGCCCCAAAGACACCCTTGGCCTTTTTCTATTTCTGCTTCTCACCACACTCCCTTGAATGGACTACATACAGCCCAGTGACAAACTCCTTGGCCCTATCTCAATTGGATTCAACAGGTCAGATGGAATGGGTGACATGAATAAATATATCTACAACGGCCACAGTCACAGATGGCAGTGGAGGTCAAAAGAGGAGGGGTGGGTACCAGGAGCTCAGAGTGGAGGTGGAGGAAGGCAGAAGGATGTGGGCATCTTTTATACCCCAGGATTTTGCTTCACTGTCAGAAACTGGAGAGTATCTCTGGTGATACTCCCACCACATCCAGCCCACCTGAGACGTGATGTGTACTATCTGGCAAAGGTCCGCCTCACCCGAAAGTTTGCACTTCAGTGTGTACCTGAAAGAATGATAGTATTTTCCAGGTTTATTTCAGAAAGTGATAGGCAAAGCAGAGAGAGAGAGAGAGAGAGAGAGAGAGAGAGAGAGAGAGAGAGAGAGAGACACCCTGTCTTCGTGATGCTCAGTAAGAGGTGACTGCGGAACCCCTGGAGTGCTTGTACATGGTTCTCAGTAACCACAGGGACTCTCCAATGGCCAGGACTTACTATTACAGTCAGCTACTGGAGTTTCATTTTGGCTCAAAGAGCACAGTATTCGCTGTCTTCCTTGAAAATAGTGGCATGCGTTTGTGAATTTTCTTTGCCAGGGGTCCTGTTTGGTCAGCTGAGTTTATTTATGATCTAGAAAAAGTAGTCCCTAGTGTCTTTCTAGGAAAATTCAACACTCCCGGTGACGGTCTGTCTGGGTTAGGATCCGGTTATGTGTTGGGCTCTTGTTCCAGTCAGACCTTCCGGAAACACTTGAAGCAGCTGAGTATTCTCTGTCTGGAAACCTGCCGTCTCCTGGACTCACCGCACATTACTAATTTTCTTCCGGTCTCAAATGCAATCTCATTTCTGTGGGCTCTGAGGTGTTTTCATGTTTTAATGGGTTGTCCTAGGTCAGGTAGTAATATGTGAGGTAGTCCTGATCTTTCTTGCATGACTTTAAGTCCTCGTCCAGTCCAGAGTGTTTGTTACTCAGCCACATGCCAAAGACCCAGATGCTGTCTCCAGCCTTAATGGCTTCATGGACCACAAACTCATGTTGCAAGTGTGAGATGTTTCTATATGAAAATAGCTTGTTTTTTTTTTTTTTTATTTAAAAAAGTCAGATCACTCCTCAACCACCCAGGTGTAGAAGTAGATTCCTTTACTGTACGTAGATTCAGTATATAAATGGTAGGCTGCCCTCCACACTGTTGGCTATGTTGTGAGGCTAGCTATCCTGGGCCAGAAATATGCAGTAGGAGAAATTCAATTTGGAAGCCTACCTCATCTAGTGCCAAGACATTGTGAGAAGAGGGACAACATGGGGACAGAGGGAGACATAGGTGACTGTCTTTACTCTCCTAGCCCTAGTCAGTCAGAGGAGATATGCTCTAGATCTTGAGAGGACAATGAGAGTGTGTTTGCTTGTTTTGCTTTGAGGGCCCCTGTATTGGTCCGGGCTCTCTAGAGTCACAGAACATATGGAATGTCTCACTATATTGATGGAATTTATTATGATGACTTACAGTCCAACTAACCCAACAATGGTCAGCTATGAATTGGAAGTCCAAGAATCTAGTAGTTGCTCAGTCCCACGAGGCTAGTTGTTTCAGCCGGTCTTCTGTAGAAGTAGGTTCCAACAGATGTGCTGGCAAGAAAATGCAAGCAAGGGAAGAAGAGTGAATCTTCCTTCTTCCAATGTCCTTATGTAGGTCTCCAGCAGAAGGTGTGGCCCAGATTAAAGGTGTGTACCACCACGCCTGGATCTGGGACTTGTTTTGTCCAAGGCTGACCTTGAACTCAGAGATCTCCTTGCCTTAGTCTCCTGGGATTAAAGGCGTGTACTACTTTGCCTGGGCCTAAGATTTTCATAGCCACTGTGCCTCAAGATCTCCATGCCAAGATCCAGGTCAGAAACTTGTGTCTTCCAGCCTCAAGATCTGGATCACAGGTGAGCCTTCTAATTCTGGATTGTAGTTCACTCCAGATATAGTCACGTTGACAACCAGGAATCACCACTACAGCCCCCAAGAGGCAATTATCCCCCATTTAATCATTACGCCACTCCCCTGGGCATTGGGGAAAGGTGGTGATAGCATGCCTGAGTACATTCAATGGTATAGTCAGATAGAGTCAGAAGGGGGCTGGAGCTAGGTAAAGCTCCATTCATTTTCCTGCACAGGGACGGGAGTCAGAAACCCCCATGCTATCAAAGGGTTTCTATACCTCATCTGGGTAGAAACTTAGGAGACAACATTTACAAGGGACAAGGGACCTTGGCCCACAGAGCTGGGAACTGGGTTAAGGTATGACAGCTATCAGAAGGTATACTGGTTCAGCTTGTATAAGCTGTGTCAGTCAGGGAGTCTCAGGGACTTCAGCAGGACTCATCCAGTCACAGCTGGATCCCAGGTCCAGCAGGGAAGGTCAGTGGGTTGAGCATTGAAGACCCAGAGGATGTGGTGGGAGAGGACCCCCAACATACATGACTACTCCTTTCACAAAGGGTTTCGTGGGCTGCCACCACCAAGGGAAAGAGAAAAGGGGAAGGCTGGACATAGGAGAGACTGTGCCTTCCATGACTGAAGCAATCCAGACTGGACTAATTCCAGTCTCCTAACCGCCATCTTTTCTTTACCTGCCTCTCCTAGTGGGCCAGGAATCATGGGAGGATCCAAAGTGCAGGCACAGCTTTGTGCTTTCGGATTATGTTTACTGAAGTTGTAGATTGTCTCAATGGACACAGGTGCTACTTTGGCTTCTCACATAATGCATGTTTTGTTCATTGTAGCCTGAGCTAAATATTTCACCCTTTTCCCAAAGAAAAATCCCAGTTTCCCTAGCTCAGTCATGGATCACACCGCTCCCCTCAAGCCTAAGGCCCGCTTTGAAGACAGGCCCATCATCTCTCATATTTCACCCACCAGCCATCTCTATCCCTGGATGTGGCCAGAATCTTCTGCTTCTTTCCTCTACAACAACTTATCCTTGTAAACTTTGCTATAACACACACCCTTGCTTTCGCTCTGGAGGTTGCTTCCGTTATGGCATGGTGTGTGCTCTGAAAAAGAGATCTCTTTTTAGAACTGGGGTGTGTGACTCAGTTGACAAGAGTTCAAACTCCATAAAACTGGGGGTGGTAGCACATGCCTGTGATCTCAGCTCTCGGGAGGTAGAAGCAGGAGGATCAGGAGTTCAAGGCCATCATCAGCTGTATAGTGAATCCAAAATCATTTTGTCTCAACAAACAACAGAACCCCTTCTTTCTACAGATAATCATCCCTGTATTGGACACAGAGCTTGTAGTATAGGCAAGTTGTAGATCTTGGCTCCTTCTAACCCCCTATGTCTGATGCCCTTGCATAGAATTCAACCTAGGACCACATAGATAGCCAGCAGCCCTCCCCTCCCCCACTGTGACACCTGTGTAAATCAGAGTTCCTCATTCTGGTGAAGATCCTTGACTCAGAAGCCAGACTTGCAGCCTCCCACCATGGCCTGTGCTGCCCTTCCTGGTCTAGCCTCTGCTTCCTTCTCCAGCCTCATCACTTTCCCTCACAACTGGCCCCCTTTCCTCTAACACGATGTCAGTCCCTTCTGTTTTGCTCTTGCTGTTCTGTGGGACTGGAATAAATGGCTTGGCTCCTTCCTGTCACTCGGCTCTGGCTGGGATGCCATGTTCTCAGTAAGAACTGACCTAATGGCACTGTTTATATGACCTTCTTCCTGTAGCTTCTATCATATTACCTGCTGTTTCCCGAGTGACACTTATCAGCCTCTAAAATCGCTTTCCCAGTCACTCATCTGTTTGTATTTCACTTCGTTCTCTTTCTCTTCTGCAGAAGTAAAAGCTACAGAGTGAGAAAGCAGTCTGGCCCACTCGTCTTCAGAGTCTTGATCAGTGACTGGCATGCGCTGCTGAGTGGACGCTCGGGGTAACGAACCTGTGGTTAAATTTGCGTACGGTGCTATTGCGCACATCTCGTAACAAGACGGCAGGTTGCTAAGCAGCAAAGCCAAATCTTTAGAATTTCTAGGAGATGCTGTGACTTGCAGTGAGAGGCACATAAACAGAAGAATAAACAACAGGAAGTGAAAAGCAATCTGCTAGGCGAGTGAGCCTTGCTTTAGCGGCCCCAAATATAAACAACATGGCAGGTTGACGCTAACACCATTGGTGACTCTTACCAAATGTCATAACTCAGTTTTCCAGAACTTCAGAAAGCTAAAAAATAGTTATACCATTATGTGCTTGGGATATGAAACTATTGAAGAATTTTTGTTTGTGTGTCTGTGTCTGTGTGTGTACACACCACACCATGGCATGCATATAAAGGTCAGAAGACAACGTATAGGGATCAGTTCTGTTCGTCTACTATGTAGGTTACCAGAATCAACTCAGGTCATTAGCTTTGGTGGCAAGTACATTCACCTGCTGAGCCATCTCATCAGCCTTTGAAGAAAGTATCTTTTTTTTTTTTTTTTTTTTTTTTTTTTTTTTTTTGGTTATTCGAGACAGGGTTTCTCTGTGTAGCCCTGGCTGTCCTGAAGCTCACTCTGTAGACCAGGCTGGCCTCGAACTCAGAAATCCACCTGCCTCTGCCTCCCAAGTGCTGGGATTAAAGGCGTGTGCCACCACTGCCCGGCAGAAAGTATCTTTAAAACTCATTTATGACTGAAATTAGATTCCTTTTTAGTACGTCCCCTTGAAGATTTTTATACAAATAAAACCTTATCTTTATTTAATGTTTACAAGTTTACTGAGGTTTATTGATTGAATAGTACATGATATATCATGGAGAATGTTGAGTATAGATCTAAAAGTGAATATTTTTCTAGTTTGTGGCATTCTCTAGAGATTTATTATATCTATATGTCTTGATTTTAAAAAACCATCATTTTAATGTAATTTATATAATGTAAATGGCAGTGAAATGGCTTCTTCTTTCTTCTCTTATAATGCCTGCATATAAACAGATGGGTAAACTAACTTTCAGCATGTGTTTATACCAGTAAAGAGTCACTGGAAGTGTTGCTTGTCATGACTGAATTTAAAACTAGAAAATGGTAAGTTTTAAAGCGGTTGCCTACTTTGACAAAGCTATGCAAAACACACTCTTTTAGTGATCATCTATGTTTCTGACACCCAAACATTTTTGTCTCAGCACAAGTCTGCTGCATCCTGTTTGTGGTTTGAAAGAAAAAAAAAATCTGATCAGAGAGACTGATACAGCTCATACTAAATGATTGTCAGAGCACTCTTCCCACCTCCTCTTCCTCCTCAAACATTCGAGTTTGTAAAAACTCTATTCACTGTGTCACTAAACCCACCAAGTGCCCACATTTTCACACGATTTGCTCCAACACAGAGCCTCTGAAAAGCCACTGGCGCCGCCACAGCCCTGTCATAAGCAGTTCATGGAACCAGCGTGATAAGGACTTGTATCAAGAGTCACTATCTTCTGTTACCTCATTCACTCCTAATCTTCAAGCCCCTGTGGTCTGAGGTTTCTCTTGCAGTTTCTTTCGTTCAGTTTGGGAAAAGCAGCTGCTTGGCAGATGAGCCTCATGATATCCTTTGAAGCCTGTAAGATACTAGTTGGCAAATTATAAGGTCTGTTAAACAAAGGAAAAGTTGTTTACTGGAAACTTGCTGGGTTTCTCTTCCTTCAATCCTCTCCATAACTTCTCTCTCCCTCCTCCCTCCCTTCCAATATTATTGTGTTGTGATTTCCTTCCAGATAAAACCTTCCATCTTGGAGGAAAGCTCCGTTACATACAGGAAGGGCTGAAACAGTCCAAGCAGGAAAGCTTGCTTGCTAAGCTAAGCTCAGGAAGAAAACAACTCAATAGCTTCAGGAAGTCCCTGAAACTGACCAGATTTACTAAATCCCACCCCCCCCCCTCAAGTGGTATGTGAGCAGTAAGGCCTCCAAAATGTCACCCAGACCAAGCAAGCCACCCAAAAGAGACAGAAACCAACTCACTGCCTAAAAGACTCTCAGACAAGCTGAGCTGCTTAAAAGAAGTTCTGAACAACTCGCCTGCTTAGAAGCAGTGCCCAGCAGAGGTTCCCACCAACCAAACTGGAAAAGACTCTCCAACCACCCAAGCTGCCTTTGGTAGAACAGGAGTTCCAGAGATGGAGCTTCTCATGAACTGTTGCTCGGGCTGGGTGGGCTTCTCAGGGATGCACCTGCCTCTCAGTTAGCTAGTTGATTGTAAGTAACCCCAAGAAGTTTACTGTGCACTGTTACACTTAGGTGGAATTACTACCTTCTACCATTTATGGGGAGAATAGATATTGGTTCACATCTCCCCAGGTAGCCACACAATGGTTTCTGTCTCCAAAGGGGATGAAATTCTTGTCTGAAGTGAAATGGCTAGATGGTGACCAAGCCTGAGCTGAAGCTCCACACCTCCTACTCAGGGTTGTCTATTATTCTCCATGGCCCCCATTATTTAACTTTGGTCATGTGGATGGTAATGGCCGACCATTTTGGAGTTGTGGGACTACTCCAGCATGGTAGGAAGTGTCTCATCCAGTGTCCTATTGCTGTGAAGAGGCACCATGACCATGGCAACTCATAAAATGAAAGTATTTAGTTGGGGCTTGCTTACAGTTCTGAGGTTAGTCCATTATATGCATGGCGAGGGGGGTGGGTGAGGGCATGGTGGCATACAGACAGGCACAGTGGCTGAGAGTTCTACATCTGAATCTGAAGGCAGCAGGAAGAGAAAACCCCTGGGTCTGGCTTGGGCTTTTGAGTCTCCAAAGCTCACCCCATTGACACACTTCCTCCAACAAGGTCAGACCTATTCCAACAAGGCCACAGTCCTAATTCCTTTCAAGTAGTGTCTCTCCACAGTGACTAAGCATTTAAACATATCATGGGTTTTTTTTTTTGTTTTTTGTTTTTTATTCAAACTACCACAAGTAACAAGCTAATTCTAGGTTGAAAGCATCATTACTTTGTGTGGTTTGTATTATGCGATCCTTGGCATGGCCTAGCTGGTCATCTGAGCTACCCTTCAGACGACAAAGATGACAGAATGATCTTGCTGAAACACAGGAGAATTTGGAAGAACTGCATTCTACTCTCATGTGAGCAATCTCGAAACTTAAGACGTGGAATGAATTGGTGCCCGGGGCCTCACAGATCATCAGTGTGCTCTTTAGGACTTCTATTTCATGTAACAAGATGAGGTGCAGCTGTCTGTGACCAAGGCTGAGGAGGTTCTGTTGGCCTGTCTCTCAGATCTCACACCATCGAGACAGTTCACTGCGACAGAGAAGTTACATGCTAGGCATGCTTGGGGCGTCATACTCTTCTCCGTGGCTTTGGGAGTTAAATTCCCCTCTCCAAATGTACAGGCTGGACCTGAGATCTCACTGTAGGTTTGTCAGTAGTTTTGCTTCTGGACACGATATATTCAAATAGCAAGCTGAGCATTTAAGCTGTTATCAGAAGCTTTTTTGTGTGATACTTTTTTGGGGGAAGGAGGCACCTAGAGAGGGTCACTGTGCCAAGGGACATACCATTAGGTTACTAAACACCAAAGCCATGCTCCAAAACACTTGGGAGGGAAATATGTCAGGGTTTGGTCTCGTGAAGAGAACTTCTTGACCCAGCATGACCAGCATGGAGCATGCGTGCCACACTTTGACCTCAGAGATGTTCTTTTGGTTAACCAGCAAGCCTGAGCCCCATCTCCACCTCAAAGCTCTCCTTCAGTAATCTGTTCAACTGTGAAATGCCCGGGGAGACAGACTAGATGAAGTCAGCTGAGGTGACTGGCTGGTCCAAAGATGCCATGAGGTGGTAGACAGTCTACAAGTCATTTCATTTTTTCTTATGCTAATAAGCCACACCATAATAGATTTCCTGAGGCTCAGATAACACCATGTAAATGTCAGACTGCCACATTGGCTCACCTCACATTTTCTTTTATAATATAGATGTGTCAAGAGCAACTGAGCTTTTGAATCCATTAAGCCTCCCAACGCTGCCTGAGGTGCAAGGGTGATGTAGAACTACTTGTAATTACAGTGCTCTTTTTGTAACGTACTTTATGATCATCAAATGAAAGGCACTGGTGCTTAATGTATGAGAAATACAGAATGCATAATGATTATAGCTTCCTTTAACCTTCCATGGGCGTGTTCAATCTTGGGTTGTCTACGAATACTTGGTGCTGCTTTTCCTAGGGAAGAGCATTGGGCAGGACAGATGACTGCAATCTACCCACAGCCTCTGTCTATCATCTAGCCACCTCTTTATCCTCTATCTCTCCACCCTGTCTTTATATCTGTCTAATTATCTTTCTACCTGTCTTCTCACGATTGGAACGGTTTTGTAAGGTGTTAGTACACTAATTTACCCACCTCTGTCTGCGTGCACTCTGGATTCTGGATTCTAAGCATGACTTAGAGTCATGAGAATAGAGGGGTGAAGAGCACAGACATTCAGCCTGCCTGAGGGATACAGTGAGCAGTGCTAGGAAGAAAGAAGAGGCCAGTGCAGTTGGACCAAAGTCCTGAGAGAGGAGACAACAGTTACCTGGGAATGATCGTTGTGGGTAGAAGGGAAAGTGGATGCAGAAAGTCTGAGGTGGGAGTGTGTTCAGAGGACTCTGTGAATGGAGAGGAGGGAGGGAGGAGAGTGGGATGGTAAGAAGGAACCAGAGACATAGGGTTGAGGGCAGATGTAGGAGACGTCACAGGTCCCGCTAAGGACTTGGCTTTCACTCTGAGTAAGAGAAGGCCACTGGATGAGTTAGGGCAGATGCTGTGATAGTAACACTGGAGTTCCTGCTCTAAGGCTTCGTGGGTGAGTAGACTGGAAGCAGATAGTCCGTGAGGGAGCATAATGACTCAGGCCAGTCTAGTGGCAGGTCACTGGTGACGACACTCATATTATGGTCATGTTTGGAAAATGGGGGCTTTGCTGACATGTGGATAAAGGGAAAAAATTGAAAGAGTCAGAGAATTTCAAAGTTTAGCCCCAAGCAACTGAAGACTGGAACTCCTATTTGCTGAGACAGGAAGACAGTAATAGACCAACTTCTGGAGACCATCTAGAATCCACTATGGACAGAAGTGAGAGATAACTATTACAATCTCATTGAAATGATGTAGAGAATCTGCAGTTCACTCAAGAGACCATCTAGAACCCTCTTAGCCAAACCACCACACAATGGCCAGGCTCCACTGGGACCACACAAGGCACCCTTCTATTTCCACTGCCTGTGACCTCTCTCTGGCCCTAGGAGCCTGCTCCTGCTGACTAGCCACAAGTGACCCAGTCTGATGGAGACCTGCTAAAGACAGCCCCCCTTCCCTACCCTCTAACCTCCCCAAAATGGTCTATCCCACTGCTCAACCTCTAGGTCAAGGCAGTATACCCTCTCCCCAAAGGACCATTCTCATAGTCTAAAGGAAAATGACCTAATGAAATAGAAGACATAGAACTCAAAAGACCAATTACAAACACGTTCAGAAAAGCACAAATAACCTCAAGGACATGCAAACAAATGATTGAAAGGAGCCAAAAGAGGACAGGGATGAACTGAAGCTCCAGAAAATATAGAGAGTGCAGTTCTGGAAAAGGAAATAGTGTTCAACAGAGGCAAATCATAAAGAAGATCCAGATGGAAGGAATGCCAGAAAGCGCCAATCTGTCAAGTAGAAAGCTCAGTGAAAAGCCTCGCCAACAGGACAGATCATGTGAAAGACAGAATAGCAGGGCAGCCATACAACACAGAGGAGTTGGATCATGTGCTTAAATCAAGGAGAATCTTAGAGGAGCACGGGGATGGAGAATGCCAGGTTCGGGAGAAACAATCAAATGACCAAAATCTTTGAGTGGATGGGCACAGCGGTGAGGAAAGCTAAGCCAAAGGCACGGGAAGTATATTCAGTTAAACTACAGAGGAAAAGTTCTCAAATCTGTATCTACACAGAGGTCTACAGAACAACAAGCAGACAGGACCAGAAAAGAAACACTGCACTATGTGTCATAGTTAAAACTCTAAAAACAAAAAATAGAGAAAAACCATTGAAAGCTGAGAGAGAGAGAGAGAGAGAGAGAGAGAGAGAGAGAGAGAGAGAGAGTCATATATTCTAATGGCCCTGCCTTTCTAACAGCTGATTAGACAGTGGAAACTTCTATTGTTTCTATAATTTATTTATTTTTGTGCACTTTATATCCCAATCACAACCCTCTTCTACTCAGAGAAGGGGACCCCCCCCCCTTGGGTACCACCTGACCCTGGGACATCTAATCTTAGCAGGGCTAAGGACATCCTCTCCCACTGAGGCCCAACCAGGCAGTCCAGGTAGGGGAAGGGGAGCCAATGGCAGGGAACAGAGTCAGAGACAGCCCCTGCTCCACTTGTTAGGAGACCCACATGAAGACTAAGCTACAATCTGCTACAATGTGTAGGAAGCCTAGGTCTAGTCCCTGAATGCTCTTTGGTTGGTGGTCCAGTCTCTGTGAACCCCCATGAGCCCAGGTTAGTGGATTCTATAGGTCTTCTATGGTGTTCTTGACCCCTCCAGCTCACTCTTCCACAAGACTCCCTGAGCTCCACCTGATATTTGGCTGTGGGTCTCTACATCTGTTTCCATCTTCTGCTAGATGAATAATCTCAGGAGACAGTTATGCTAGGCTCCTGTCTGCAAGCATAGCAGAGGATCATTAATAGTGTCAGGGGTTGGCTCTCTCCCATGGGATGGGTCTCAAGTTGGGCCAGTCATTGGTTGCTCTTTCCCTCAATCTCTGCTCCGTCTTTATCTGTGCATATTGTAGGCTGGACAAATTTTGGATTAAAGGTTTTGTGGGTAGGTTGATGTCTCCTTCCTTCAGTGGAAACTTCTAAAGCCAGAAGAACTCGGAAAGATCATGGCTGCCAATCCAGAATATCATATGGAGCCAAACTAGCTTTTATGAGTGAAGAGGAAATAACAAACTCAAGGAATTCATGACCACTAAGCCTACAGAGGATACTTAAAGGAATCCTTTGGTCTGAAGATAAGGATAAGCACACCCAGGAGACCACAGGAAAAGAAAGCAGTATCAAGGTAATTCGTTGAAAAGCACCTAAAAGAACATAATAATCAAGAGGAAAAGAATTAGTACACAGTTAATTCTAAATTAACTCTGAACATTAATGCTTTCAACTCCCCAAGAAAAAGACACAGACCTTCAGTTTGGATTAGAAAGCAGAATCCATCTTTTGTTGCTTTCAAGAAACACCATATTATCAAGGGAAGATACTGCCTTAGAATAAAAGATGGGAGAAATGTATTCTAAGCAAATGTAACTAAGGAATAAGTAGCGCAGCCATTTTAATAACTGGCAGAATAGAGTTCAACCCCAAACTAGTTAGAAGAGATAAAGGACTCTGAGTGTACAATCCACCAAGAGGGTTTTACAGTTGTGAATGTGTATGTACCAAACCCAGGCACACTTAATTTCATAAACCAAACTCTACTAGATCTAAAGTCGTAAATTAATCTCAACACAGTAACTGTGTGGTTTTCCTGTCTCACTTTTACCATTAGAAAAGTTATCCAGACAAACATTAAGTACAGAAACACTGTAGTTAAATGATATCACAAATCAATTAGAACTAACGGACGTCTACAGAAAATCCTGCCCACACACTCAAGGATACACATTCTTCTTAGCAGCACATGGCATGTGCTCCAAAACAAACCATGTTTTATAACAGAGAACAAGCTTTAACACCAGAAAATTGAAATTGTATCATATTGTATCTGAGCAAATGGCAAAAAGCTACATAGTAACAGAAGAGAAGCTGTTGAAGTGGTAATGAGAAACAACACATTATTGAATGATAAGTGGGTCACTGAAATAATGAAAGTGGGAATTTAAAAATCTCTGAAATGAGTGATAATGAGATAAGAACATATCAAAAAACTACAGGACATATGTGGGCAGATATATGAGGAATGCTTAGAACAGTAAATGCCCACAACAACAACAACAACAACAACAACAAAGTCAAGTGATCCAGCATAAATAACCTAATAATGCACCGTGAGTCTTTAGAAAAACAGAACTAACCAAATTCAAAAGCAATAGGTGGCAAGAAATAATGAAGATTGAGGCAGAAATTAATGAAATATAAGTGGAAAAAATACATAGAATCCATGAAGTGTTGGCTCTTTGAAAGGATGAACAAGGTTGGCGAAGGTCAGCCAGATTAGCCAAGAGGGGGAGAGTACCCACGGTAGCAAAATTAGAGACAAAAATTGAGACAAAATACAAGAGATACAGTAAGATCCAGGAAGTCATGGGGATGTACCTTAAAAAACCTGTACTAAGACGGGAAATCTAAAACAAATGAATAATTTTTTTTTACAAATGAATAAATTTCCAGATACAATCTACTAAACTAAACCAAGATGACAATTGAGTCTTTGTAGTACAAGTCACTTGCATTGGTCATTGGTTCTTCTCCACTTAATGTCCAAGGCGCTACATGTAGTCCCAGCTCTTGACCACCAAATAGGAGCAGAGCCCTCTTCCTCCACCAACATAACCTGTGTAGCAAGCAGCAGACACTGGGGTCCACAGAGACCCAGGCTCCACTGTGTTAGTTGCCATCAACTGAAAAGAGAAACTTCTATGATGAGGGTGTAAACTGAACTTTGGGTGTAGCAATAAATCTTAAGGATTCGATTTAACACTGTAGCTTTTGGTGAAGTAACAATGTCGGGAATAAGCAGAAGAAACATCTTCTAAGTCCTACCATTTCATGTTCAGACTCCGTTTAATCATAGGGAGAAACTAAATTCAAGGTCCCAGGTCCTAGGGGAGCTTAGGCCTTCACAATAGTGAAACAGCTTCTATTATAAGGAAACGGTTGTCTAAGTCCAGACTTCTCAGGGACAACTTGTAAGGGAACAGTTGTCTGAGTCCAGACATCTTAAGGACAACTTCTCCATCTTACTGGCAAGGTCAGACTAAATTCATGTCCCCAGGCTCAGGAACTTACTCCTCTCCTAATTGATGGAAACTCTTTTGCTCAACCCGTTATGTCAAAATATGACTGGACAATACTACAGTCCATCTTGTTCTCCTTTGCGTTATGGTTTCATCCTTCTAATATGCTGACCAGCATCCCTTCAGGATCGTAGTTCAGTTCCCAAGTCCGTTCTGTGGCCCTGATGGAGCAATAGTGGCTTGATTACAATAAACTTTTGTCATCTGCATTGACCTGGTATTTGAGTTAAGTTGGATTTCTATTGAATTTAAATGGACCCCACAACAACAAATAGTAGTAGTAGTAGTAGACTCCATGGGAAAATCTCAACATATTTCTATGAAATAATATCCTAACATGATCTGAATTGAGTTAGGATATATGTCTCTGGTTAGTTTTATGCAAACTTGATACAAGCTAGAGTCATCAGAGAGGAGGGAACCTTAACTGAGAAAATGCCTCCATAAGATGGGACTGTAGGTGAGCCTATTGGTTATTTTAATTAGTAATAGATGGGGAGGGCCCAGCCCATTGCTTGTTGCCATCCCTGGGCTGGTGGTCCTGGGTTCTCTAAGCAAGCAGGTTGAGCAAGCCATGGGGAGCAAGTCAGTAAGCAGCACTCCTCTATGGCCTCTGTATGACCCCTGCCTCTGTTCCTGCTTAAGTTCCAACCCTCACTGCTTTTGACAATGAACTGTTGTATGGAACTGTGAGTGAAATGAATCCTTAGCTCCCCAAGTTGCTTTTGGTCATGGTGTTTCAACACAGCAAGAGTAACCCTGACTAAGAGAGTCTCATATATCAGACCCAGAATTTAATAGAATCTAAATTTGTGGAAAGCATCTTTTGCTAACAGCCATTGCCTCATGATTTGATAATTCTCTAACTACAACCTGGAAATTATGAAAAGTGCTAGGGACATTATGACAGTTGCACAAGCAATTCTAGGCTTCATTTATTAAGTTTCTAGCTGTGTCATTCAAAGAAATACCAAGGCAGTATTGTGTTTAGGGGTCAGTGAAGTATTTACCTACCATAGTCACTACTTGTTAAAAGGAGCATACATCCATGCTCACACCCGCCCATATGTGCCTGTCAACTTAAAAGTTCTGCCCAAAAGAAATACAACTGGAAAACCAGAGTCTTAGCTGGGCTGTCTTCTAAAGCACCTGTATAATATTCACTTTCCTAAAATCGGCAGCATACTTCAGGATATGATGCAATAGCAATTTGTGTCTCATGAAACACACTTCATTGCTAAATGAACAGATAGTGTTATAAAATTTCCTTTAAAATTTTTTGAAAAGTTCCCTAATGGCAAGAATGTGTGCTAGATGTTGTTAGAGAAAAATGAATGATGAAATATTCCTTGAGGAGAAAACTCTCCTATGTTAATTAAAAAGGTAAAAAGGCTCGTTGAGGACTCAAGGACAGGATTTACACCCATTTGTTATGATTCAAGCCAAACTGCATTTTTGATGAGAGCGATCCTTGTGGGGGAAAGCGTGTTCCAATTCTCTGCTTCCGGGAGAAAACCTCTTCTCTAGGCACCAGGCTTCGTGCCATCCCAAAGATTTGGACTTTTCCTGAGCTGGCCTCAGAGTCACACCACCCCTCAAGCCAGAGAGGTGCATGTAGTCCAGTGAGCAGCTTCCCTTCAGTGGAGGAGAGGATGGGCACAAAACCCCACCCCTGCTGGGAGAAGGAGTCACTTGGCCTTGACTAGCTGATCTCCCTCTGGTATACTGACCACACTTCCGGGCAGTCCCCAAACCTGAAAGTAATTGGCCAACACAAATTGGTGCATGTAAAGGGGGGAAGAAAAGGAGAGAGAACAGGAAGTTACGTGGGGAGGAAAGTGGGGGTAGATCCAGGATTGTGGGAAGGGGTAAATATGATCAAGTACACCGTATGAAATTCTCAAAGAATTAATAAGTTATTTGGAAAAAAAGAAAAGAAGAAGAAAAATGATCAGTACCTAAATGCCTCAGCTCCGTCTGTAGGAGTCAGGCTAAAAGTATCACTGATTACAGGTGTTACTCTTTCCACACAGGTGCCCCATATAAGGATTGGTGAAAGTTAGATGCTCTGTGTGGCACTATTGGGAGACTTGGTCAATTGTATGAGGAATCAGCCATGATTCAAACAGTAGAGACCATCACTGTTGCCAGCACCCAGCTATGCTCCACAGGAAACACATGGCTGTCTTCCCTGACTCGTTGAGTACATCGTCCTTGATTGGCAAATCTTTTGACATCTGTGTCTCTTTTTGCCCAAAGTCATCTTAGTGACTTGGTTACTACAGCGACCCTATTTTTATTGTTTTTTTTTTTTTTTTTGCTGATAAGCTATTATGTGGTTGTTTTAAATACTATTTCTAGAAGCTGTGGAGATGGCTCAGCAGGTCAGAGCACTAGCTGCTCTTGCAGAGGACCCGGATTCAGTTCCCAACACCCACATGATGGCACAAAACCGTTTGTAACTCCAGATTCAGGGGACCTGAAGCCTTCTCCGGCCTTTGTAAGCACCAGGTCTGCAGGTGGTACACAGACTGACATGCAGGCTAAATACTCATCCACATAAAAAAAAAAAAAAAAATCAAAAAAACTTATTTTAAAATTCAATTCAATTTAATCAATTAAATGTGTTAATTCATTAGTAGTACTATCTGGGAGACCTGGCGAATTGTATCGAAACAGTTGAGACCATCCCTGTTGCAAACCTTCCAGAGAGGGCTTTTAGCTGTTAAATATCACAGTATATTTCTCTATTTTGTCTGAAATTTATTCCATTTTGTGAATCCAGTGTAAGAATCCTATAATAGTTTATTCCTTCTACTGAATTAAAACTAATTCAAATTTTAATTATTTCTATTTTATTTATTTATTTCTATTTTACTATTTATTTATTTCTATTTTATGTGTATAAGTAAAGTATTTGTATGTCTATGCACCAGGACTGTGCAATGCTGATGGAGGCCTGAAGAGAGACTCTAACCATCTAGAGCTGGAGTTACAGAAGGTTTTGAGCCATGTGGGTGCTGGGAAGAGGACACCATGCCAGAACAGTCAGTGCTTCCGATTGCTCAGCTGTCTCCCCAGTCTCAGAGTACTGAGCCTGTTTCTAAAACACTTTGAAGCATTTTCTTTCTACAGCTGGTAAATCCGACAGGCTACTGTGTGTTTGTGTATTTGCTACCCAATGTTAAGATAAGCCCACTCACAGATCAAGAATTAACATGGGCGACCTTGCCATTAAAAAGTCATGAATGCTTGGAGCCCTGAAAGAATGAGTAAGAAAGTATCTCCATGTTGAAATTTTCTTTTTGTTAGAGAAAAAAAAAATCTGAGAAAATGTCACTCTTGCTAATGATGACTCTTGGAAATGTCTGTCACCAAGGCAACTACGAAGCATGATCTATTACCTAGCTTCCTTTTATTAAGGAGCTTTGGCGTGAATGCCCCCCTTTCTCTCAGTGGTTCCAGGTTTGTGGCAACAAAGTAATGAAACAGGGGTTTGTCTTTCATAAATAAAGTACTCTGGAAAATTATCTCTAGACTAACGAAGTATTCCTGTGGCATTTTTAGTTAAACATGGCAGTAGAATCATTTGTTTCTTTTTAAGGCGATTGTATTTACAAAGCCCTTTGCCAGGACTCTAGCTTTTCAAAACACAAGATCTACAAAGACAGAAAGCACGACCCAGTGCTACATTGTATTAACCACGACCCAGTGCTACATTGTATTGTAAAGACTGCTGTGCCTGAGCAGAACTAGAAAAGTGCCAGGCAGCAGGTTAAAAGTCATTTCTCTTCCTTGTTTTTAAAAATTCATGGTTCAGATCCACAAAGCAGGAGTAAGACAAGGCTACCTGGTGCCAGAAGCGGGTGTTAATGAAATCGTGAGCCCCGCACAATGCCCAGGCTTTATTCATTCTCCAAAGCAGAGTGGTGGCTTTGCGTTTGTTGTTGTCAGTGGTGACTAAGCCTGACCCATTTAGAAAGGCTTCCTTCCTAATTCCCCATTCATGGGGGCTTTGCACTGTGAGAACTGTTAAGTGCTTCGAGTTCTGCGTTTAGAGATGGATTGTGAGAAACATGATTTTTTGAATGATTAGCCTTAATTTTTGAGTAAAATTAAGCGTTCCCTTTACTGGTTTTTCTCTCAGGGATAAATCAATCTAAGGGGTTATGAAGTAAAAGTTGCATGATTTTTACATGGGCAAAATTACTTAGAAAATAATTATGGTGTAATCTACTACTGTGGAAATTTATTTAGAAATAGATTATACATCCTTTTAAGAGAAAAAATTATTTAATGACAAATAGATATTCAAAGAATAATTAATTTAAATAAAGGTTCAAATGGGATAATAACAAAGGTAAAATTTTATATTAATTTTTTAGCGTATAAAACAATGTGCTTAATTATTGACAGTGTCATATGTATGTGTCATTGTACTGTGTGTTTGCCCACCGGGAACCTTGTCTTATATTAACTTTTTGAGAACTTCACACTATGTATTTTGATAACATTCACCTTCCACTGCTCCCAACAGGCCCTCAGATCCACCCCCACCCCTGACCTCCAGTAATGAGTCTTACAGCACACAAGAGGCAAAGGGTAGACGGCCCTTCTGGGACACTTGATATAGTAAGCTCAGTATTACACTGCCCCAAATAACAACTCCTTCATTAGAAAACGTAATATTTCAAATGCATTTTTCTTTACAAAAAGACATATGAACCCTCTCGATGTAGAGTTTGAAGTAGTTGTCGAATCAAATACCATTTAATCCAGGTGTGGAAAACAATTACTTCCACTCAGAGAAGCGATCCAGCTTCAGCCTGGGTGTGACCTTTCAGCCCTTGGCATGTCCTGCCTGCTAAGATTTTTTTTTATCAGAAGTTAGGCTTTAGTAGTGAGGAAGGAAGGAAAGAGCAGGAAGCTAGATAGGCACCAATGTTTTGAGGATGCTTAGAATATTCGTGTGTATGACCCAGGACCTGTTGCAGCTTAGAGCATGTAAGTGCTTCGTCTGACTTCATCTGCATAGTAAACTGGTGGCATCGGGCTAGAAACACCAGAAAGAATGTGACTACCTGTCTGCACGTATTGAACGACTTGTTGTCTTGTCCATTTAGCTTGCTGTAACAAAGTACTGTAAACTGGATAGCTTAGAGACAATGGTAACCTCTCACAATTTGGAAGCAGTGGAGTTAACATGAAATGCTTGTAGATTCATTGTGGGCCTGTTTCCTGTTATCATTTCTACTGTCTACATCTTCACTGCGTAGGAGAGAGGTAGCATTTTGTAATTTTTTTTTTTTAATGAAGACACTAATGTCAATCATGAAAGCCCCACCTTCAATATCTAATTGGCTCCTCAAAGCACCAGCTTCCGGTAGCACCAGCTTTCGTAGCACCAGCTTCCGGTTTCGAATTCAGCAAATGTACTGGGGAAGACGCACGGACATTCTTAGCATAGTACTCACTGTGTGCTGGCTGATATCTAAGCTCTTGCTGTGAACAAATGTCTTAACCAGGCCATGAAAACAACGAGCGCCCTGTTTTCTGAAGCAGTGGGCACAGAGAGTGACCTAGCTTGTCCTTAGTACAACAGGAAGTAGTAGAATCGGGATGTGAGTCTTCATTGCCTCACACTGTCTCTAAAACCCAGAAAGCAGAGGAACTGAGGCTCTTTCTGCATCTGTTCCATAAAGGAAGATTTCTCTTCTCAGAAAAGTCCTTATTACGGGTTAATACATTAGAAGACAGGTTCAGGCTTCCAAGGCCAGGTTGGCCCTGCTTTGTCTTAGGTTGTGGTTCCCGCCCCTTTCTCATTATTTTTTTTTAATCTTTTTTTTCTTGCCTGAAGACTGTAAGTGGCCCAGTTTCAGAGTTCCTGTGCCTCAGCCTCCTAAAGATGAGGGTGTTCCATGTTACCTGCATCTTTATCGCTCTTCAGTCTAAATCTTTCCTTATCTCCCTATTTTCGCCCCTGTAGCCCTTCCCATGAGTATTCCTTTCTTCTGTTTGTTCTTCATCATCTGCTAACCACTAATCTTACAGCATGTTTCCCCCTCCCCCCATCCCGCTCCCCGCCTCTCTCTCCATTCATACCGACTATTTGGCTGGAGCTTGCCCCTGCACAAGCAGAGAAACCCCATCTGCCCTGCTTCCTCTAACCCTGCCTGCTCTGAGGAAACGCCTAACAAAGGAATGGCGCCAAAAGATCAGTTCCCCATTTCTGGCATCAGAGGCAATCCGACTTTCTGACAAGGCGAGCCCACCCCAGTGCCCGCCCAGGGCCTTAGCTTTAGACTACACTTGGGCACAGTCCCAGCTCCTGGGGGACACATTATCACCCCCTCGCCTAAGGTCTATAAAACCTCCCCACCTTAACCCAGGCACCTGCATGACTTCTCTGGCCCAGTTGAACGTGCCTGGGAGCAATGCCAAATAAACCTGCATCACATGCTTTTAATCTGGTCTGATTTGGCCTTTGCATCACCGACAATAGCTAACATAGAAGTATTTGTCTCTTTGCTCCCTAGAATGATAACAGCTTAAGGGTGTGCCGAGTCCTGCCTGGGACAATGAGGTTATGAAGAAAGAACAGACAGGTGCAGAAAAGCTGGGGTCAGGTGGGCCACAGACACTCTGATGGAGTCGCATCAACAGGCAACAGCAGCCCGGAATGGCAGCATGGGGCAGAGGTCTCTGAGGGCAAGCAGTCTCAGGCTGAAACAGCTGGGCAAGGAAGCTGCAGGTGCTAGTTTTGCAAATACTAGATAATTATTCACCAGCGCCCATACTCGTCAAGGTTTGCGCTGGAACCAAAAGATGTTGCTACCCCTCTGAACTTCATCATAGAGGAAACCAAAAGAAGTTGCACCCCTCTGAACCTCACCCTAGGGGAAACCAGAAGAAGTTACATCCCTCTGAACCTCACCCTGGGGGAAAGGCTTTGTCACTTCCCATGCTGTATCAGGTCCTTGACTTGGCTATGCTTACATCAACACACATTCACTCCAGGCTCGTTAATCTTCGTGTTCACCCAGGGCTTCTTATGCATGGGGGTGAGTTATATGGCTGACTATGACTCTGTTTTCTTCATATTGAGTCTAATCCTGGATAGTTGCTGTCTTAGCCCATTTGCTATGCTACAACAAAGTACCATAAAGTGGGTAGTTGTCTTCATTGGGGTTTCTATTGCTGGAATGAAACACCATGACCAAAAAACAAGTTGAGGGGGAAAAGTTTATTTTGGCTTAGACTTCCATATTGCTGTTTGTCTTAGTCAGGGTTTCTATTCCTGTGCAAACATCATGACCAAGAAGCAAGTTGGGGAGGAACGGGTTTATTCAGCTTACACTTCCATGCTGCTGTTCATCATCAGAGGAAGTCAGGACTGGGACTCAAGCAGGTCAGGAAGCAGGAGCTGATACAGAAGACATGGAGGGATGTTACTCACTGGCTTGCTTCTCCTGGCTTGCTCAGCCTGCTTTCTTATAGAGCCCAAGACTACCAGCCCACAGATGGCACCACCCACAAGGGGCCCTCTGCCCTTGATCACTAATTGAGAAAATGTCTTACAGCTGAATCTCATAGAGGTATTTTTTTTCAACTGAAACTCCTTTCTCTGTGATAACTCCAGCTTGTGTCAAGTTGACACACAAAACCAGCTAGTACACTGTTCATCATCAAAGGAAGTCAGGACAGGAACTCAAGCAAGGCTGGAACCCGAAGGTAGAAGCTAAGGCAGAGCCCATGGAAGGGTGCTAGTTACTGATTTACTCTTCATGGCTGGTTCAGCCTGCTTTCTTATAGAACCCAGAACCATCAGCCAGGGATGACACCACCCACAATGGGCTGGGCTCTACTCCACCAATCAGTAATTAAGAAAATGTCTAACAGCTGGAGCTTATGGAGGCATTTTCTCAACTTAGGTCCCCCCCCCTTCAAAGATTTCCATTTTGTGTGTCAAGGTGACCTAAGATGAGCCAGCACAGCATTAAACAATGTGTATTTATTTTTCAACAGCAAGGGAGGGCTAGGAATGGAGCCTGGTTCCCTAAACCTAACAGAGAAAAACAACTCAACCCTGCTACAACCTTGTCCCTCCGGAACACTGCAAATGTTTCCAACTAAAATAACAAACCCTATTTAAATAGTAACAAATTAAACCAATTACCTAGCTCCTGATATGCAAGTTCCAATATAAAACCACAAGTAACAAGCCAAGACATGTCTCCTCCAAACTCTACCCATCCAGAGTAATGTTCCTCAACAAGAGTGACCTAGATGAAATTCCAGACAAAGAATCCAAAAAGCATGACGATAAATCCATTCACAGAGATGAAAGAAGGCATAAACAAAGCTGAATGAAGGCCTGGAGGCTGAATGAAACATGGGAGTCAATGTAGTACATGAATGCAATTCAGTAAAGACAGAGATGCCCCGAGAACAACCAGAAATGATGCTGTAAATAAAAACTCCAGTAAGTGAAGTAAAGCCCCATGGAGAGCCCCCAGAGGAACATCACAAGGAAGACAAAGAATCAGGGCATGAGGACAGGGAGAGGAATTAGAATATTCATTCAAACACAACAATTAAACATTTTTAAAATGTAAATGTAAGACGCATGATCTTTGGGACATCACGAAAAGATGAAAGCTAAAACCATGGACACAGAATAATGACTGCTTCCTTGAAACTGAAACAGCCCCTCTAGGAAGGACTTAGGAGGGAAAGAGAAGCTCACATGCCTGGAAAATGGAATCTAAGCAATTCGCAGCTGCTGGGAGCCGGACTCTGAGCAGCTGAGCTGCAGACAAGTCTTCCTGATTGTTGAACTACCTTGGAGCTAAGTAGAGCACTCTAGGGTTGCAACTTTCCAGTGAGTTGTCACCCAAGTTGGGGTGGGATTTTTGGTGATACAGCTGCTTTTGGGGAGCTGCATGTTTCTTGCTAGGGGTAATGAGATGTGTAACTAAGACTGAGCCATAGTGGGTCAGAGTGGAAATACCAAGTCTATGCTGGTTCAAGATAGATCTAAGCAGAAAAGCCTTCCCTGAGGAACAAGGGCTTGGAGGTGGCTTGTTGAGTCCATGGATAGAAGTGAATTTTACGAAATAGAGGCTTTGGCAAACCCGAATGATCTAGACTGGCATATACATCTAAGTTCATTAGGTGATCAAACAGTCTAAACGAGATCAAAGAAGGACAAAACAGGGGGGAAAAAGTCTGTCCAGGTCACTTGGAGCTAAATGTGGCAAGATCTGGGTCAATTGAACTCTTGAGGGAAAAGAGTTGACAGCTAGACACCACAGAAATCAATTTATAATACTGCAAATTAATCTAAAATGTCAGGTAGAGGAGGACCATGCTGGGGGAATTAGAGGAATCAAAGGGAATCTGGGGGAGAGATGGTATGTTCATTATCTTGTCTGCTATGATGGTTTCAAAGGCAATGAAACTTAGGATATGTTCAGTTTTTGTTTGTCAGTTATACCGCGATAAAGGTGGTCATTACAATAAGAGTATTAGAGACACTATATGTTAACATAGAAAGGTGTTCCAGAATGCTGCATGGCTTGATCTCATATTTTGAAACAATTTTTAAAACAAGCTTTAAAATCTGTAGCCCATTGTGCATTCTTTTCGCGCTGGCAGGCTGGCAGCTCCCAGGTGACCTTCTGCAGTCCCGGCCTGCAGCTCAGGACCTGAGAGGCTATCATTACAGCTTCCGATCAAGGTCTCTCAAGCATCTGCATGGTGGTAGTGGGGTGTCCTTCTCAAGTTAAAACCTGGAAACTGAAACTGTTAGTTTGGGTCAAGTGGTCGGTTATTTAACTGAATACTCACTAAGCATACTGCTTGTCACTTAAGGTGCACTCTCACAGTGGTCCTGGAACCACCAAAGGACTTCTAGAGGCCTGGGAACCTGCAGGTGCAGGTGAGACCTTGGGCTCCAACAGAGTGGCTGGAGGCGGGGCGAGGCTGCCCCGGGGGCGGGGATTCGAGGGGCTGAACATTAGCACACTGGGGTAAGGCTTCTTGGAGGGGCGGGGCGTGGGCGGGGCCTGGCCTCTGGGACCCATTCAGTCACTCACTGTCCGCCGCGTTACGCAGCGCTGGACCCCGCCCATCTGAGGTGGCTGCTGGCGTTCCTCACGCAGAGTCCTGCTCTTGACCCGAGGGCCTGCCTGGGGCTGCCTGCCCTCAGGCGCGCGTTCTGAGGTAACCTTTGTGGCGCAGTTCTAGGGAGCCAGCAGGGCGGGACTGACCGAACCGCAGGAACTCCCGGAGCTGCCTGGCCGTGGAGGCGGGGGCGAGCCGGAGCCCGCTCGGAACCCCACTAGGGAGCCGAGCCAAGCCATCCCCCTCCCCCAGCCCCCCGGAGCTTTTCCGCTCTCCAGCAGCCGGTTCTGGGGAGCGACTTTCGGCTAGGGTCCAGCCGTCCCCCAGCACCGTTTCTCTGGACAGTTAGAGTGTAAGATGAGTAGTGTTAGAGCGATCGATGCATTTGCTCGGCTATCTGTACTCAGTTTACATTTTAAACCCGGCCCCGGGTTGGCATCGCTTCTTTCTAGTCCAGTCTGGTTGCGGGGATATGGGGCAGGCTGCTTGGTGCCCATCTACCTTAAAGATCGCCTTTCAATCCAAGTACAACCTAAGTCTTCAGATGATGTACTTTAAAATGAGTTTATTCAAAAAATTGAAATTTCCTTTGTAAGTAAATATATCTTAATACCACAGAGAGGCTTGAACTATGCTGATTTATACAACTAATAAACCAATATAAGTAATTATGAACTACTTAAAATTTCATATCTCTCCATAGATATTAAGTAAAATGTGAATTTTTAGAGTTCTTTACTGCCTGATATGTATGTAACCTTAGTACAGCTTTCAGTGTAACTTCTAGCAAGTGCTGCGATATTTCTACAAACTAGGTTTCATATGGGCAAAAACCTGTTTTGTTAATAATCTACTAATAAAATCACCTAATGTACATAATGACTTACAGATAACCTAAGCATAAAATTATTATATGCCCTAATGATGGTTTTGTGGTGTTTTTCCAAGACTGAAAGTGAAGTCAAATGGGTGTTGGCGAGTGCCCCATGGCAGCGTCATTTCATTGGCTCAGCTGGAACTGTGACTTGGAAGCCACTGTCAGGTAAGAAAGTCTTGAAAAAGAAGTGATCCTTTCCTTAACATGAAAAGAAATGATCAGGCTTTTAAAATAAATGGCCCCATGTGTTTAAGATAGAATTTTTATATAAACAGTTCCAAGAAAAAATTTAAATGGGAATGCAATATGACCAAGTGGTGGTCCGTATTCATAAATAATTTAATGTGATTCATATTACCTAAATAGTGAACACATGATCAAAAAGTATCTCTAAGTAATAAAAATCAATTTATCTTACACTCTAAAGTATACTGACACATAACTACAATGAAGTTTGTAGATTAATGCTCCATTAATTTATGTGAGGATAAAATTAACATATTTTTACTTAATTATTGGTATCAAGATAATATCTTTAAGAGGTTTATTTGCTTGTATTGGTATTTGTGTCTGTGTACCAGGTGTGCCTGGTACATGTGTGGGAGCTGGGAATTAAACCTGGGTCCTCTGTAAGAGCATCGAGTGCTCTTAACCACTGAACCATCTTTCCAACTCCTAATAACACTGATGATTAAGTAAACTGGCAATGTAATGAGTTGAGTAAATTAAGCAATTCTTGTTATAGACAACCAAACTTAATATATTATAAAATCTGTCTGTGTAGAGAACTATATGGCAGTTATAAACTTGGCATTTGGATAAAGTCTTTATTTCTCTTCACTGCTTTTCCAGTAAAGTTTTATACCAGGGATAGCTTCTCTAGATTTAGCAAAATTTTAACTATTTTGTAGGCTACTAAATGAGACAGTTATAGACATACCGTATGGATGTCTTCTGTCTCTGAGTTTAAAATCCAGCCTCTGCTCCTTTACTACACACACACACAGACATACACACATACCCATACGCACATCACACACATATATATACACATATATACACACATATATACATACATACACACATATACACAATTATGCGCACATACATACATATACACACATACCCCCACACACATATACATACACATATATACACACATATACATATATATACACACATATATACACACACACATACACACATACCTATACACACATCATACACATATATATACACATATATACACACATATACATACATATACACATATATACATACATACACACATATACACACATATGCGCACATACATACATATACACACATACCCACAGACACACACATATACATACACATATATACACACATACACACACATACATACATACATACATACACATAGATATACACAGTCATACATCTACACACTCATACACAGGTGCATATTACACACATACACATGTATACATATACACACACATACACGTACACACACAGAGACATGTACACATATACGCATGCATGGGCCCACACAGAGTTTTTAAGAAGTAGCAGTAAAGAGTACATCTGTAGGCTGTGCTCTAAATTGTTGCCTTGTGTTCCATGACAGGCTCTAAGTTACCTGTGTTAACTCTTCCTTGGATGCTTAAGATACAGGTTGGCAAGGCTTTTGTTTTCCACTGCAGTTTCCAAGCCGTAAAACCGACTTTTCCTATTTTTCAGTGATTTTATAGGTCAGTCCTGCTTCTGGGATCCACCTTTATGTTGTGGTTAAGAAATGCTTCACATCACTCAGACTGAATCGCAAGACAAATGTGCTTACACTGTAAATAAATATTTCAGGAGATTTGAAGGTATGTTCAATTCTGACACTGCGTTTGTACATATGTTCCTTGATTGGTGGGTGAAATGAGGGTTAAATCATTAATCGGAGTTAAATTCGGAACCATTTTCACCTTTATTAAGCCTCTCAGATAATTGTATATTTAATATTTTGTATTCTTACATAAATCAGTGAGACGATCAAAGATAAATTGTGATATATGTATCAACATGTGTGGTCTTCAGAGCATTAGATACTTTGTGGTCTGCCCAGTAGTTAACCCCTGGAGAGTCTTTCTGTGGGAGAATAATGTCTATTCGTCTGTTCTTTATTAGTGACTGTAGAGGCTCAGATATGTACATACAACTACCCTCCCTGCTATGTCCACATTTCCCAGAATCCCTATGTCCAAGCTGTCACCTGATAGTCATTGCCAATCATTTGGTTTTCTGTTAGAGTTATGACTTGACTTATTAACACAGCTGCATTTCTTGAGTATGCGCTGTGCACACAGAGCGGCCTTGAGTGCTCTGATCCCTGCTTTACAGATGAGGAACCAGGGCTAGAGTCACATAGGATTAGTCTGTGGCATGGCTGAGACTTTTCCCTACTTTTAGTGCTTTTAGTTTAGTGGTACTGTCTCCCAGATTTCCTGGGCGTTTAACAGAATTTCAGTGTGGTGTTTCCTTTGGAGGATACAGTAGGCATCAGCATTTGACTATGGGGAAAACACAAAGTGGGTATTGCTTCCTCTTAGAGGTCGCCCCAGCCACTTCTCCCACACATGAACGCAGCCACGTGCAATTCTCTTTTGTTCTTTCATGCAGTTTGCTCAACTTCAGTCACATTGCTTACCGTTCATTCAGCCATTGATCCTGGTTTTAAGCATAGGTTTGCCCTTACCTCTGTCCTCAGTAGCACAACGTAGCACCGGTCAATGCGTGAAATGGAAGATCACTGTTAGAATTGTGTCTGTTGGATTACTTTCCTCTTCTAATATTATTTTATACAATTAGAGTACGAATACTTTGTGGGAAAGTGAAAAAGAAACAAACATTTTCTGGTGCTTACAGAATGAAGAGGAATAATCTGTCTGCTGTAAATAAACTTGTCCAGTCGGCACCAGTAGTGAAACAGCCCAAACGTGGGCTCTGCACTTCCCTCCGCCAGACTCATACGCTCTCTGTCCTTCCGGACTGGGGGACTTTACCTCACCATGTCATATTACAGATTTTCCAGTACCTTCCTTTAATAGACCGGGCCCGAGCATCTGCCGTGTGTAGGAGGTGGAATGAAGTGTTCCACATTCCCGATCTCTGGAGGAAGTTTGAGTTTGAGCTGAACCAATCAGCGACTTCCTATTTTAAGTCCACTCATCCTGGCCTCATCCAGCAGATCATCAAAAAGCACGCGGCACACCTTCAGTATGTCAGCTTTAAGGTACACAGCTGCTTACGTTGAAGTGTTTACGGTGACGTGTTTTCTGTTTGCATCCTTGCTTTCAAGCACTTGGTAAATCCCCAGGATCTTTATCCCACCCTGACTTTTGAGTTTTCTCTTTTTATCGCACAGACTGAAATAGAAAACTTAAGCTGTAACTGAATGACATAAAATTCAGTTCTCTCCTCTGGCTGTTATTAATTCCCAGATAATTACAAAGGGCTGTAGGCATGAAGCGCTACCAAGTGTTACATTGCCCTCTCTGTTTCTCCCTTTGTGAGCTCAGACATTTTAATATCAAAATAATCGTTCCTACTGGTGAAAGAAAGGGATTAGCAGAACTTGGTCATTGAACTCCATTAAGTAATTGCATTTCCAGTAGTTCTGATAAATAATAGCCTTCAGGAAATTCAGATTTAAAATTGTCCTTGTAGGTTGATAGCAGTACTGAGTCGGCGGAAGCCGCCTGTGACATTCTTTCTCAGCTGGTAAATTGTTCTATCCAGACCTTGGGATTGATTTCAACAGCCAAACCAAGTTTCATGAACGTGCCAAAGGTGAGAATACTAGCCCCCTTGTGAGATACACTAAACTTCTTTTAAAACGATGTTTGTGTCCACGTATGTGCAGGGGAATGTATGTGTACATGCATGTGACTGTCAGAGACAACCCTATGTGTCACCCCCAGAAACACTGTCACCTTCCTCTAAGACTTGAGTTTCTCATTGGCTTGGAGTTTATCGATGAGACTACACCGGCTGGCCAGCTAGCCCCAGGGTCTGCCTATCAGTTAAAATTTGATACTGGATGAACAAAGAGGACAGACAGAGTTGCTGAGGAGTGACAAGCATGGTCTGATGCAGAGACCTCTGTCTCCACAGGCCTCGCCTCTGTGTCACCAGTTCCTCTCAGACATCTCACACTCCTCCTCCCGTCCTAGTCGCTCACCCTGTGGCAGTGAGAAAAGTAACCTGTCCAAAGCAATGTGCGAGAGAAACGCCCTGCCCTGGTGATCCGAGGGCGCAGTCCATCACGGCCAGGAAGTCAGGGCAGCAGGAGCTTGAAGCATCTGGTCACGCAGGAGGCATCCATTTTCAGGCAGCAGAGGATGCTCCATGCTGCTGTTCAATGTCCATGCCCCTCACAGTCCAGGAGCCCAGCCAGGGAACCGTGCTACCCGCGGGCAGTGGACCTTCTCGCCTCAGTTAATACAGTCAGGGATTCTGGGGCAGTGAGATGGCTCAGTGGGTAAGGGCTCTTCCCACCAAGTCTAAGAACCTGAGTTTGATCCCCAGAACCCATACAGGAGAGAACCAACTCCTGCAATTGTGACCTTTGACCTCCATGAGTGGGCAAAAGCATGTGAACGTGTGTAAACATACACAAATAAATAAATGAGTAAGTAAATACATGCATGCATGCACAGATACACATATACATACCTACACACACACACACACACGCACATACATACATACACACTCATACACACATACATACACTGACCCCCAAAGGCTCCAAGGTGATTCTAGGTTCTGTCAGGTTGATAACGTACACTAACCACCACATGTAGGACATTTTATCGTCTTTACGTCATTCATTAGTGCTCAATGCACTAATGATTAATTTAATTAATCATGATTAATTTAGCCCGTTTATTATCTTCTTCTCACACTCTAACTTTGAAGGATGAGAGTCTGTCCTTTTTTTTAATTTTATTTTTTAATTACCATAAACCCAGGTTAAAATAGTATTTGTTTTTTAACAAGCACTTCATTCTGGATGTTGAGAAACACCGCCCCATGGAACCTCCCACAGTGGACAGGGATAACTACATCTTCTCTCCTATAAACTGGGTCATGGCTCTCATGGCTGCTAGCCTGTGTTCTTCTTAATAGATATGCTGAAAAAAAAAATTGGGTCATTTGGGGATTTAGAATACTATAAGTAATCAGATGAAAACTTACTAATGCTAACTAGTTACTATTTATAAACCACAGCGTCAGGTTGTCCTGATGCTTCTTGGGTTCTAAAAGCTAAGGGTAGCATTTCCCAGCAGCCTCCTGGGCTAGCATCTGAGTTCACTGGTGCAGATGGAAGGCAGTAGGTAGCCTGCTTTGTCTCAGTGAGCTCTGTGGCCTCTGGACAGCTTAAGAGGCTCTCCGAGATCTGTTCTTGTTTTTTCTACTTATAAGTTAGTGGGAAAACTAGATAAATTTGGTTTCCATACTTTCTGACTTATTATATAAAAACTTATTCTTCACTCATGAAACATCGAGAAACAGGCTCTGCATTGGGCTTGTCTGGTGGTCCGTAATTAGCTGAACCCCATTCTAGAAAATAAGTTTTAAAGCATCTCCCTTTAACATGGGACATCACATTCTCACAGTTGGAATAGCTGAGGCGTCCTGAACAGGATATTTGGGACTCTTCCTTCCTCATCGTCCCATTTCCTGTTGTGCGATGAGACTTTTTCATATAGGAATGTGATATGCACATTAAGATATTTACACCACAAACAAATTAGTTTTCCCCCAGGGATTCAAGCTTGATTTTGCATATCATCCAACATAATGTGATACACAAATAGGTTTAAAAACAGAAACGACACCATCATCTCCCTAGGCACAAGAGAAGCCTTTGACAGAGTTCAACGCCCGTGATATTCCTCTACCATTATATGTGTATGTTTACTTAAACCACTCTCATTTAATAATGTCCATGAGGCCTTGGCTAGAGCAGTAAAATAAGAGAAATAAATAAAAGAAAGGAAATGAAGAAGACAAATTGTTCCTACTTGCAGACATGATTCTATCCTTACAAGATCCCAATGAGTCCAGAGAACTCTCAAACTTCAGCAAAGTAACAAGATATAAAATCGCCACATAAAAGCCCACAGATTTTCTGTATATGAAGAATGAAACTGCTAAGAAAGAAGAAATCAAGAAAAAAAAACCATCTATAATACCCCCCCCCCCCAAAGGCCCTGAAAACTCAGAGTTAAACTGAACCAGGGAGTGCGGCCATAAAAGACCTTGCAACGAAAACTTTAAGACGGTGAAGAAAGAAATTTAAGAAGATACTAGAAGACGGGACACTGCAAGGCAGAATTAATAGTGTAAGAAGTAGCTGCAGTAGCCAGAGGCATTTACAGATTCAACATGGTCTCCATCACAATTGCATTGACATTCTTCACAGAGATAGAAAAAGTAATTCTGTGACACATACGGAAGCTCAGAGAAACCCTCATTGCCACAGCCAGTTAGAGTCAGAAAGCCGTACACCAGAACAGGCGCCGGCCTCGGGTAATAGTGCAGAAACCGCTTAGAAGTATCACAAGGCAGACAGATAAACTGTGTTATCGAACACACGACCTAAAACGGCTCAGACAGCTACAGACACTGGAAAACGACATCACAGCATCTTTAGCAAATGGTGGCTGGAAAACCAGATACCCATGTGTGGAAGAGCGAAACTAGATTCCTATCTCTTACCTTGTACAGAAATCATTCGAATAGATTGTAAGACCTAAAGCCGAGCTCAAATATCTGCATCCACCCAATCCCTTACAAAAGGCAAGAGCATTCATCAAAAGAACTACTATAGGATCCAGTTACACTAACATACCTCAGGAATAGTCCAAGTCCCCTACACAGGATGCACGCACAGCCAGGTTTACTGATCAGCACTGTTCAGATGGCTAAGAAGTAGAACCAGGCTACTTGTCCATCAACGGATGGGTGAATGAAGCACGCGTGGGAAGTATAGATGATTTTTTTCATCTGGAAGACATGTGAAATCATGGTATTTTCAGGAAAATATATGGAAGTGGAGATCATTATGTTGACTGAAATAGACCAGACTCAAGAAAACAAATACTGTGTGCTTTACTTCATATGCAGACACATGCACACATGCACACACGCACACACACACACACACACACTTTATCTCTCTCTCTGTCTCCTCTCTTTGTCTCTGTCTCTCTGTCTCTCTGTGTCTCTGTCTCTCTTTGTCTCTGTCTCTGTGTGTGTGTGTGTGTGTGTGTGTGTGTCTGCACTTGAGATCATGAAAATAGAAGGGACCCATGAAAGAGGGCAGGGGAAAAAGAGGCAAATGGAATATACATGACAAGAACAGGAGTGGTATTTGAAGAGATCAGGGCATCAGAGGCAGGTAAGTTGGGAGGGCAGGGAATGGCAGGCAGAAGGACATGACTAAGAACAAAGTATAAAGACATATTTGCATGAAATCGCCATAACGAAACCCACTCTCTGAATACTCAACTTGATATGTGATTTAAAAAGGAAAAAGAAGTGTCTTCTACCATGAAAACCTAACATATTCATTGTTTTTACTGTATTTTTTTTTTTTTTAGCATTTAGCAAGTCGTTTTTTAAAGCTACTTGATAGAAACTGTGAGTTTTAAATAACATTTTCATAACTTTTCCCTGTATCGCCACGCCAAGTCTCACTTTGTGTCGGCGCTGACGGTCGTGTTTGTCAACTCAAAATCATTATCATCGATTAAAATTGAGGACACGCCAGTGGACGACCCTTCCCTGAAGATTCTTGTGGCTAACAACAGTGACACGCTGCAACTCCTCAAAATGAGTAGCTGTCCTCACGTTTCATCTGATGGTAAGTTGTGTGTGTGTGTGTGTGTGTGTGTGTGTGTGTGTGTGTGTGTGTATAAATTGATTGAGAGCTTTTCTTATAGTAATAGTAGTAACGAGCCTTTGGAACATAATTTATTAATTTTATTCAAAATCAATCTTAATCTTCAAATTAGACATAAGTTGCATCTTCAGAAAATATCTTCCCCTTCAACATGTGTTAGTCTTTTCTACATTAGTGACCTATATTTGACAATTTCATGCATGTATATTGTATATTATCCTCTCTTGGTCCTCCCCTGCCTGAGTCCCTTTTCCCAGCCAGCTCCCCTTCTAATTAATTTCTTATCAATTTTTTGAGTGTAATGGGATTACTTTCATGAGCATGGATTGACATTATTTATTAGCAGATGCGTATCTTTCCAGTGGCAATATCACTGAAGAAAAATCTCCTCCCCCCCAGTGACAGTCAACAGAAAATAGCTCCTCAGGGAGGGGTGGGACCCATGGTGATATGTTGGTGGCTAACCTTAGCTGCTGTGAGCTCTGGACCGCAAACAAAATGTCGTGTCCAGAAGACAGCATCCCACAGGATATTTTCCCATCCCCCTGTCTCTTGCATTCTTTCCACCTGCCTCTTCTGCAGGCCTTCCTGAGTCTTGAGGGAGTTATACAGATACTCTGTTCAGGGTTGAATACTCAAAAGTCACTTATATTCTCAACTCCCTTACCAGTAAAGCCTCTGCAGTAACTGCTATCCACTACAAAATGGGGCTTCCCTGGTCAAGGCTACACAGCACTAAGCCATGATAGATATTTAGATATCAGTTTGAGGGGCGTAGCAAACCTGCTCTGCAGAATGACAGTAGACACTTCCATGCCAGATCCTCCCAACCACGGGCTTTTAAACAGGGCACAGCACCACTTCTTTTCTGTGGAGTGGATCTCAGATTTGATTAAAAAGTGGTCGGTTATTCCCATAAAGGTCATGCCACTATGGTATCAGTGGGCACTTTTTTGCCCAGTGGAGGTTGTGGCACACAGGACTCATAGCTGGGTAAGACTGTTGATCACCACCCAGCCCCCCCCCCCTTACCCCAAGCCTTCATAGCATGTTGAAGCATTGTGAAAGTTAGCCTGCAGGATATTTCAGCTCAGGTTCGGCTTGGTTCGTCTATATCCTACGGCCAGAGCATGTGCTCCAGCATCTGGTGTCTCCTTTGCTTTCTCTCTCGAATGCTTTGCAGTTTGCGTTGATGGTGTTTTGGCTTCCCTGGTTTGGTTCATTCCAAGGTGTGCATGGGGCGGGGCAATTGTGAACGTGTTGTCCTGATTTCCTCCTCAGCACGTTTGTTACTGGTATGTTGGAAGGAAGGGGAGTGACCTTTATATGTTCATTTTGTATTCTGCCACTTTTTGTGGGTGTTCATCACAGAAACCTCTGGAGGTTTCTGGAGAAGAAAGGGTTTAGTTCATCTTACAGCTTGTAGTCCATATCCGGAGAAGCCAGGACAGGAACTCAAGGCAGGAACCTGGAGACAGGAAATGATATCAAGGCCATAGAGGAACAAGGAATTCTGGTTACTGGCTGGCTTCCCATGGCCTGCTCAGCTTGCTTTTTTGTACACCCCAGGACCACCTACCCAGCATGGCACCACCCACAATAGGCTTGGCATTCCAACATCAACCACTAATTAAGAGAATTTACCTCAGGTTTACTCACAGGTCTATCTGCTGGGGGCATTTTCTCAGGTGAGATCACCTCTCTCCAAATGACTCTAGTTTGTGTCAAACTGACGTGAAACCACGAGCACACTTGTTTATTTTCCTTTTATTTGCATCTCTCACATGTTCTATGGTTTCTGTTACGACAGCAAGAGAGGAGAAAGTGAGCAGCCTTGCTCTGTTCCTCATTCTAGTCAGAATGACTTGGGGTTTCCCCCATTTATATAACTTCAGCTATAGGTTCATCATATGTAGCCTTCACTATGTTGAGATACATTTCTTTGGTCCCAGTTTCTTCAGGGTTTTTATCTTGAAGTATAACTGGTATTTGCTACTTTGTGGGTTCTTCTTTTTCCCACTCCTTATCCCTCCAATTTTACCTAATAGTAAATAAGAAAGAAAGATTGAGGACAGAGAGAGAGAGACAGAGAGAGACAGAGAGAGACACAGAGAGACAGAGAGACAGAGACAGACAGATCCCTGGATCTATTTTTTCTTTTGTTTCTTATTTGAGCACCACTCCCCATACACACACACCTCCAAAAGGTTAACAACCACCAGTCCTGCCTATCAGAGTCCTCACATTTATATACCCTCTGAAAAAGTTCCCAGAATTCCAAACATCATACAATTGCAGAAACTCTCTGAGGCTGACAGAACCACACTTCTGCTAGAGCACGAGGCAAATCCTAGCCAGCTGCTTTGGACAGTTGGAAGCAGCCCCACCCCCCATCCCTGATATCAAAACAAAAACATATTTTTATCACTACAATGGAGGAATGTGGCATTTTGTCAAAACCCCTTTCCAACTTGTTTGAGACAGGGTATCTTGTTTGCCACTGTGTACACCAGGTCAGATGGCCCAGGGGCTTCTGGGGACTCCTCCTCTCTACCGTCCATTTTGTTGTAGGGAATACTAGAATCGGAGACACACTGCCACATCCAGCTTCACAAGGGTCTGGGTCCTCATGGCAGCACAGCAAGCTTGTTAAGCATTGAGGTTTGGTTGAGATTTTTGGCATGTATGTTCATCAGAAGATTAGTCTGTAATTTCTTTTTTCTTTTCTAGTGAATTTTAAATTAACACATCAAAGGAGTGGGTCTTATCATGGCATTTTCACGAGGACACATGGTTCTTATTCTTTATGCCCATTTGCCTAGCCTCCTCCCTTGGCCCCACCCTCCACTTCTTGCCCCTGCCCCTCTGCTTCAGGTCACATGTACCCCACTTCTCTCTCCTGTTTCCCCCACATCTTCCTTCCCTTCCCTATCCCCCTCTCATGCTCCATAGGTTTTTTTTTTTTTCCCCAGCTGACCCAAGCTAAGGTCATCGATTGAGAAAACACCTACACATCATATTGACCCAAAGACGAGTCTGTGGGGACACGTCTTGATTAATAATTGATGTGGTGGCACTGCAGGCAGCACCACCTCAGGACAGGTAGCTCTGGATGGAAAAGCAGGCTGAGTGAGCCATGGAGGCAGACTGGCAAGCATCGTCCCCCATGATCTCGGCTTCAGTGTTCGCCTCCGGGTTCCTGCCGAGTCTTCCCTCAAGATGGACCGTTATCTAGAAGGAAACCGGGATGCCTTTAGTACATGGTGTGTGTGTGTGTGTGTGTGTGTGTGTGTGTGTGTGTGTGTGTATACCTCCGTTTCTATACCTCCGTTTCTTTACTCATTCATCTGTTGATCAACCCTAGGCTGCTTCTCTGTCTTGGCTGATATGAATAGTGCATCAGTCAACACCGTTGTCCAAGTCTCTGGTATGCTGTTAGCCTTTCAGGTGGAGTGGGTAGAGGGAGTCTAAGGTAACGCTGCTTTCAGTTCCTCAGGACTTCCACACTGATTTCCATAGTGGCTACACTACTTTGTATCCTCTCCCCCACCCTCAGCAGTGCATAAGGGTTTGGGGAGAACTTTAACCTGAACACATAACAATATATTTTAGCAGCTATTTTCTCAAACATCATTAGGTATTATTTGTGTGTAGTAAAATACCTAATAGAAAATTTAAGTTTACGAGGTCTGTTTGCGAATCAGTGCGAATCTTTGTGCATAAGGACTCCTCCAACTTCCCACAGGAATCCTCTGTGTGGCGGACCACTGTCAGGGCCTCCGAGAGCTGGCACTGAATTACTACATTCTGAGTGACGAACTTCTCCTTGCGCTCTCAAGTGAGACTCACGTGAACCTCGAGCATCTCCGAATAGATGTTGTGAGTGAAAACCCTGGACAGGTCAAGTTCCACTCGATTAAGAAACACAGCTGGGACGCACTGATTAAACACTCCCCGGGAGTCAACATTGTCATGTACTTCTTCTTGTACGAAGAAGAGCTTGAGACCTTCTTCAAAGAAGAAACCCCTGTCACTCACCTTTATTTCGGGCGTTCTGTAAGCAGAACCATCCTGGGCCGGATCGGTCTTAACTGCCCGAGGCTGATTGAGCTGGTGGTGTGTGCGAATGGCCTTCAGCCCCTTGACGGTGAACTCATCCGTATTGCTGAGCGTTGTAAAAATCTAACGGCCTTGGGCCTGAGTGAGTGCGAAGTCAGCTGCAGTGCATTTGTTGAGTTTGTGAGACTGTGTGGCAGAAGGCTCACCCAGCTGTCAATCATGGAGGAAGTTCTGGCCCGGGATGACAGATACACCCCAGATGAAGTCCACACTGAAGTCTCTAAGTACCTGGGAAGAGTGTGGTTCCCAGATGTGATGCCTATCTGGTAATCAGCTACCAACGATTCGGAATTGCCTGGTAGGAGGGTCAGCTGTTGTCTGGGGACACAAATGTAAATCTTGAGATGAGCTGCTGAAGCAATTTAGGTTAAATATTTACTGTTCGCGAGTTATCTTAATTGGTTGCTGCAGGATCATTTGAAAACAATATAACAAATTTGAATAGACAGAGATCCTTGTCAGATACTGTGTGTTAGATGTTTAGTAGGGTAGACTACAGATGTCTAAGATTTACGTAGATAGACTTTCAACCTTTGCAGGCGTATTTTAGCTTACTAAGTAAATTCATATTAAACTTATAAGTAATATAGAATTATGTACAGTATTAGATCTCTTTAAGTGACATATTTTTTTGTGTTACAACCTTATTTTAATTTTATCTGGCTCATTTGGGTACTGATACATGTTTTACAAAATACATACTGTTGAAAAGTAAGGTACTGGGCTGGCGAGATGGCTTAGCGGTTAAGAGCACTGACTGCTCTTCCAGAGGTCCTGAGTTCAATTCCCAGCAACCACATGGTGGCTCACAACCATCTGTAATGGGATCCGATGCCCTCTTCTGGTGTGTCTGAAGACAGCTACAGTGTACTCATATACATAAAATAAAACTTTTTTTTAAAAAAAGGGTTAAAAAAGAAAAGAAAAAAGAAAAGCAAGCTACCATTATTGAGGAATGCTTACAAAAACATTTAGCATCTTGTGATTCAGTAAGCAACTGTGAATTCTAGAGTACTTAGATTTCATTTTTAGAGTAATTTGGAGGGCAGTTGGCATTATGTTAAAATACAGCAATGCTCATTCATTTCATAAAGATACAGCAAGACACTGTGATTATTACTGAAGTACACAGTATGGGTGGAAGAGGTAAGTTTTGTGAGGTGTGTTTGGGAATCAGTGTTTACTGGCCTGCTGCTGTCAATCTGGGACTGCACCATGTCCCTCGCACATCCGGCCTGTCATTTAATTAGTAACACTGGTACTGGTAACGTCCTTCACCAACTTGTCCTCAGAATGAAGATTAGTCTTAACAGTTGCATGGGTACTTGGCTTCATTGCCAGCCACTATACCTACCCACCTCTGCACATCGGAGTTCTCCCCACTGCACATCGGAGTTCCCACCACTGCACCTCAGAGTTCCCACCTCTGCACCTCAGAGTTCCCACCTCTGCACCTCAGAGTTCCCACCTCTGCACCTCAGAGTTCCCACCTCTGCACCTCAGAGTTCCCACCACTGCACCTCAGAGTTCCCACC
>CM052714.1:6375252-6508946 GCA_028551405.1 Uromys caudimaculatus | reverse complement strand
TCAGAGTTCCCACCTCTGCACCTCAGAGTTCCCACCTCTGCACCTCAGAGTTCTCACTTACACCTTAAGATCCCAGAAAGGCATGCCATAGTTTAAAACTTGAAACAGCACCACAGGCTTAAGAGAGATGGCTTAACTGCCTGTGGTCAGGGTAAAGTGAATACCGAATGGAGGCCTATGGCCTCACTTGACAATGCTGTGCACACCTGCACAGAAAGGTGATTCAGTGCCATTGGTGTGTGCCCTAGAGGCTAAGGCAGCAGAACAGGGATTAGAGAAGAGCCACCAAGAGGTGGTTCTCCCTCCAGCCTTGTAGCACCAGAAAAGGAAGGCACTGGCCTCTCTGAGGGGCATGAGATGTTCTGCTCTAAGTTGAGTTTTCAGTGGCCTCCTGTGGGAACCTCATGAACTAAACTCTGTAATGAGTCACGGAGAAGAACACAGAGTGACCGAAGTTCACTAATTCATGTCTGTCCCCCTAGTTGGTTACCTCCTGGGTTTGTGAAAGGAAGGACAGACCGTTTTAAAGATAGCTGAGAACAATACTGGAAAATGCTGTGTTTACCACCTCCCCCTGATGGAAGCACGGCCATGTCCTTTGGAAGCCTGAGTCCTGTGTCACCTGGGAGCAGAGGTTCTCACAAGATGAACAATCATAAGCTTTAGTCTTAGAGAGCGAGCATTATGGGCCCGTTTGCCTGCTCATGTTAAAGATATCTGTTTGTGCTTGTTGAAGAACTTCTGGGTAGTTTTGTGGGCAAACGTGAGTGGAGAGAGTGGAGAGGAGGAGCACTGAAGACAGACCCACACAGCTCCTCCCCTTCCGATGACCCTTGCACAGTCAGGGAGATGAGTCAGGGTGGTGGGCATGTCTTCGGGGCATCTGCAGTGCTGTTGTGCCCCTGAGTATGACAAGCGTCCTCCTGACAGACGTTATTCTGTGGACCTAACCTCTTGAGTTAGCGACTGACCTTGCTGTTCCATTAAATTAATTTTCTTCAACTAACTAAAATCATTCTCAAAATAAAATCCTTTTGTTCATATTAACTTACAGCTACCAAACCCAGCAATGCCTGGCACCACACTTTTGAGGTGTGTATTATTATAGTAACTTTTACGAAGAAAAGCAAGTTACTTTGTACTCTTTTTCTTTTGTCCTTTGAACTTGGTATCTGAACCAGGGAACAGCTCTGACACGGTGCACTAGAGGGCGCTGTGTTCCAGGTCTTCCTAAGACAGATGGTCTTTGTCCAGACTTTGCATTTCTCCCAAAAGGGTGTGAATGGCAGGCGGGAGGCAGCTCTCCTGCTCTGCTCTGTGGACCTTCTCCTTCCCTATTCCGGGGAATCAGATTGGTTTTGAAAATGCCATCCGTATATAACTGTGCTTCACCTCCTAAGCACCCGTCCGGAATGTTGATTAGCTGGAAAGCTGAGCCCAACTTCACTGTTCAGATGATTCGCAGCCCTTCCACGTGCCTCCAGAGCCTACGTAGCACTTCCAAGTCTTCTGCAGGAACGTGATGCTTATCTACTGAAAGCAAATGTAATCTCTTGAAACAATCCTAAGTTATTGGACACCAGTGAGCAATCCAGGAAGTCATCAGATCGGACAGTGATGGATATATACTTTTTAAATCAAAATTCAATTCTTGATGTACTAGTCTTACATAAATATTGTGACTTGGAGGACAATGATACAGACCTGCACACATATATATATATATATATGTGTATGTGTATGTATATGCTGACTGTGCAGTGGATCCTTCCGAGCCTGGGAACCACACGCGCACATGTATGTGCAGTTGCCTCTGGGACACACTGTTCATTCACAGGAAGTGCTCATGAACCCCCTTCCCTGCACACCTGCCTCTGCAGTAACCGAATGTCACGTGTGGCTCTGCTCTCTCCCGCCCTGAGGTAATTCAGGCCATTATTTCCTTACTTCTTCCTTAGCTTGCTCTCCTCTGTGTGTTCCTGGAAGTTGTGTTGTTTTATCTGTTTTGACCTTATAGAAAGAGCTTCTTGCTTTATGTGAGTTTTCTTCAATTACTGTATATTTCTATGATTTATATATGTTGTTATGTTTAACGGCACTCCACTTAGTCTGACTGCTGTGTAATTTTTGGCTCTGTAATTATTTAAAATCTGTCTCTGTGAAAGGGCACTTGGAGCGTCCCTGGTTTTACCTTGACGGGTCGTGTTTTCATGAATGTTATTGTGCATCGGAAAAAACTGGAGTCATTTCTCTGGTAATAAAGGTCAACTGATTGTCTGTCCTTTAACATATCTACAAGTTAGGATGGAGTCCTTGTATATTTTTAATGAACTTAAAGTTTCATGAGGGAAATTTGCAGATGAATACTCCAGTTTAGTCATGTCTTCCTGACCAACTTGAAGCCAGAGCCTATCTCTTCCTTTGGACATTTGTATGGTTGTGTTTTCTCTTAGGCGCTTCTTGCAGTAACGTTAAGAAAGAATGATATAGAATGTATCATTGGGTCCTTGTATATATAGTGGTGTATGGAAATAAGTTTCGGTGTGCATATGGTATTCCTGGATGAGGCCATCTGACTCAGCTCGTGCGACATGTCAGTTAAGGGCAATTTCTTTCCCATCCTGCCACTCCTGCGTGTATGCAGCCTCACTGAGATCCCGGATATGCCCTTTTAGGGACGAGGCCACCGTTCACTTCCTAGGAACCTGTTACTCTTCTGGAGCACGGAAGAGTGTGGATAGAAAGGCCAGCAAACCTTAGCCCCGTGAATAGCTGGTCCTCCAGCTAGCCCTGACAAGGTAAGAGCATTGCTGAGAATTCATCAGCTCATCTAAGAACAGCCTCCGGTTTTGTCAGCTCGTGTTTATTACGTGTGTTGCTCGAGGCCTTGTGAGCATCTCTTCATTCTGGTGTCGTAGAAAGCCCGTAAGGCTCTTTCTCACTTTCAGGCAGAGAAGTGGCTGGTTCAGGGAGCTCAGAAACACAGTCTGGACAAGTGGGAGTTCATTTATTTATTTCAGTCACCAGAACCTAAAAATCTAAGACATAAAACACCCAGGCCTTCTAGATGGCAGGCAGATCAGAGCCTACTGTCAGAGTGGTGAAGAGTTGGAATCAGAATTGTGTTTACACGGATTGTGTTTGTGTTAGCATGCACATTTCTTCAGGAGCAGGACGTGTTCCAGTTTCTGAGATGGCTTTGAATTTAGGAGATCTGGTTTTTGTCTCTTCTTACAGATACACCGTGGGATCGCTGGAGTCACAGTTTTCAATGTGTACATGCGACTGTATGCCAGGGTAAACTTTCTGCAGGGGCAGCAAGGTGCCCAGCTTCTCCCCCTTTTTGATAGAACCTTTATACTTAATTGGCTTAATGTAGAAAATTTTGACACAGAAACCTAAAAGAAAATGAAGATATTATTTGGGCTTCTGTAGCCTGGAGTCAGAAGTTTAAAACATGGCGCTGGGGATAAGTTCGTTGGCATAGCATTGCCTTGCAGACCCAGGGATCTGGGTTTTATCCCTATAACCAGCGAAGACACTGAGAGTTATGGTATGTGCTTGTAATCTGCCCTGGGGAGACAGAGGCAGATGTCGTCCTGCTGATGTACTCCCTGGCCAGCCTGCTAGGCCATACTGCCTGGCCAGATGTTGGGCCAATAAGACACCTTGTTCCAAACAGCCACTTTGGGAAACTGTGTGGTAGTATCTCCTGAAAGTGCACACTAGCTATGACATAGCACACGGCTGAGCTCTGAGTGTGCTGGCCACAGTGGAATCTGGACCCAGAGAGGTAGCCACAGGCAGGTGAGATGCCTTGGGACCACTTGAAGATGAACCCTAGTACACAGATACATTGACCAGCTGACCCAGTAACCCCCTAGTCTGACTGGAGGAAGGAGTTATTTTGGCTCATGGATAATTTGACTGAGAATGGCTCCTGTAGACTCAGATATTTGAATGCCTGGTCCCCAGTTGGAACTGTTTGGGAAGAGTTAGGAGGCGTGGCCTTGTTAGAAGAGGCGTGTCCCAGGGACTGGGCTTTTGGAAGTTTCACAAGTCTGCTCCATTCACAGTTAGATTCTTCTCTCTCTCCCTTGTGGTTGTTGTCTCAGTGTGTGTGTGTGTGTGTGTGTGTGTGTGTGTGTGTGTGTGTGTGTGTGTGTGATTGGCTTGGAGCTCACCCATTATGCTAGGCTGTTGGTCAGTAAGTCCCAGGGATCCTCTGCCTGGACCTCCCCAGTGCTGGGGTTAAAGCGCATACCACCATGTTGCGTTTCCGACATGGGTTAAGGACATGCCACTCAGTCCTCGTGCTTGAGAGGCACGGGTTTTACAGAGCAGGCTCACTCCCCAGCCTCATCTTGTAATAACTCATACGTCCACTTCTGCGGTTGTGTGATGGTTAATGTTGGCTGTTGGTCTGACTGGAGTGAAGACCATTAGAAGACAGTCAAAAGATTTCCACTGAGGTTTAACCATAGAGGTAAGGCTCTTTCTAATACCAGTGACACCATGGGCTCAGGGCTCAGACTGAATAAAGGAGAAGGGAGGAGGAGCCTGGTGAGCACCAGCACTCATCTCTGCTTCCCGACTGAGGATCTAATGTGAGCGGCTGCTCCTTGCTCTCACTGCCATTCCTTTTCTGCCTGACAAACTGTATTGTTTTTAACAGTAAAGGGGGGGGGCATTCCAGAGGATGACTCATCACCAAGCCTTTGAAGAGCTATTTCCTGGCTGTTTTCTGTTGCTTAACCAGCTGCAGGAATTGCTATCATTAAACTATGTCTCTGAAATGATACTTTCTAGCCAAAGCTAAGGTCACTGTGGCTAAGAGATAACAAAGTAATCAAACCTAACAGACCCTGTGAGCCTAGAAAGGAATAGATGGGTGGTCTCCTAAAGCCTTCCTGGATATCCTCACTTCAACATATACACATGCAAAAAATAAGTAAATAAATGTCAAAAATTGAAGGAAAAGAAAACCAAGGTAGACAGCACCTGAGGAAAACCACGCAAGGTTGTCCTGTGGCCACCATAAGCACTTGTGTGCATGCGCATACACACGTGTGCTCTTGCACATAGGAACTTGGACACACACACACACACACACATACACAGTGCAAGAGGGACTGGGCACACATAGCCCAGTGACAGAGCTAGTGTGCACACACACACACACACACACACACACACACACACACACACAGTGCAAGAGGGACTGGGCACACATAGTCCAGTGACAGAGCTAGTACACACACACACACACACACACACACACACACACACACACACAGTGCAAGAGGGACTGGGCACACATAGCCCAGTGACAGAGCTAGTGTGCACACACTACTCTAGCTTCAGCCCTCAGCACCACAACAGGCAGGCACCAGAAAATTCCTAGCAACATTTTCTCACTCATCTAAAACTGGAAGTTAATTCTCTGGTGTCCTCTATAGATGGAGGTGGAATGTGTTTAATACAAGAATGAACACGGGTCTGTGAAGATGGTCATCTCGGCTCACTAGCCCCCTCCATTATCTGGAATGTGCTCTCCTTTTTAATAAGCTGTATCTATTCATTTCTAAACAAAAAGAATGAACATGGACGTAAGAACACGGGGGTGAATTCCACAACCACGATCGGTAATTCAAGGAACTTCATAAGAAATAGTGCAGACTGCTCAGTCCACTTAGCCTTCCAACAGTCCAGACTAACACACTGGTGGTTAGTATCTGTCCTTGCTGGGAGTAGTGTCAGCACTGGGGGCACCTGGGAGGCTGCTCCTGTTCTGTCTTGTTGCTCAAATGTTCACAGCCCATGGAATTCCACTCTTGCACAGTGGACAGTTTTGTTCACATATTGAATCTCAATAGAATTTTAAAAAGCAAAGAGCCAGTGCAGTTCCTGGGGGCCGGCCTTACCAAACAGAGGCATTCAGAAATAGTTCACAGTCACCTGCTGCAGAAGTGACAATGTTAGTGAATTGTGGGGTTCTGGTAAACGGATGTGTGTGTCAGTTGTGGTCACTACTGTGGATATCAGTTCTGCCCAGTCTTCTAAGCAAAGTTACCTTGGCCACAGAAGGGGACAGCTTGGTCAGCTATGGAGTTTGGTGATCTTTTTACATAGGCAGGCTTCGGGGAAACACGACGCACCTTCTGTTTTGTGCTTGGATTGTACCGTATATTCTAGATCTTACTCTCTTGGAAGAAACATGAAACTTCTGTGTATGGAAACTGCATTAAATAAATAAGCTTCAGCACCCAGACCGTGTCCCAGATCGATACTCTTACCTCTTCCAGACAGTCGAATGCCATCATCAATGGCATTTTTGTTTCTATAGGGTTTCTCCTGGCCCACTATCTTCCCGGTGAATGGTGCGTACACCGCAGAGCCATCTGAGCACAGGACGTCCACACCTGGGTGATGCCTTTGGGTTCTAGAATATAATAAATAAGTGTCACCAGAGGGGGTGTCCCAGGGGAATGTATTGCCAGGGTTATGTTCTTAGTGCACAACTTGCAGCCTTGGGCATCACAACTTGAAGTAGCCAGATGCTATTGCAGTGCTCAGGGTATTTTACTCTGTTCAGCCCAGTTTTAACCTCTCTGTCCACATGTACTAATGATCATATTGTAAAGATTAAATAATTGAAAATCATATTTGGTTTACAATAAGCCTTAGATAACAACAATAACAACAACAACAACAATAATGTTTAAGGCTTATAATAATAATATCGTTATTATGTGGTATTTTGAAAACAAAGTGTACAAATACATTTTTTAAATCTTGACTCCTTCAAGGCCTTTTATCTTTCAGTGTTGGGAATCAAACCCAGGACCTGGTGATACTAGGCCAGCGCTGTCCCACTGGGCTACACTTCCTCTCAAAACCAATTTTAAAAAGTTACTTTTTTTTGTTGTTTTGTTTTGTTTTGGTTTGGTTTTGGTTTTTCAAGACAGGGTTTCTCTGTGTAGCCCTGGCTGTCCTGGAACTCACTCTGTAGACCAGGCTGGCCTCGAACTCAGAAATCCACCTGCCTCTGCCTCCCAAGTGCTGGGATTAAAGGCGTGCGCCACCACTGCCCGGCTACTGTTTTAGGGACCCTATTATAAAACAAATATCATGGGATGCTCTTGGGTCTCCCAAGAGACTAGAAGTCACTGTTGAGTATGCATTCAGGCAAGTCTGAGGCCTGCCTTTCTGTTTGCCCTCTCTCGGTCCTGTCCTACGTATTTGGCACCTCTGGGTAAGCAGTACCATGTGAGACCCCTACTTGACTAGGGCGAAGATCAGTGATGTAGTCAGACAGGCGGCTGCTTTGTGCACGGTGTGCATGTTATCGGAACCTCAGGAGTCTGACCCTCTTCTCAAAGGGGTCAACACAGTCTTGCCCGCTTAGGGTCAGCCGCTAATGCTCAAATTCCAGGACCTTGGTCAGTAACAGTATGCAGAATGCAAAATAATCCAAAAGGCTGCATTCAAATGTAGCCTTTCCCATCTCCAACTCTGCTGAGTGATCAACCAGTTCAAGTTCCTTATCTATAAAATGCAGAAGGATAGTTTTGTTTTTCATATAGGAAAGCCAGTTGGGACAACTACGGAGAATGTGAGAAGGAACAAAATCAACAGCATCAATAACAACAATAACAATAACAGCAACAATAGCAACAATAACAACAACATTGCTTTGATTCCTTTCGCTTCTCTCTGGCTCTGGCTCCAAAGCAGACCCCATCCTTGAAGCAGGGTTTTGGAAGCTGCTCCAAATACAGTCATTGTTGCACACAGCACTGGCTTCCAGTCTGTCAGAGGGAGGTCATTGTGGGCCCTCTAGGAAACATAGGACCCAGACAATGCTAAAAGAGAGGAACCAACAAGGTGACAGCTGTTCGTGATCGCTCATACCTTTGAGCAGAGTACTGTCCACAGCCATAGCTGTCACATGTCCGGATCTCGTTGGAAGTTCTGCGGGCACATATGTTAGCCCATGGTCCTGCCAGGGCTGCAGAGGAGAAATGTGAGAGTCGTGGGCAGCCTGTGTCTCCCTTGTATGTCTCCCCAGAACAGTGGGTCTAATCCCCCCTCATTTGGTTGGTTTCTCCTGTGGATAGCTGATTCAGTTATAAAACATAGTCCCCTGGCTATGTAATTCTGTGGCATATAAAATACTGATTTATAAGCATGGTCTTCCATTATATCACTGCTTGAAATCATTCATGAATACAAGGTATATATGTGCTTTTCAATTGTCTTTTGCTTGTTATAGACCTGGGGTCCACTATGGTTAAGCAAAAGAAAGGAGCACAGCTTAAAAAACAAACCTCAGGAAGCTGTGCAGGAACTTTGCAATGTTGTTTTATAATCAGGTCTAAGAATGGCATCCAAGCAAGTGTCCGACTCCCAAATGACGCATACTCCAAACCTGCCAACTTTACGCAGCATGAACTAAATCTCATATTTGCAAACATAGAAGTGGGTATTTGAGACATGATCAAAAGTGACAGATCACAGTTAACCTAAAGTGAGACCCAGAGGATGCTGGGATGGGAGCAGAGGTGATTGTGTAAAGGTTCTAAACACGGTCAGAGGCGCTGTCTCTCACCATATTCTGTGCAAACTTTAAGTGCAGCTTACCCCTTTGATATCATAAGTAGTATCAGCTGTATTTCCTGAGTCCCAGAATTAACATTCACAGGGGTACAGTTAGCAATTTTAGCCTTTCATTTTGAAGCAAAAGCAGGCGCCTGCTAGTTTAATGTCTGGTTTTCTTTAAAGTCATTTTACTCTTCATGTATATATATATATATATGCTGTGAAGAAAAACTACAGAATATGGCCATTAAGTATATTCATTTCTGTAACTTCAAAAGTGAGTCTCAAAAGCCTTCTAATGTGAAGCTAAGCTTCAAATGAGTGCGACGAGCAGGCTGCAGCAGCGTGGACCAGCCTTATCCTGGGCGCCTGAGGAATCTAGTGGGCAGCTTATTAATCTGCTTTTCTTCCCTGCTGTGAGCACCAAGGGGACCGTCTCTTCATCCCAAACCAGCCTTTGCATCAGGAGCTTCCCACATCCAAATCTTCCTTGAGAATTTCATCTTCTAGGTTTTTTTGGGGTGGGGTGGGGTGGGATAGTGGCGATGTTACCGATTAAGTTCCAGGCTAGGATCGAAGGCTTTTATCTGAAAGTCTCCCTGCACCGTGTTTACATTCCCTGACTGAAGAATCAGAGCATCAGGAAGAGATGTCGGAGAAATCCACCTGTTCCATCTGCTACACAATTCCCACTTACTTCAACTTTAATTATTAATACCAAATTTTATGTCACATTCTGCTATGATTGATTTTTAAGTCTATGCCTGAAATCAGGGTAAATCGGGTATCTAAGTCTTCAGTCAGCCAGGATTCTAATGTTGTACCTTCTGGACTTACCAGTGGAAATCAGCGCAGCTGAAATGAGGATTGTTGTGGGAAACATCTGAGTTTTGCTTCCTGTTTCTTCCTCTAGTGAGAACTGCTCCCATGGACACACGGTCCACGACTGAGTCAATTTTCTCTGGTAATTTCGCTTTGGAATCCTGTGTTCCTCTGAGATTTAGCACGAGACAGGGAAAGCAAAATGAGTCCGGTTAAACTGTAACACCCCGTGGAGAGCTGTCTGATTGCACAGACCTCTGCCGAAGCCTTTGATCTGGAGAAGCAGCCAATGCTATCAGAAATACTGACGAAACATTAACAGGACTGATAAAGCGGGATACAGATTGATGGCTTTTGGTTGGGGCTGGAGGGTGTATGGTGTTATCGCCGTTGCTGTCTGCAGGAGACCTTTCTTTCTGTGGATCATGTATGCTTCAGGAAAGAGTTGACTAGTAGTGTTGGAGGACTCTCACTAATAGCAGCATATATCTTAGGTGTGGTGGGTTTTTAATTGTCCATTTAGATTTCATCTACCTAAGATTTACAGATAACATTGACAGTTCGATAAATTATGCTTGTTTCTTTTGAGCATGTGCTTTTAGATGCTTATAACAGTGGAAATTAACACTCAAGGAATCTATCAGTAGAGGAAATTATAGTTGGACTATGACATAGGCCATTCAATGGAGTATACGAGTTTAAATAAAGACTATATATATATTAATAAAGTTAGATCCTAAATAGGCTATTGAATGAAAAAGCACTTCTAGAATTATGTACCATATACTATATCCTTTCTTTAAATCTTCCAAACAAAAAGCATTGCCCTTCATGAATATTGTGTGCATATTAATGATCAAATACACACAGCACGGACGGGAGGAATGAATTGTGGAGAGTCATGGCTATGTAAGCCCTAAAATATTTTGTTTCTGAAAAAAGTCAATGGCAACTCTGCAAAACATTAATTTGTCAATTATTGGAGACATGGATGCAACCTTCTCTAATTCCCTCTGTATTTTTTATTTGTAATTACATTTTCCAAATCGGAATTTTCATATAGAAACTACCAGTTCCTCGCTACCCTTACCGTCAGACGAGGACTAGACTTTTCCATAAAACTTCTTCCCTCGCATACCTAGTCAGTAGCTGTAGGAAACTTGTGTTGTAATTCTTCCACATCTGCAGCCACACCCTGGCTGTGTCTTCCTGGACACTTCCCCAGCCCTTAGTTTTGGCTCAGTTCTGTGGCTTTGACCAAGTGAGTCAGAGGTAACACTATGTGTCTGCAGCCTGGCCTGGTCTTTGTCATTGAGCTCTGCTTCCGGTGTTCTGCCAGTGCCAGGCTGACTGGCGGCCCCGAGGACACAATGAAGATGCAGCAGAGACTCACAGCTGAAGACATCCCAGAACACCCCAGAACAGTGAGCCACACTGGATGCCGCTTGAAGCTACGGAGGCCGCGAGAGTAACAGAACTGTGTGGGCGAGGCTGGGTGAGGCTGCGCATGACTTCACACAGCTTTTCACGGAGTGTGGTATGCACCGCGCCACCACTGTACAGACTCGCAGAACTGAATCTGAGCAAGAACAAGACTAGATCACTGGGAGAAATGGAACCCAGAAGCAGGTCCAGATGCATACAGCATACAGCGCACCGTAGGCACCCACTTCAGACTGTCAGGGAAAGGGTACGGCTGCAGGGAGACCTCTGGAAGGACGTGAAAGCTTGGTCTGCATCAAAGTGAACCAGTGTTTCCATGAGAAAGGGAGAGAGAAGAAGGAAGGGAAATCTTAAACCATGAAATTCACATAGGAGTTTTGTTTATTTGTTTGTTTTTTGTTTTTGTTTTTGTTTTTTTACAGTTTTGGAATAGATTAGACCTCTCAATGTCCAAAACCCCAGACACTGAAGGAAGTGTTTGCTGATAGGTTGTTGTGGCAATAAAGAAAATAATATCCTGATGAAAGTCAAAGACAGTAGTCGGCAATATCTGCAACATAAGGATATATATGTGTGTGTGTATAGACACACACACACACACACACACACACACACACATATATTCATTCTCAGGAGGTAGAGAGTGCTTACCAAGCACTCACGATGCCCACAAAACTGGGTTTGATTCCCAGCACCTCATAAGATGGATGTGATGGTATAAACCTTTAACTCAGGGACAGAGGCAGGGATCAGAAGCTCAAGGTCATCCTAGACTATACACTGAATTCAAGGTCAGCCCGGATTACACACACACAGCACATACACAATCCATTTCCCAATATCCTAAGCAGTCATATATATATATACATATATATATATGTATATGTATATATATATGTATATATATGTATATGTATATATGTATATATAATATGTATATGTATTTACTATTTAAAACTTTTATTAAATTTTTTCTTTGACAACTCCAAGCATGAAGGCGGTGCGTTCTGATTGCTATGCCCCCCCCCATACTAAGAATTCTTACAAGGAACACCTTGTAAGCAAACCAATAGGCAAATGAGCAGAGATATCCATGGACTTTAACCACAGAATGGATACAAGTCCCTACATGTGGTGGGTGCGAGGAGCGTTTCTCTTACAGATGGTTACAAAACAGGAGAAGAGTTTCACTGTCAGGTAGGCAGAGCTCGGAGACTTGGCCACCAGCACCCTGACTGAAGATAAAAGACAGCTTAACCTTTTCAGAGGACAATTTGGCAACACTCTCACATTTTCAAAGGCCCCAGACCTTTGTCCTCACACTTTTATTGCCCTTCCCGCCTGTGGCATTCCCTCTCTTCTCTCTTCTCTCTCATTTTCCTGCCTCCCTTATTAACCTTTTCCAACCCATGTTTTTCTCTGAGACCTCAGCAACTCTCCAAGCTGAGGAAGAGATGGTAGAGACTGTCTTGAAACTCAATGCAATAGTTGTCTAGGCAGGAGTGGCTCACAACATGAAAACGTATGGCGAATGGAACTAGGATGGGGCAGGCTCATGGTCACAGCCCTACCACTGTAGAAAAGCAGAGAGAAGGAGGTGTTTTGTGCCTCCTGATAATGTTACCTATGACCTCAGACCCAATGAAGGACTTAGCTCCGCTGCCCGATTAGAGAAACCAGGCCTGGGTCAAGAGGGAGAAGGATAACACTGTGATGCCATCAGCCAGGTGCCAACTGTGGGAAGCTGTCTCTGTGAAGAGCAGCATGACCCCAAGCAGCAAAAGGCAGCAGTAGGTCTTGTTCAGAGATTTTAATCAGGGGAGAGATGAGCCAAGGATAGCGCCACTGCTCGGTTTAACACCACTGCATCCTAGTGGGACTGACTGCTTATGTAAAAAGAATCCCTTGTGGATTTTACAGTTGTTCTCTTTGCAAAACACATGGGAAACGTGTACGGATCTCAAATTGACTTCAAGTAGACTTCAAAATCCCCATGAGTCTGAAGTGTGGGCCTGTGTATGAAATGGCGTCACAAACGGATAGTTACTGAGGGCGGGTGATGGCTTCTGGGATTTTGCTCCGCTGTGCTCTACAGTTACTTTACTCTTAGATCTATGTCTGACCTGGTCAAACTCCAGGCTTCCTGCTGCTCTCCTCCTCCAGAACCCACTCAGAAAACCTTGCCTGAAGCTATTGGATCATTGCCTTCTCACCATGTGCGTTCTGAGATCTAAACCAAGGCCAGACCCTCTCTCTGAAGTGTGTCTACCGTAGACTGTCAGAGAGAAAGAGGCATGAGATGTGCATGCTTTGGGGACTGACCAGGACCTTGTCATAGTGATGAGACCCTACCCTCTCAGCACGTGCCCCACTCCCCCAGACACCCCCTCCCAGATGGAGCAGAAGCAGCTGGCCTGTGCCGCTGTGGATGGCCAGACAGCTTTCTGAGTTCCCCATTTTCCCCATTGTTACCGCTCTCTGTAAAGCTATCAGCCAAGTCCAGTTGTCTCTTCTTGGAAATTGTCCGGATTTCCCCCCTGACTTTTAAGAAGTAGCTATATTTAATGTTTTTATTATGTGAGCACTGCATGTTTATAGCAAAACCCATCCCTAAATTCAAGTCAATATAAAACAAATGTCCATAACCATTTGGGGCACATGTATTTCCTCTCCCCCGTCTTGCCCCTTTTGTCTGGAATATCAGCATTTTAATATATGTGTACTATCTTCAGTGTTAGAGCATAGCTCTGAAAGCAAAGTGAAACAAAACCCTGAAGTGGCTTTCTGGAATATGAAGTTGTGGAGGGTTAAAGTGTCAGGACTGAACTGGGAACTCCCTTTTGGGAAACTGACATGCAGCCATTTTGGTCTTACTCAGCTATGGGAAAAACCGGAGGGTGTGGAAGCTCGTATTTTAAATTGTTTCACAGAATTCCGCTAGGCCGTTTTCACGCAGGTATGTAAAGTGCTTTAGACACATTCCCTGCTATAGCCCGCTCCCTGCCCTCTGTCCCCTTCCCATAATCCCCTCTGTTCCCTTCGATGGTTCTATGTGTACATGTATAATTTTCTCTATCTACACAAACCCTAGGGCCCACAAATGAGCAAGCACATGATATCATCTTTCTGAGCTGACTTGATTGGTTTAATATGATTACCTGTGGTTGTATGCATTTCCTGTAAATGGCATAACCTTGTTCTTCCTTAGAGCTGAATAAATACTTGCATACACACACACACACACACACACACACACACACACACACACACACACACACACAAATATATATAAACCACCTTTTCTTTCATTTTTTTTTTTTTTTTTGAGATTTTATTTTAGCTACGACATTTCTCCTTTTTCTTTCCTGTCTCTAAATTCTCCTATTTACCCCTCTCATCTCCCCTTCAAAGCCATGGCTTATTTTTCATCAAATGTTATCATATGTATACACATATTTGTATATGCATACATATTCCCGAGTGTAACCTGTTGAGTCCATACAATGTTACACATCCGTATCTCTTCGGGGCTGACCATTTGCCACTGAACAGCCAATCGGTGTGCTCTTCCCCGGGGAGCTCCGCCCCTCCTGTGCGCAGCTTTCCTCGGTCGCTTGTAGTTCTTTGGGTAGGACTGAAGCCTGTGGGCTTCCCCCTCCACTTCAGCGTGCTCGCTGGTGTCCTTGTTCAGCTCACACTTGGGCAGGCATGTTGGTGAGACTTAACAGGTGCAGCTGATGTTACAGGGAGACACAGTCTCCCAGCAAACTCCCTGATCCTCGAGCTCTAACGATCTGTCCACCTCGTCTGCAGTGGTCCCCAAGCCTGAGGCTCTGGAGTGTTTTGTAGATGTATCCCTTGGGCCTGGGCTTCACAACTCTGCATTTTGATTTTTTGTGGTGTTCCGTAGTGGACTCTGTTGCAAAGAAAAGTTTCCTTGATGAGGGGTCAAGACTGTACTTATCTGCAGGTAGAAGAACAAATGGTTATAGATTGTTGTTAGGGATTACTAAAATTAGTGGTTGTAGATTCTCTTTCACTAACCATGACTTCACCAGCACTGAGTGGTTAGCTAGGTTTCCAGTACCAGGCATGGTTTCCTCTTGTTGAGTGAGTCTTACGTTAGAGTCTTAGCTTAGATATCAGTTGGTTAGCACCCGGTTATGTATACCACAACTGCACACACAGGTTAGTTACTGTGCCATGCTGGTCGTTGGTGTGATCCGTAGGCATCATAGCTGGGTAGACAGATGGTTGCCTCCCTCCTTTGGAAGCTCGCATGGTGCCATGAAAGCAAGTCCTCAGGGAGGGGGCACTGCAGTCAGTTCCAGATTAAGGTCCTCTGGGCCCTGTTTCTGAAGTGTGTGATGCCTTCAGCAATGGGGACTTACTTTCCACCTCTAGGGGACAACCAAGAACAATGGCAGTAGGCTGTATGTTTGGGGAGTCTCTTAGACAGCCCTGGGCAAGAACTCAAAAGAGGGCCGCTAATGTCTGCTTTGGAGGTTTTGTTAGGTGGCCTTTGTCCCTTGCAGAGAGAGCCATCAGCCCAGATGGAAAAAATTTATTAAATTATGTGTGTATTTTCTTTGCTAAATTGTGTGTTAAGGTAAATAGGATCCTTTCTTGTGGCTTTTCCAGACATCCATACTGTTATATTACCTTCTTCTTTCATCTTCCTGAATCTACCTCCTCCCTCTTCCCTAAGGAGTCTTGCTAGCCCCCCTTTCCAGTCTCCCTGATGAGATCACTTGTACCCTGCTGTCCCCCTCTCTACTGACCCCCAAGTGCCCACTTCTGGCAATGACCCTGCTGTACTCTCCTGGTTGCTATAGTTACGATAGGTTATGCATTCACATCTGAAGATTTGGGGCTAGGAGCCTCCAGTAAGCGAGAAATGCAATGCTTGTCTTTCTGAGTCGGGTAAACCACCCTTTCTTTATCTGTTTTCCAGTTGTTGGATGTGTAGGTTGGTCAGCACTTTAATATCAGTATCTTTGATCTTTTATGTGACCTGTAGTTTGAAAGCTTTGAATAAAGATGGGGAGGGTAAATGTACCTTCAAAGGACTATTAACCTTAGTGACCAAACATCCCAGGCTTCATGCTGGTTCTCTCTTCAGAGTAAACCAGAGTTTATTCAGAAGAACCCACCTGAAGGTGTCAGACCGCTGGCTTCTCACCATGTGAGGTCAGAAATCTAAAATAAGGCCAGAGCCTCTCTACTAAAGTATGTCTATTGTGGTCATTGTCAGAGAGTACTGGTTGTACATGCTTTGAGGACTGGGGACCTTGTTGGAGTGATGAATCCCTACCCTTTCTACAAGTCCTCCCCTCCCCCACCCCCACATCCAAATGAAACAGAAACCATTTTAAGCATGAGGAATGAGTGGGAATATTTTGGGTGGTGAGATAAAGAGAGGGAGATTTGATAGGAAATAATTTTAATATAGGGAATGATGTCCAGGCTTTCTAGTTGATGGAGGTAGCCAGCTTACCCTAGAGTCTAACAAGCATTTCCCAGTAAGCCATTTCTTTTTGTATTGTTGAAATGAACAATAATAGATGGGGCAGGGCCATGAGCCTTGCAGCAGGATAGAGACCAGGTTTGGTTTACTTTAAATTTGTTGTAAGCCATGGAAGGTACCACTGTCTCTTGATACAACATATAGTTTACATACAGTGCAACTTTGTGTCATGGGTAATGTAGCATTTCAAGGTTGGAGTGATATTGTCCGAGATTTTCTGGCCAGAGACCCCTTTAGAAAAATTGTCAATTTCTAGCTGGCAAGTGTACAGGATACACGCCATGAATCCCTTCATGTGTCCAAAGCAGACATTACTAGTCAAGCTTTGGAATCTGTCAAACTATGTTGATGTTAGCGTGGGGATTAAAATCCACTGATCACCCCTAGTAGAGTAGAAAGTGCCCAAGTCTCAGATGTAGGGAGAGAGACTCAAGTGACTGGGAACCAAATTAATGAGCACAGAGAGAGGTGACAGCTTGAGACACAAGTAGTAGATAGATAAGGGTTAGGCGGCTCAATGGAGGCCATCTCTATAGAGCACACGCCATACTTTCTATGGCTCCAGTTCTTGGGAAAGTGTTTTTAACACCCAAAGGCAAAGAATGTAGAGCTTCTCCCGCCACTATTGTGGTCCAGTGTGGAAGCGTCCCCTTTCCCATGAAGAAATGGAATTAAAAAGTGGTCCCCACTAGAGGTCACCAAACAGACTCAGAACCTTGGGCCCAGACTTCCTTTTCTGCTCAAAGGCCCATTTTCCACAGTGAGTCCCTGGAGGCTGGCCAGGCAGCACAGAGTCACGGAGTAAGTGGGGGCAGCGAGGCGGTTCTCATCTCTTTAGGCTTGGGGACGAGGAGGAGGAAGAAGCACTAAGTGTATTAAATGTCTGTCTTTAACCTGTGACAGACTTAGTTTTTCCAATTGAGATGTCACATTACATAAAACGTATCTTTTCAAATGTTATAACACGTGGCTTCTTAGTATCTTCACAGAATCACAACACAACTCTCCTTCCGGGATGCTGTCACTACCTCCAAATAAGATACGCACTTTCAGCCACCCTCCCCCAAATCAGAATCTACCTTTCCCTTCTATGGTTTTTACTCATTCTGGATATTTTACATGAGTGGACTCATGTAACCGTTGATGTTTTGTGTCTGACTTCCTTCACTCTGAATATGGTTTTCCATGTCCATCCACAGTATAAATGTACCACAACTGGACACTTAAGTTCCCACACTTTGGGATTGCCATGCATAGTGCATCAGTGAGCATCTGTGTACAGGTTTTTTTTTTTTTTTTTTTTTTAAGGTTTATTTATTTTATGTATATGAGTACACTGTAGCTGTCCTCAGACACACCAGAAGAGGGCATCAGATCCCATTACAGATGGTTATGAGCCACCATGTGATTGCTGAGAATTGAACTCAGGAGCTCTAGAAGAGCAGTCAGTGCTCTTAACCACTGAGCCATCTCTCTAGCCCCTACAGGTTTTTTTTTTTTAAGATGTTATTTGTTTTATGTAGGTATACTGTCGCTCTCTTCAGACACACTAGAAGAGGACGTTTGATCCCAATATAAATGGCTATGAGCCACCATGTGGTTGCTGGGAATTGAACTCAGGACCTTTGGAAGAGCAGTTAGTGCTCTTAACCACTGAGCCATCTCTCCAGTCCCTCTGTGTACAGGTTTTTGTGGGGATAAGGTTTCAGCTTCCTTGGATGTACACATAGAGGAAGAACTGCTGACACAACTGTGTTGAACGAAGACTACCAAACCATTTTCCAAGGTGAGCTTGGATCTGCGCTGAGCCCTGTGATATCTGAGTCTGATTTTCTCTCCACTCTGCCCAACTTGCCTCCGGCCATCTTCTTACAGCGGTGGGTGAGAGTTAGAATTTCAGGTTTGAATTATAACTCCCTTTGCCGGCTGACTCGTGACGCTGGGTGTATTTTCATGGACCAAGGTATACCAGCCCTTTGTTTCTCTCATTTGGAGAAATACCTATTGAAGTCTTTTGCCCAGTTTTTGTTTTGTGCTATTTGTCGTTTTATTGTTGAGATGTCAGCGACCTTTGCATATGGTGGATACTAGACCTCTGTCGGGTACCTAACTGCAAATGTTTTGTCCTGTCACGTGGGTTGTGTATTTGCTCTCTGGAAAGCATCATTAGATACATACATAAAGGTTTGGGCTGTTAATGAAATCCTGAGTTTGTATTCACCTTTAACATTCGTGATCTATAAGTCATATCTGAAAAACATATTCTAAAACATCACTTCAATTATTTTTAGATTTATCTATAACTGATATACAAAATTGGAGGCATCTAATTCATGCCTTTTGATGAGGTTGGATATGTGTGCACACACGAGATGCCCTCACCCACATCGAGGTACCACGCGCCCATCATCACCAGACGCTTCTTGCACTTTTTCGAATGTGAATGTGGTTTGTGGTTATCTTTCTCTCAGGGTGAGAACAGTAAACATGAGCGCTGGCCTCACAACACACTTTCAGGTCCACACTACTCCCTTGTGACCCTCAGCTGCCTGCTGGATGCACACACCTTCCCTCTAGAATCTTTCCATCTTCTCTGGCTAAACCTTGATGCCTGCCGAGCTTGTTATGTCTTGGTTACTCCTAGTCCCACCAACCACCTTCCTGTTCTCACCTCCTGAGAGTTTGCTCTCAGTCTCTCATGTAAGCGGAATCATGACTTTGATCTTCGGTGCCTAACTTGTTTTACTTAGTAAAATATCTTCCATATTTACCCATGTTGGGCTAACGGATATTTTAAGACTGAATGTTCTACCATGCTTCACTTGGTCACTGGTGGGCATTTTGGTTCTATTGACTAACATTTGACTGTGTCTTGACTATTGTGACTAACGTGCTATCGAGCACGGAGGGGTGTGTGAACACATCATTGAATATGGAGGTGCAGGCATCTGAGACCCTGTTTTCAATTCTTTTGGATGTTTATGTGGGATGAATGACTAAGACACATGGTAGTTATACATTTTAAACACTACGGGGCTGGAGACATGGCTCAGTGGTTAAGAACAGTGGTTATTCTGCAAAGGATGCAGTTTGATCCCTAGCACCCACTGGTGGCTCACAACATCTGTGTAACTCAAGCTCCAGGGAATATGATACTTTCTTCTGACCTCTGCAGGCACTGCACACTTGTGGTGCATAGACATATATGTAGGCAAAATACCCAGGCCCATAAAATAAAAATATAATTTTTTTGAAGAACCTCTATACTTTTTTCCATTCCCACCGAGAGCACATAAGGGTTTTCAATTTCTTTGAGTATATTGGTTTTTTATAATAACTATCCTGACAGGTGAGATGATATCACCATGCATGCATGTACACATGGGCAGGCAGGCAGACAGATAGGCAGACAGGCAGACAGACACAGCCTCCTCAGGAAGCATAGCTAAGTGGAATGTGTGGATGTATTCACTGTGGGCCGAGGGCAGACAACTTCAAGGTGTGGCATCCACTTACAGCCTTCTAAGTTTCTGGGTCTCCATTACAGCTCCAGTGTTATTACACCACACAGAGTTGTCTCCTGGTAAGAGACTGGAAGACTTTGTCTCTGGCACACTTTCATAGCCAAAAGACTCTGGTGATAACTGGGACAAAGCAAAGCATGGTGCTCAGTCAGTCTGGATACTTCAGCCCACCTAGCAAGACTCAACGCCTGCTCATTGAAATTCAGCCCTTTCAATCGAGACTCTCCTGTCTTCAAAACTCTGCCTGGGATTTGATTTCTAGAAACAGACTATTCCAGAATGCCCCAAACACTGAGTCCCAGCAGGCACGCCTCTCACTAAGCTTCCCCTGCTGCTGATCCTTTGACCAACAGAAAGCAAACAGTTGATAGCCACCTAGGGAAACACAGACTTAGATTACACCACGTCATGGTAAACACTGAGCTTTGAACCCAGAAATTGCACCACAGGCAGATGCCCCACTGTTGCCAGAGGTTACAACACACAGACTCTTGACACCTTTACTCTGATCGACTCAGAGCAGCTGAACGTCTTAAAGCAAGTGATAACTACAGCATTCCAGGGATGCTGGTCTGCTCAGGGACCAGAACGCTCCTCTAGCTACTGGCATCTCCTAAAAATAGAAATTGTCAACAAGATTGTCTTTCCTACTGGGTATGATCAGCAATCCGGCCCACCAGGCACAGACTCCAAGTGTAGGTAGAGGACTGAGCTCCATGGTGAGAGCCCTCAGTAGGGAAGCAAGTAGACCTAGCAAGATCGGTACCTCAGAGGGTGCAGCTCAGGGGACAGAATGAAGGATGAGTGTGGACCCAGGGACAGGATGGCTGAGAGAAACAGGGACATCCTGTAGCCAGTTCAGCCTGTGATACATTTCAGAGGTAGGGATCCTTCCCTCCTGGCGTATTTCTGACATTCTGCTGCCTCTAGGGAGACCTGGCCTTACCGTGGGAACATTTCTGATGGAGACTAGCAGAGGGTGTAGACATGTAATCGCTGGATAGTCACGAACATTCATGTATATCATTCCATGGCTTTGATCTCTTTTCAAGGTTTACTGCAAACACATTTTATGGGAAGTTAAAAATTTTGAGAGAATCCTGCTGTCACTAGATCAGGGCTATCAAGTGAAGAAACTCCGTTAGACCGGATGCTCCAAATAGTGGTGTGACCTTATGTGGGTTGCCTGGCTTCAGCAAGTCTTAGCCAGGCTGTTGGTGGGAAGTAGAATCTTCTAGGAAAATGCAATCTTTCTGCCATAGAGACATCTTCTGAAAGCCAGAGAGGAAGGGAAAGAAAGAAAAGATGGAGGAAGAGGGGGAGGGAGGTTGAGAGACAGGAAGAAGAGGATAAACAGTTTTCAAAACTTGCCCAGGCAATTGTGAGGGCAGGCAGAGGAGGCAGGCTGGAGAGCTGGGAGGAGCCAACCCGGAAATGTGAGGGCCAGAATTCTCTTTTGAAAGGATGCCTTTAACTGACTGGATAAGCCACACCCCATCTTATAGAGAGATCTGCTAACTTGGAGTCTACGGATTTGAATGTTAATCTGAGGCAGATCTGGGGCAGGACAGACGGCCCAGTGGTCTGCCCACTCTGACAACCTGAGTTCAGTCTCTTGGCCCCACATGATGGAAGGACAGAACAGACGATAGCAAGTTGACCTTTGACCTCACACTCACTGTGGCATGCCTCTGCCTACTCAGGTATACACTCACAGACAAATAACAAATGTAACGATTAACTTTTAGAGAAATGTTTAAATGTTAATCTCAGCCACATTCTTCCACCGGTGTTTGAACAAACTGTGGAAACTGTGACTAAGCCAAGAGGATGTGAAGTAACCATTGGGCCACCCGGTACTTTTGCTTCAGATAACCTATGGCTTTGACTTGAAGTTGAACTAGAACAGGCCTGCTGCAGGAGCATGACTTGTGGGCGTCACCCTGGGACTTCAACGAATTTCATTTTGTTGATTTCATTTACCTAATTACTAGCTCAAGAATCCATGGGGTCTGTTTAGTTTACCATGGTCGATGAAATGTCAGAGGAGAAATAAGGCAGGAGGAAAAACTCTGAGCCGGGAGAGCATCCCTGAGTCCCACCTTCCAGAGTGTCTAGAGAGCACTCTGCCTCGGTCCTTGTCATTTCCCAGGAGCAAATGATAGGGAAGAGAAGGGCCTTCCGGATAGCCACGTGGAGGCATGCTGAAGCAGGCAGGGAGGTTCCCACAAGGAAAGCCAAAGGGCTTGGCTGGGGGCTCCCTCAGCCCCAAAGGAAGAAGAGGCATCAGGGAGAGCAGGATGAGTTAGAAGGGGACCTCTCCTCGTGACGTGAGATGACAATCGCCTACTAACTATTAGTGTTTTCGTTCTTTTTGTGGATCAAATAGCAATTCTTCTGAAACATTTCTCTTCCTGTTGAAAGTTTCAAGTTTGTTCTTCTTATTCCCCAGCAAATTATGTTTGTCTTTAAAAAAAAAAATTAAGGCCAACTTTGTCTTGCCAAGGTAGAAGGATTCCGATTACATGTAAATTCTCTATTAACAACTCCAGGGATGACATGACGTTCCTTGGTGTTTCTCTCAAAGGGAACAGAGCACCTTCTGTTTTACCGTTTGCTGCACTGTTGGCTGCTGAGCCTTGCTTGACCACAACTGGAGCTCACACAAGCCACAGCTGTTGGACCTTGACCTGTGGAAACCACTCACCTACATCCACGCCCCTGATCCAAGCACAGTCTCTCTGAATGGCAGCCAAAGCAGCATCCCGGAGACTCTGGGAGGTCCGTGTGTGGTGAAGATTTCACCCTGTGCGTTTCCGACTGAGCCCAAGCAGAAGGAAAGAGAGGTCTATTCCTCGAGAGCCTGCCAGCAGAGTCAGGGTACCTAGAGATGGAGCCTGGTCCAAGGAAAGGGTGTGGGGGTGGCAGGGTAGAACAGCCCCAATCTTCTAAGTAGATAGACGAGGAGGTGACCAGGAGGCTGTAATTAACCAGGGTGTGGACTCAAATGCATCTTGTAAAAGGACCGTCTCTCAGTGGGACCCTAGGAAGGTCCCTGCCCCTCCCCACCAATGTCTGTCTGCCCAGGAGTAACAGCAAGAGGAGGAGCAAAAGCAGGAGGTTGTCAGCTCAGCCGTGAGTTCTGAACCCAGCAAGAGCACAGGTGGCATCAGCAAACCTAGTCTTGGAGAGACAAGCTACCCAGGACCTTCCTGGATGCCTGCTTTCTTCCCATGTAACGTGTCTCTCCTGCAGAGTCCCTGTGGGCTCGATAACCCTGTGCTCCTTACCCCCCTCCCCTCTACGCAAAGAACCTTCCCACCGCCCTACACCCCAGTCCTGTTTGCTCCATGTCATTCTCCTAGCTGGTCACAGGTTTTTACTGCAAACAGCAGCAAATGGTTTTTGTGAGGCATTTCAGTTCCTTCAGAGCCATAACCCCACGTGTATCCCTCAGGTGTCTTCTGTTTCTCTGTGAAAGCGAGCGACTTGGAGGATAAGACCAGGGTCAGCCCCTGTGCTTTGCTCCTGATGTGATAAAGTATGTAAGCGTGATTAAACTTTCTTTCTGTGAGTATGTACACGTGCGAACACCATGTGCCCACCTGGGCTAACGTGCGCATGTGGAATCCAGAAGTCGGTGTCATGTGCCTTCCCCTGTTGCTCTCCATGTTACAGAAGCTGGGGTCATCATTTGAGCTACACTGATTGGCTAAGAAGCCCCAGAATCTACCTGTCCCTGCCACGTATACCATGCTCATCCCCTAGGATTGCAGGCACACACTGCTGTGCCTGGCTTCAGTGGGTGCCGGGGGCCAGCAATGCCAGCAGCATGGTGGTTTGCCTCCTGACCTCTCTCTCCAGGGCTCGCCTTTAATGCCTTTTAAGGTATCAGTTGCTGTTCTGTAGACACACCCCACTGTGGCTGCGCATTCAGTCTAAGCTTACTGACAACTTTTGTCAATCTCTTTTATGTTTTGGGTTTTGATGTGCGTTGTCATCTTAGATGAGAAGTTGAAGATATTTGACAGATAATTCTTCCCTCCAGTACCGTCTGTTTACGTAGATTGAATAAAATGTTCATGGGAGAGGCTATCCAAAGAATTCATTTGAATAGTTAATAAATTACACAAACCTAAAAAGGGCTAAGATATTGCGCAGACTTTTACATTTCCTAGACTGTTGTCACGGTAGAGCACAAATAAATAAGGGCCAGGTTGTGATGAGCAGCTAGAGTTTTGTATAGAAGGTAATGTCTCTCATGGACCAGACTGGGTACCAAGAAGCCACCCCTGCTGCTTCACCCCCAGTTTCCCCATCTGCATGGAACTTCTGTTGGAATGCCTGAACCCCCAATGGCCGCAGCGCAAGGCTCCACTAGTGGGCGCCATTGAGCAGACTGTGAAACTTCCCAATGCTGTTGTTTCTCGTTCTGAGGCACACTCTCGGAATTTTTTAAAAAAATTAATTCATGTATTCACTTTACATCCTGGTTGTAGCCCCTCCCCTTCTTCCCAGAGAAGGGAAGACCCCACCACCTCCACCTACATACCAACCCGTCCTGGCACATCAAGTCGCATTAGGACTAAGCGCATCCTCTCCTACTGAGGCCAGACGAGGCAGCCCAGCTAGGGGAAGGGGATCCAAAGGCAGGTAACAGAGTTCAAGTCAGAGACAGCACCCACTCCAATTATTGGGGGACCCACATAAAGAAAATATCATCCTGAGTGAGGTAACCCAGACCCAGAAAGACATGTATGGTATGCACTCACCTATAAATTGATATTAGGATAACCATGCTACGATCCACAGACCCAAAGAAGCTAAGTCACAAGGAGGGTCAACGGATCTCACTCACTTGACTCTCACTCAGAAGGGAAATAAAACAGACATAGGAGATGGATGGAGGGAGGGAAGTGGGTGGGAGAGGAGGGAGGGAGGGGCAGGGGTTTGGGATCAGGTGTGGGGAGAGCAGGGTGGGCGTGAGAGGGCTGGGAGAGAGAAGGGAAATTGGTGTGTATGGGGGTGCACCTCTGGGACAAGCCAGAGACCTGGGATGGGAGGCTCCTGGGAGGATGTGGGAGTGACCCTAGCTGAGACTCCTAGTATGGGGGAATATAGAGCCTGAAGTGACCACTTCCTGTAGGCAGACACGACTTCCAGTGGAGGGAGTGGGCCACAACCCACCCACAAAACCTTTACCCAAAATTTGCCCTGCCTACAAGTTGTGCAGAGATAAAGACAGAGCAGAGACTGAGGCAATGGCCAACCAATGACGGCCCAACTTGAGACCCACCCAATGGCCAACCAATGACGGCCCAACTTGAGACCCACCCAATGGCCAACCAATGACGGCCCAACTTGAGACCCACCCAATGGCCAACCAATGGCTGGCCCAACTTGAGACCCACCCAATGGCCAACCAATGGCTGGCCCAACTTGAGACCCACCCAATGGCCAACCAATGACGGCCCAACTTGAGACCCACCCAATGGGAGAGAGCCAGCCCCTGACATTATTGATACTCTGCTATGCCTGCAGACAGGAGCCTAGCATAACTGTCATCTGAAAGGCTCCGTTCAACAGCTGATGGAAACAGATGTAGAGACCCACCGCCAAACATTAGGCAGAGCTCAGGGAGTCTTGTGGAAGAGTAGGGGGAAGGATTGAGGGAGCCGGAGGGGTCAAGGACACCACAAGAAGACCTAAAGAATCCACTAACCTGGGCCGATGGGGGCTTCCAGAGACTGGGCCACCAACCAAGAAGCATGCACTGCTGGACCTAGGTCCTTGCACTGCTGAAGGGTGTTTTGATCTTAACAGCCCAGGGCTGTGAACGTTGCTGGGATAGATGGATCCAGCAACTCTTCTCAGGTCCCTGCTGGCCTGGCCCTCTGGTTCTGAGTCCTACCCACAGCGGAACCTGCAGTTTTGACACCAGGCTTGTTGCCATTAAAATGGCTTATCCTTTGTGGGGAAAGCTGGTCTGCATGGGTTGCCACACTTGTTCACCTTCAAGAAGGAAATTAACTTATGGCTATATATCGAAGGCAAGTGGCAGTCCTGAGTAGTTTTCACAGACAATAGATAGATAGATAGATAGATAGATAGATAGATAGATAGAAGATAGATGATTGATAGATGAAAGAGATAATAGAAAGATAGATAATAGATTAATAGATGATAGGTAGGTAGATCCCCATATCTATCTATCTATCTATCTATCTATCTATCTATCTATCTATCTATAGATAGATGATAAATAGATAGATGATAGACAGATGATTGATTGATAGGTGATAGATAAATAGATAATAGATAGATATTGATTGATAGATGATAGATGATAGCTAGATGGATGATAGGATAGACTGATAGATGATACATAGATGATTGATTGATAGATAATAGATAGATGATTGATAGATGATTGATAGATAATAGATAGATGGATGATTGATAGATAGATAGATGGATGATTGATAGGTAGATAGATAGATAGATAGATAGATAGATAGATAGATAGATAGATAGATAGGGGGAGCCTTGAGTTGTTTAAATTTAGAGCAGAAATCACATTTGGGAATCTTTAGTATTTCTGGCAAATCTTCTCCATACCCAGGAGTCCCTCTGTCCCTAGGGCAAGGCTGGACAGCAGAGACAACCTTGAGGCAGATGTGGGTCCAAATAGGCTCCCCAGATTCTCCTATCTTGCTTCTCTGACCCCTGGAAATGTCCTTCACCACCCCCCATCCCCTGTACTGGCATCTCACAATGTGCCAGGCCCTGGGCACCACATACACTGTCTGGGGCTTTGTGCTAAGGAGCCAGTCCACCTGGCCTCAAGTCCAAGCCCACTCACCAAGAACCTCACTGGGAAGAGACAGATTACCCTGCACCTTCCTCTCCTCTGCTGAAGCTGGGGCATAACAGCAGAGACTCATTCTATCCAGTCAGGGTTGTGTGTTGGATCTGGAACGGCTCTGAGAAGCTCCTGTGTTAGAGGTTCTCTCCCCAGCGAGCTGTTCTTGGAGATGGGTGATGTTCACAGGTCTTGTGGGGCATTGAGGGGTGCCCTTGATGTGGGTCTCCAGGCTCTTCCTCTTTCTCCAGTTTTCACACCTCAGCTTTACTCAGTCTTCCATCCCATGATGCACTGCCTCACCACAGGCTCAAAAGCAAGACAGTCAGTGGACCACGAACTGTGACCCAACAAACCTTTCTCCTCTATAAACTGATTGTCTCAGGTACTTTCCCACAGTAACAGAAAGCTTACCAACACCGTGAGACAAAGCCCGTCTGCAGAAGGAACCTGAAAATGCTCACTGTCCTTCCTGACAACTGTGTAGGTTCATTTCCTGCACACCGACATTCAATATAGAAATCTTTCTAAACATTCAATTTCACATAACATCAACAAATTATTAAAAATATAGTTATAAGTGTGTCTATACTGTTGTTTACTTTCTTAGTTTTTGTGAGATGGATGCATAAAATCAAAATTAAGTAGCTATTAAAAACCTATGATATTCTTTTAAAATGTTAATTTTTCCTTCATGCTTCTCTTCAACCTCTAATTTTAAAGATAAAAAAGAAACCCAAGAAATTACTACAGATAAAAGGCGGTATCATATCTCTTCTGTAGCCTTTTTTTAAGGTAAAAAGATGGCTGCTTATGACTGACTAAATGGTCCCTTCAACTTTAATCTGGAGGAGATAATTAGTTGCAATCATTTTTTCCCCCAGAAGGGAATAGTGCAGTGTTTGATTTCACATGTAGGTGAACATGTTGTGGGTGTCGCTCAGAGCTAGGCCCGAGTACCAGGTTGTAATATATCCATACGTGTGCACATGACATGAATTCTCCTCTTGACCCTGGTCAAAATTAACACATCATAGCCCATGCTAAAGGAAGCTCCAGGATGGCCTTGGCCTGCAGAGTCATATATTCAGTTTGGTGCATTCCAAACCTGAGCGTAGGAGCTGAGGCTATAAATACCGTGCCCATTTGGACAACACCGTTGCCATTGTGGTGAGATCATTTCCAGGAAACCATGAAAATGCAGCAATGGGAATAACATCTGGCCGCCCAGCCGTCGCCTTTGATTTAGGCAGCTCCCACACTAACTTGAGAGGCAGTGGATAGAGGCAAAGCTTGCTTGCTTAACAGTATTTCTCCCTGGCCTATCTGAGTCCACGCCATCCCACAGCAAAGGAGCACAGTCTGTGGCTTACCATGTTTGACCTAGGATTTCTGAACTTTACGATGGCGTAAAAGCAGTATGCATTCAGCAGAAACCACGTGTCGTATTTTGAGCTGTGATCCTTTCTGGGGCTAGCACTGGATGATGAGGTACTTAGTTGTAGCCTTCTGTAAGTCAGGTGTGATATCAGCAGAACTAGCGTTTGCAAGTGTTACAAAGTGTGTGTGTGTGTGTGTGTATGCACGGGGCCAGAGAGGCATCAGATTCCCTTGGAGCTAGAGTCACAGGCAGTTGTGAGCTAACCCATGTCGGTGCTGGAATCCAAACTCTGGACCTAAGAAAGAACAGTGTGATAGTTTGTATACGCTTGGTCCAGGATGTGGCACTATTTGGAGGTGTGGCCTTGTTGGAGTAGGTGTGGCCCTTTGAAGGAAGTATGTCACTGTGGGCATGGGTGTAACTTTAATTTTTTCAAATCTTATTTTTAATGGTGGTTCTTAAATGCTTTAACCTCCCTTGTAGCCCACCACCCACCAGAGGTAGTGGAAAGAAAGGATATGGGGGAAGTGGACCTGTTTAGGAAGGTTCTTTGGAGCAACTCCCGTCTGTGTTGTCTGGAAATCCGCAGTTCAGTTCACAGGTCAGCAGGCAGTGGCAGCTCGATCCACTCGCAAACACTTTATGGATACACCAGCAGTCCAGTTCGGTAGAGTTGGGTTAGCAACAGCAGTGACAGGACCTAGCAGAGACAGCCAGGCCTCAGCCTCAGCTCCAGTCAGTGGGAGAAACCAGCAGGAACACAGAGAACTTCTGCTCTAGGCTGTACCTCTCTCAGGGAAGCGAAGATCAGGGAAGATGGGAGACCCACAAGCGTTGCACAGCAGCTGCACCAGCAAGCCAAGCTCCGTCTCCGTCACTCCATGGAGTCCTATTTATACCCTGCAAACATCACGTGTCCTCCACGTGTCTTGCCTCAGCACGTGCATCCAATCAGCCCGAGTCTGTGGAAGCGGCAACAAACTGCAGCACACCACCAGAAGTTTTTTGGTGCGTTTCTCTCTGTGGAGTTCCGAATGCAGCTCAACGACACAGTGTAGGTAGGGCAGATCAATACATGCGTGTCGTTAGCAACGAATCCTTCATCACGTGTCCTTTCACGTGCTTGCGTCAGCAGAACATCCTCTCTCCTGTGTCTGCTTCAGGGAAACCTTCCTTCACGAGTCTGCCTTAGCCTTTCACCTGTGTCCACTTTAACGAAACGCTCCTTCACGTGTTTGCCCCAGCAAACCACCACCCAACCGACTTTCCAAAGGACCCTTAAGTTTCCACTTTACATGGGCTGTAAGACCCTCATCCTAGCTGCCCGGAAATGAGTATTCTCCTTCAGATGAAGATGTAGACCTCTCAGCTCCTCCTGCACCGTGCCTGCCTGGATGCTGCCACGCTCCAGCCTTGATGACAATGAACTGAACCTTTTACCCTGTAAACAGCCCCTATTAATGTTGTCCTTATAAGAACTGCCTTGGTCATGGTGTCTGTGCACAGCAGTAAAACCCTAACTAACACAAACAGCAAGTGCTATTCGCCCCTAGGCCATCTCTCCAGCCCCTTGTAAAGCGATTTTCAATGGAGGTGGTAAATCCCCATTCTTGGGTTCCCATCCTGTCCTTGGAATGGGATTCCAATGGTTGCATCACAGCAGCCGTTGTGGACTGGGACAGACTTTGAAAAATGATGTGTTATCTCACGTGTGTGTGTGTGTGTGTGTGTGTGTGTGTGTGTGAGAGAGAGAGAGAGAGAGAGAGAGAGAGAGAGAGAGAGAGAGCATCTATGTCTCTAACATCATGGAGTACTATTCCCTGACCCTTGCCACGAAGGGTCATAATAGTTCTAGACAGAATAGAGAGTCACAGACTGTTGTGGGAATCAGAACAGAAACAGCAGTTCTGTGCATAAGATAGAAACTGGTAGCCTAACGATTTATATCAGAAGAGAAAACTTTCTGCAACTCCTGCTTGGTCCGGCTATGTAAAGTTTCCAAACATGTGGAAACATGTCTTCTTTGCAGGCTGTTGAAGCAGCATGCACCACGTGTCTGTCGTCCGTCTGCTAACCACGCCGTAGATGGCTCCTTCATCTCTGTCGCCTTCCTGTGCATTTGTTCTGCCAGTCACTGTAACACTATTATACCTGTGCCTGCTCCTTTTACTGTTGATTTGTGCAGTCATATTCTGAGGCAAGGGCAGACAGGCCTATGTGGTGAGTTCCGGGCCTGGAGAGAGCAAGACCCTCTCTCACCAACAAATACATAGAATAGTCACAAAGAAAGAACTGGGAAGAAACAGAAATGCCCTTCCCCCTCACTTTACGGTGTTAACCTGGTCTCTGCTGGAGACAACTCCACTTTGTGGAGTTTGGTGGTTTGACAGCTCAAGGTGTTCAAGCCATCCTTCCCTTTGGTCCATCTGCTTGAGGTATCTAGTGAGAAACGGGGCCCTGCTGCTTACAGCCATGGCTGTTCCCGCCTGCAGCCCCCTGCGTGAAGGCCCCTCCACAAATCCTGTTCATTTGACCGCTTATATCTTGACCAATCTGGCCAGTCTCCTCCCTCATCTATGTTGTCTATCAGAAAAACAGTCCACTTTTTTTCCCCTAAATTTTGGTTACTATATTTCTAATTTCCAAACCTTCCAGGTGGCCATTGGCACAAAAACAGACATGGAGATCAAGACTCAGAGAGAAATCCTCTCAGCTATGGACACAAAGGTGTCACAAACATGCAATGGGGATTTGAAAAAAAAAAAAAGACATCCTTTACCATGAGTGGGGCTGGCAACAAATGGATAAATAAGAATATTAAATCTATGTGGTAAATCCAGTGACTTAGATCCATGTGGATCGATCAGTCCTCCCAGAGCTCCCCCGTGTTCCCTCATGAGGCTCGGTCACTGAGCAGCCTTAGTCACTTTTATCTTAGGGAGAACCTGATATTTAGAAACTCTCTGTAGAGGCAGAACACGAATACAAGGTTTTAACTGCAGAAAGGAACTGTGTTTGCTTTTACCAGATTCCCCAGCACCCCTGCAAGCCAGGGCAAGCTGGAAAGAACTTCAGAGACTGAGGTGACTCAGCGTGAGAGACAGCCCTGCGGGTGCTTGACTCCTCTGTAGGCTGCTGCTGGTGAGTAACCCTTAGGGCTCCACCTAAAGCTGGGATTGTTCGTCTCTCTTCCTGGAGCCCAGGAGGAGATCTGTTCGATCCTCAGAAAGTCTGTTCAGACAAGCCCAAGCCACAGATCTGATCAGTCCCATAGGAGCCAGGAGCAGTCTTGGTCCTTCCATCATCCAAAATGGCTCCTCTACTACGCTCCATCTCTACCTGGTCCTCATCATATTGGAAGCCCTCTAGTCCTGGTACCAGCTGGATGATGTAAAGTCATCTTACTTCCTCCCTATCTAAGAAGCCCAGTTTGACTGTAAAATTGGAAAAGATGAGGGTCCTGAGCAGGGCTGTAGAATGTGCTGGGGATGCTGAGATCCCCAGAATTGTTAAGTCAGGGTGTTTTCCACAAACTTTGTGGCCTGATTTTAACTTAGGTGACCTCTCTCCCAAGGCGTTTTTAAAAACCCTTCTGTAATGAACTGGCTAGTCTATATGTTGGCTCTCCTGGTGTCTTGCTTTGAGAACTTAGAAAACTCACTCTGTATTCCCGAGTTTAATAATTCATTATCAAGAGAACAGTTACTGACTCACACCGGGTCCTCAGACGCTCAGTGTGAGTACGCAAGTGAGCAGCGCCTACTATTGCCTGCCCTGAAACAGGAAGCCCCCTTCTGTAGCATGGTCTCCTGCCAGGCAGGTTTTACAACGAGATGTTCTAGGGTCCTCCTTGTGCGTTAGTATAAATTAAGGCTGTTTCCAACAACACCGTTGCTATGGTTTCAGTTCGGAACACACCTACAGGCTCAGGTACTGAAGATGGATCTGTTTACATACACCAATATCGTCCTCAGCTACTGTCACTTTAATGGAAGGCTGTGGATCTTGGGCACAGCTGTGTAAAGGGTATATAGCTCATACCCTGATTCTGGCCACTCTCCGTGCCCTGGTAAGTCACCTCATGAACTCCACCCCACCCTCTCCTGCTGTCAAGGACAGTACAGCTCTCAGTGCCTTCCACTCCAATGGATTAACACTTCAGAAAACAGGCACCAAACCAGTCTTTCCTCCAGGAGGTTTTATCTGCTGGTCATGGTGACGCAACAGTGACCGAGATAGCACTTTATTTTTAATTATCTAGGGGTTTTAAGACAAGGTCTCACAATGTAGCTCTGGGCTAGTCTCAACTCTGTTATATACTTCGTGTTAGTTTTACACTAACAAGTGTGCTCGTCAGGCCTCAGCCAATGCTGGTTGGCAGATGTGTGCCACAGTGCTCATGTTATGGCAACATTCTTTGTGACCGTGTGTGGCAGTAGCCTTCATGTGACTAGTCACACCACCCTACTGCCACAGCTTTGGGGGATGGGACAGAGGTGACACGGAACTCTGAGAATGACCTAGGAACTACTGGTTGGCGTTTGGTTTTCGATTGTCTGGCTGTCCACGAATGGCAGACAGTTGGCTCTGGGTGTCTTCAGGAGGAGGAAGCTTGTAGTTAAACATTTTTGTTTCTGACCTGAACTCAGTTTAGATTCTCTGAAGTCTGGCATGACCCAGTAGTCCCAGCCTGCCAATAGAACAGTTGAAAACCATCCAAAAATTGCGGTTAACTCAAGATGACAAATAGAGATAAGGAAATAAAACCATTGTGGCTCTTTCTGGTCCTTGGTCAAAGCATGATTTATCATCTTTAAAGCAAAGTGTGCATTTTGTTTTTAACGGCCGTTTAGAGGTGAAGTGTAAAAACAGAAAGATAAGCCTAAGACGCATGCGAGCTGTTCATGGAAACTAGCTGCAGCTGTTGCCTGACTAGGTTGGATGGCACACATTGTAATCATGAAGGCATTTATTAAGCATCTGTTGTATGCGGGCTTTGTACCAGGAGTAAAGATAAGACAGAGTCCAAATTCCTTCCTGTCTGTGTAACCGTGTTCCAGGAAAGATCTGTTGCCTCTGTAGTGTGATGATTCTCTAATGTCTCATTACTAACCTAGGAAAGCAGCTGGAGGAAAAGAAACATGAATCTGGCACACTCAAATGGCAAGAGCCTTGGCCCACAGCAGGGTTCAAGAAGAGCGCTGAGAACATGACCTTTGACCCCTGACAGTGTTCATACATCATGGTGCAAAGGGGCGAGTCAACTTATCAGTGCACAGAAGAAGGAAACCACACAGGGTTTCCTGGGCCACACAAGGGGTTCGGGATTCCGTCCTGGTGGTGGTGGTGCACCAGCCATGTTTGAGCAGAACACATCTGTGTCTACAGGATGTCTCATGTACTGTGAGACAAGGAGACCAGAGAGAGTCAGAGGCCAGGCAAGGCAGTGCGTGGGATATGGCGTCATTAGCTTTGGCCTAGTGGTGGAGTTGAGAGTGGGGTGGGCAGTTGGAGCAGCTCTTGTCTTTTTCAAGTCATACTCCCCTGCACCTTGTTGGTGACAGCCAAGCAAGAAGTGTCCAGATGGGAAGAGAGAAGCCACCATCCTCTGTAGTCAGCCAAACACACAGTGGAAGTGTCAGTGGCCCAGTGGCCCACAGTGACACAGGGGACAGGTCTCCCCTGACGCAGCACAGGTGTGTGAGGAAGCTCAAGGCTGAGCAGTGGTCCCCTGGGTGTAACACCGGTAAGGTCACAGTGGTTGTTGGTTCCTGGTGCCCATTACCAAGGTCAGGGGAGGTTGTCTCCTTCCTGCCTGCCTCCCCATCCCTGGTGTCTGTTAGCACAATTGGTGTCTTTACCACATCCATTTCTTTGACAGAGGGTTCCCCCATGAGCTCAGGAAGCCACTTCCCAAACATGTCCTAAGAAAAATTCTATGTCCCAGCCCTCTATTCCCTCCCACGACATGGACCCTCTCTCTTGATCACATTTTAAGCAAGTTTTTCTCTGGGTTTCCTATCCATGTTGGGAACAAATGACATGCTATTATGTTCAACGGATACCACATGTGGCAGCTTTGGAAGGAGGTGCCAGACTGTGTGAGGGAAGTTATGGGGCAGTGGAAAGTATCCATGGCGATGTCATCCTGTTTAGCAAACATACTAAGAAAGTTGCTGCCGAGACAATCGAACATAACATAGAGGTAGACTTAGACAGGTCCAAGTTCAGAGCCAGGATTCCCACTGGGGCATGGTGAGACGAAAATGGCATTCATACACTTTGTGCCCTGACATCACCGTACTCATGAGGCAGGCTCTCCTAGACCATGCCTGTGTATGCAACTGTCTCATGTCTTCAGGAAGTAGCCACAACTCAGGACAATATCGAATTTCAATTAGAAAATAGTCTCCATGTCTTTTCCCTGCAGTAAGTTGGAGCATGCCTAACTCAGCAAATATTTCATCTTTATTATTGCTTTATGTGTGTATGTGTAGTGGGGGTTATGTAAGTACTTTAAGACAGAAACATTTTTAAGAGAAATAAAGCCTTCTGTGTCAACCAAAACCACTCGGGCAATGTGATCAGTGCTGATGAGAAGCTAAGCCCTTGGGCACGGCTCGCTGGTGATGTGGGGCCCATGCTGTTCATCAAAAGCCCCAGTGTCCAGCATCATGCATCCTCTGCGCGCTGTGGCTCGGGAGGAATTACCTGGAGTTTATGTCTCTTGACCAAACTTGGCCCAGGAGAAAAGATCAAAAGCAATTGCGTGACACGGCTGTCTGGTGGAAAACGGAAGGGCTGCGTCAGTCCATTCAGAATGCTTGAACGAAGAACTATAAACCCAGCTGCTTAGAAACAACCTCATTTAGTTATTGCAGGCTGGAAGCTGGGATTTCCAAGATCAAGGGGCTGGCAGATGTGGTGTTTGGTAAGCAGCTAGCTCCCATGTCCCAGAGGGGAACCTTTCACCATGGTCTCACAGGAGCCTCTCTTTCCATTCATGAGAGCTCTAGATCCATAATCTGACCACCTATCAAAGGCCCTACTTCTTGACACCATCATGCCGGGTGGGAGTGGGGTATACATTCAGACCTCAGCAACTTGCTCCCACAATGCAACACATTTTATTTTTTACACACATGCGGAATATCTAAAGAAATTAGAGGGTGGCAGGTTTTCTCCCGGACTTGAACCTTGAGTCGCTCCCAAGTTATCCACCTAGTTTGTGTACTTCAAAAGCTCTGAAGACATCTCAGGGATTCTAAGTATAGTGCATGACTAGTCTGTAAAGATCTGTGTAGTTATAACAACAAAGACCATGGTTAACTTTTGATGGCTCATGGGGGGGGGGGTCTTTTTCCTGGTAGTCTGTGTTAGATCTTCAGTAAGAACAATTCCGTTTGAAATGCTATAAAAATGTAAAAGTTGTGTATTATCACATTGCCCCAAAAGCTTGTGATGTACCCGACTATCCTCACACAGAAACCTCAGCCATCCCCAGCTCAGCTAGGCCACCCACCAAGGATAGTCACAGCTGGGCTGGTTGACTGCTGATGTTTGTCTTAGAACAAGGCAGGTAAGGACAGAGGACCCTCTCCTGAGGATCCTGTCAACCGTTTGCACAGTTCTGGCCCTGACTGCTTGTGGCCTCAGAATCTCTGAGACATAGGTGGGGGTGGGGACTCTAGCTCCACAGCCATGGGAGAACATCACCCATGCTGGGTGCAGACCTTCCAGTGTGTCTGCTTACTGGCTACTCTGCAGCCAGTGGCTCCTTCCACTACTCTGTAAGTGAACTTAACAACCTCTGCTTCCCCAGAGTGAACTTGGGTTAAAGGGTGCTTTGGTTTGTCCTTGAACCATAGAAGGAAGGTAGAAATTGTTTTTATCACCCTGAGGGAAGAAATTTTAGCAATACCATGGCTAATACATTTCAGTGTGTTCCCAAGTCTATGGTTTGGTTTTGTGTGTGTGTGTGTGTATGTGGGGGGGGGGGAGAGGGAGAGGGAGAGGGAGAGGGAGAGAGAGAGGGGGAGGGAGAGGGAAAGAGAGAGGGAGAGAGAGAGATTCAAACTGCTTTCTGGTCCCCTAGATGTATATTTTGAGTACTGCAGTGTGCTAGGGAAAACAACGTGCCCACAGATCACCAAGCAGAGCTCATAAAGCTGAGTGTGACAAGCACTCAGCTGATATTTGAGATCACAGAGAGCCCGGGAATGCCAGCACCCTGCCCAGGTCCGCCTGTGAGAAGAGGCTGAAAGGCCCACTCTCTTTTTGATGATCTTTGGAATTACTAGAACCAGAAAGGTGATTATTTAGTTAAGGACACTTTTGTCTTCTTTTCTTATCTATCATTCATTCTGCCAGACTGAAAAAGGCTATTTGAGGTGGTCTCCTGCGGAAGGACTTGAGGTGGTCCAGGCTTCTTGCAGCCAGGAGCAAGACAAAGAAGCATGTTCGGCCTCCTCTGTCCCTCACTCAGAGGTGGTTGTTCGGTCTCTCATGTTAGCCTGCAGTTCAGTCTCCTAGCCCAGGAGGGCGCTCTTGCTCACCAGAGCACCTATGCTCATTTCAGCAAAGTGAAACAGCCTCCCCTTTGGGCCGCCAGAGAATCAAATCGAGTCATCGGTTAGCTTAGGTCGTCTTCTAATCTGTTTACCTCGAGACCTCAGGTCTTCATTTGCCAAGTTACAGAGAGAAGAGTCTCCAGTCTATGGTTCTGCCTTATTCTACTTGGTCACGTGAAGGGGGTGTATGGGGTGTACGGGGTGGAGATGAAGGCTGGGGAGCCAGAGGCCACGTGGAGCAGGACATAACTCACTTTATCTCGGCAACGCAGGCATTTGTGTTGAGAAGGGCATTCTTCCTCCCTAGGAAAGAACATCTGGAACATTCCTCCAAATGAGGATCAAAACAATGACTTCAATTGAAGCAGACTCACTGGAGTAAACAGCCCAGAGGATCCCGTGAAGCATGTCTTCGTGGACTCTGCCAGAGAGCAGACTCTGGGGCTGGGATTTCAGGCCAGCTCAGAGTTACACCCCCACTCTCTTGAAAAGGGCTCTGAACCCATGGGATACTACTGGGAAGGGCCCTAGGGAAGGTCTCAGTTGCCACCCAAGAGCAGAAAGGACCCCATGACAGACAGGGAACCTACGGCTTTCTGCCTTATGACCCTATTGCTTCCTCTCAGAATGCCTGCATATTCGGCTGTCTGCCTTGCCCTGGACCAGACAATAAAGTAATCACATTTGTTGATTAAAACTCAGCCTATCTGGAATGTAAATATTCCTTTCAAGTAGCTACATTACTCTATCTGTGGAGTATGTAGAAGGTCTGCTCTGTTTCACTTTTCCATTCAAATGCAATTCTAACAGAACCCCAGCTACTCACAACATCTGCTCCGAATTTCTCTGTGATTTATGTGACCACGGGGCCAAGTCCATGTATAAATGCGGATTCTGAGTGGGTTCTCATCCCGGATACAAGTGAAAGTTAGGCATCTAGCTATGTCATCCGGTTTGTTTCATGTCTTAGGACATCACACTGTCAACCAGATGTCCGTATATCCAAGTTTGTTATTTCGGTTAGTGGCACATGATTGCTTCAGATGTATATGTTCCCAGTAATCAATTCCGAATAGAGTATTCTGCATTAAGTCATCCCATGACTGTTGTGGGCAAGAGAGAAGTGACAGGTTCTATTAATTCTACTTGGTAGCTGGGAACCCCTGGTTACAACAAATCTAAGCAACCAGTGCTCACACAGGTATGGCCGCACGCGCACACACACATGTATATACACACATATAAATCATATACACACACATGGACATATACACAAACTTACACTCATACACATACACATATTCACATACACATACTAATGCATGTTACACACATATACAAGCATCTATACATTCACATACATAAACACACTGCACTGGCTGGTTTTGTGTGTCAACTTGACACAAGCTGGAGTTATCACAGAGAAAGGAGCCTTCCTTGAGGAAATGCTTCCATGAGATCCAGCTGTAAGTCATTTTCTCAATTAGTGATCAAGGGGGGAGGGCCCATTGTGGGTGGTGCCATCCCTGGGCTGGTAGTCCTGGGCGCTATAAGAAAGCAAGCTGAGCAAGCCAGAGGAAGCAAGCCAGTAAGCAGCATCCCTCCGTGGCCTTCCTAACTTGGTCATGATGTTCTGTGCAGGAATACAAACCCTGACTAAGACACATACTAACACATGTATGCAACTCACACATACTTATACACACATACATATTTTACATATACATGCACACACAGAGAGACTCATACACACATATATGTATTCTTTTGGTGGATATATTAATCTCAAACAAAAATTGTGTTAATAAAATAAGAAAAGTGGCTTTCTGCTCTGTCGGGCTGCATCCCCACTCCATCCTTCACCCATTAGGATCTCAGTAGAGGTGTCACCTAGGAAAGGGAACAGGCAGGTGCCTCTTGTCACTCTCATTCACACTGAATCAGATCTGGTGGTACCTCTGACCTCCACACACACACTACTGCACACACATACCAGGGCTTGAAAGGGAGTTTGCCCTTTTGTCTTCAGCCAAGTGAGGACAGTGTTTCTTCCCTTCAGAGGACACAGCATCCATGGCACCATCTTGGAAACAGAAAGGAGCCCTGCCCAGACAGCTGCCCCAGGGCTGCCTTGAGCTGGGCCCCCAGCCATAAGGATTCTGTTATGTATTAAATCACTCACATTATAGTATATTGTTAGAGAGGAACGTAAGACTAAGACAAGACATTTAATATCAGTTCTGTGCTGACTCAAAATACTAAAATTATTTTTTAAAGCAATGGGGGTTCTTTGAAGAATTTCAATCAGGGAACTAAAGAGAATGGAATCGGAATTAAGACCCATATAAGAGCCAGGTGTGGTGGGCAGAGCTGCAATCCCCGTGCTCCAGGTGTGGTGGGCAGGGCTGCAATCCCCGTGCTCCAGGTGTGGTGGGCAGAGCTGCAATCCCCATGCTCTGGAGGCAGAAGCAGGAGGATTGAAAGTTCCAAGGAAGAAAGTGAAGGAAAGGACAAGAGGGAAAGAGAAGAAAAGGAAGAAGGGAAAATAGAGAAGGAAAGAAGAAGGAGGAGAAACCTTTAGATTTGCGCAGAGGTTGTGAATGGCGGTTCAGGCCCAGGCAAAGCTGGCCCCTCACTGGCCCTCTGAACTGGGAAGAACTAAATTCTTTTGAGCCTCAGGTTTGTCGATAAAATGAAGACACCGCTGTTCTCCTCTAGGGTCATCATGGGGATTTCAATGCAAATGGCTCTAATCATAAGTGTGTAAGAGAGTCAGTTTCCTTCTCCATGAATGGGCCTCCTGGATGCAGAGCATGGATTAGGAAGCAGGGGGCTGACGGGTTCAGCATCTCCCCACAGAAAGATGGGTGAGCCTTGACTTAAAGAGAAGACACTGTAGGTTACGGAATGAGGCAGTGGGCAGGGCTGGGGACTATCGGTGGACAGCACTGCCATTAGGGTTGGGGAATTAGGGGAGAGAGGGCATCTGGGGTTGGTTCAGTACAGAAGTCAGAGGGCAGCTACCTGAGGGTACAGCGGTGTCCCTGTAGCACTCTACCGATGGCATTTCCTTGCTGACACCCTCTCCCCTCTAAGTCTGATATTGGTGATTTGATGCACCATACAACAGTGGCCAGCTGTGTCTCCTGCCCGCCTCCTGCCCGCCTCCTGCCCGCCTCCTGCCTGGCCAGTCACAGAGATGCTTGAGCCTTGGGCTTTTCAAACATTCTTCCCCCTTCTAACTCTCTACATGGCTTTTGCCTGTGCCCACTCGGGGGTGAAGGCTGTTCAGGGATCACCTTGCCCTCTGCACTAGAGAGGAGCAGTCCTCTGGCAGCTAAAGGAGGCATTCAAGACATTCTGTACCTGGACTATGAAGCATGTGCTCAGTAAGAGGAGCAGAGAGGTATCATCTGGAAGGCTCAGAATTGGTGACCCAGCAAAAGAAGGTTGACTCAGGACTCTGAGCAGGGCAGGGGTAGGAATGCTTGGTGAAGCAATACTTCTATTTCTGAAAAATGTGTATGTGCATGCATGTGTGTGCAAATGTGTGTGTCCATGTGTGTGTGCAAATGTGTGTGTCCGTGTGTGTGCATGTGTGTGTGTATGTGCATGCATGTGTGTATATGTGTGCATGTGTGTGCGCATGCATGTGTGTGTATATGCGTGTATATTTGTGCATATGTGTGTATATGTGTGCAGGTGTGTGTGTGTGTTAGCTCACTTCCTTGTCTCTACCGTTACAGCTAGCTTGTTATGAGATGCTGGCTGCTTCATCACCCTGGTTCACTAAGTAAGGGTAAAACAGAGGTCAAGCAAAGCTCTACCCAACCCATCATAGACTGGGACACGAATCAGAAGTCACCCGTGTTGTTTAGAATCCCTGAGACATGGAGCTGCTACTGTACCCGCATAGATGACACAAACAGGGACCTCATCGCTGAACCGTACTGCCACCTTCTCCTCTTGCCTTGGGATGCTCCCCCTTACCAGGACTCTGGTCCAGTGGCTTCTGTGAGAAGGGGAGTAAGACCCAACCTTCATGAGAAGTAAGTGTACTGTTGCAGAGTAAGATGTTTATCATCCTTCAGGCAGGTCGCCTCCTGGCTGCCTGTGAGAAGACTCTCTCCCTCCCTTGGACTTCAGCCCTCCTCACAAATAAGCTATTTTTGTTGAAGAACAAAAGGTGTAATTAGCACATTGAGAGGAAGCTGCCAGGCAGGAGCAGCTTCCCTGACTTGGACGGCCTTGATGTTTCTGTTTGAAAGCCTCCCTGTCCCCACACCCGCCTACCCCCTCTGTCTTCTGCATCCGCACTCTTCAGCTGTGAGTAGCACTGTGATGCTTGTTTTCCAAAATTTCCATGGCGTGATGTCTTTCCTTTTCTGACTCCACATCTCAGCCTTTCCCCTTCCAAAACTCCCAAACTCCCCGTCTCTTCTTCAATGTTTTCTCAGTTTGCAGCCACGGTTTGGCCTCCTGCCCTTTCTAGGGGAGCCCTTCTCTGGGTTTGCTTTCCCCCCTTTGTCTCAATTTACGGTTCTGGGATGGTGCTCCTCCCCTGGCGTCACATACAAGTCTCTGTTTGAACTAGGACACTGTTGACCATTGCTGCACAGGGCTTGGTAGAGGAGAATGGGGTGGTGTGAGTGTGTGTGTGTGAGTGAGTGTGTGTGAGAGAGTGTGTATGAGTGTGAGTGTAAGTGTGAGTGTGTGAGTGTGTGTAAGTGTGAGTGTGAGTGAGTATGTGTGTGTGAGAGTGTGTATGAGTGTGAGTGTGTGAGTGTGTGAGTGTGTGTAAGTGTGAGTGTGTATGAGCATGAGTGTGTGAGAGAGTGTGTATGAGTGTGAGTGTGTGTGTGTCTGAGTGTGAGTATGTGTGTGTTTGTGTGTGCATTTGGCCTGTCACACAGTCACCATACACAATGGTCCACACTGATCTGGAGACAACACAAGTCACAATCTAGAGAGATAGTGGCTGCAGGTGGGGTCCAGAGGTGGCACCCCGGAGGGGCTGTCCTCAGACAGCCTGATTGGGGTTATGGAAAATATATGGAAATGGGGTTATGCCCTTTGGGGTTATGGAAAATATACACATGAGCATGCCATGATGCCAAATGATATTAATCTGGAGAAAGATTAAAGACACGGGAGCTGACATTTTAATCCGAGCTGTCCTGTAAGGAGCATGTCATATGTGCCAAGCAAGCAGTGTGAGCCTGCTCTGGTGAATTAGCCCCTGCAGTGTTTGTTGTCTACAAGGTGACACTAGTCTCCTATCCAGCTATGTGGTAAGGAAGCAGGGGCTCAGAGGGCTTAGGTAGTTGGCTTGAGGTAGCACAGCAATTAAGAAGGGAGCCTATCCAGGCTCCAGACAGCTCCAATGCCTCTCCTTATACCCAATATATGACTTCATGCCTTGTTCTGGCCAAATGGCTGTCCCTGGCTTGTGCCAGTGCTTGAAATGATCCCTTGCGAGGGGCCACCAGACCCAAATTCCTTCCACCCCACCTATCTGGGACTTACTTCCTGCTATGATTGACTACAGGGTTTCTTCTCACAATGCAAACTGAAAAACCCCATTTGAACTCTTTTGCTGCTGGCCCTGAGAGCCTGGGGAACAGCCCACAGATCCCAGCAGGGGCTTGCTGGAACCAGGGGGGAGGGAAGGGGAACCAGAGTTTATAGCCCAGGCTGCAGGCATCCTGCCTGCTTGGACGGTCTTGCCTTCCTGAGTAGGGGGTGGGAACTGAATTATTATTGCATCAACTCCCTTGGGGCTCTGGAAACTATAGCTTCCCTCACTCCTTCCTCTGTGGCTCTTCTCTGTCTGTAAAATGAAAAGCAGATTCCTGGCTGACCCTGGAGGCTGTGAGCAGGCTGACACTGGAGGTGTGCGGAGCAAGAGTGGTCCCGGCCATCTGTTTCTCATTGACTTCAATGGGGTGTGTTCCTCAGACAATGGAGTAGTGTGCTGACTGCTCAGGCACAGCCCTGCCCCGTGACCCTACAGCCTGCTGGCAGCAAGCTGGGAGAGGCCCTCCACTGTGCAGCTGGCCAGGGGCTGGGGAGCTGCTTCCTAGAGCATGGGGTGGCTCCCCCTCACCATCAGCTCTTCTTCCTAGAAAGATGGGCTTCAGCTGTTTCCCCAAGACTCCTGGTAACCTCCCTAAGTGTAATTTACGGTCAGTGAAGAAAACCAGGAGTAATGAGCCACACCCCCTGCCACCACCTCCTATGACCCCCACCCCACTACTGCCCCCCTCACGCCCCAGAGCTTTAGTGTGAGCTCTGCCAGTCTTTTATAGCCTTCCTTTAAAAACATAATAACAAGTTGATGCACAGTTCTGAGTCAGGGAGTTGACTAAGAGCTGCGCGCAGATGACCTCGGGCTGAGTGTTCAGTGTGACAAGGTAAGTGCTTTTGTTTGAAGATTCTTCATAAATTAAGATGTCTTTGTTGGGAGGGCCAGAGGGACCCGGACATGGGCAGCTGGGTGACTCCAGTTCCACAGCTAGCTCCTGCTCTGTCCACAGCACACACTGTGAGTGGGACAGCATGTGCTCCTGCCCTGGACGGACCAGTCACCGGTCCAACACCACGCTCTAAGAGTCGCATGGGCCCTGTGTGTAGTCTTACTTGAACCTATTTAGCAAATCATGATTTCTGAGAGTTCTGATTTTGTCATGAGAATTCATTCAGTGCAGACATTCCCAAGTCCACCTCCCATGATGTGCTGGTAGTAGACTTTCTGAGCGGTGGGCATGCACACTTGAAAGAGTAACAAAGTGCCTTCTAGAACGACTGTCCTCTGTGCACCGCTGGGCACTGGAACCCTTTGGCCATCTTTGAGTGCTTCAAGAGAGAATTTGTTCATATACTCACTGTCAATTTTCTCATCCCTCTTTAAATTCACTCAGACACATACACACACACCACACATGCATATACACACATGTACACATATGCACACACATGTACACACATGCACACACATGTACACACATGTACATGCACCACACACATACCCACATGCACATCGCACACACACACGTACATACATACATACATACACACCCATGTACACACACACACACACACACACACACATTAAATTCAACTAGCAAACCAGCAACCGGAAGTCAGAAAAACTGATCCTTTTGGACTATATAGGCCACAGCATCTGGGGTCCCAGAGCAAGGCAGACAACCGCAAGGGAGAGATCAGGGGTGAACAGGAAGTAGCAGGAGAAAGAAAAACAAAGAAGGTTGCTGGTCTACCACCTAGAGAGAGTGCTTGTGTGCAGTCCCTCCTCGACTTTTTGGGCTGCCTCTCTTGCTTGTGGCTGGAGCATGCCACAGCTGCTTTTTAAAGCATAGTTAACCACAGTGTACTTGGAAGTCCCAAACAAAAGCCATTCTAAAGGGCTGAGATTACAGCTCCTTGGGAAAGTGCTTGCCTACCAGCAATGTGAGGCCCTGGGTGTCATCACAGCCTTGGGCACAAGCAAACAGAAAGCCAGATGAAGACCCGCATAATTAATAAGTGCACCAAATGCTTCAGTGACTGTCTCAGTCCACCCTCAGAATAACCCAAGTCACTCAGAGGCACTGAGGTTCGGGGTTTGTTTTGCTTTTAAGCCGAAATTTGTTACTTGAGTTTCTTGAAAGCCAAATGATCTTGGTTTTCACATTATACTCCCAGCTCTTCTTTGGTAGTTAAAATTAGCATTGTGGTGGTTGTTTCATTTTCTGGAGACAAACTCGCAATATGTAGCAATGGCTGGGCTGGAACCTGCTGTGTACATCAGATTGGCCTCCAACTCATAGAGTTTCACCTAATTCTGCCTTCCAAGTGTTGGGTCCCCCCCTCAATTACTTTTTTAAATTGCCATATCCTGGATCCAAAGATCAGGAAAAGCAAACGAGTGCTGATGTCGTGCTATGGTACATTTCCCCCTGTCTAGGCATCATGCATCGACTCCCCTCCTTCTTGCCAGGTAGACAAGATGTAGCTCAGAATCTGCTGAGTGTTATACTGTCGTATCCAGCAACCTGTGCACATGGAGAGCCATCACCACCTGCTTAAGTCTGTCAGTCATTGGGAAGGAAGGGACCGACACTTGACACTAGCTTAGGCAGCACTGGCCATAGCTGGTGATCACCCTTAACTCTGGAGAGAAAGATCTGCTACAAGAGCTGCATTTCTTGGTTTTGCTGAAATATCCAAGCTACAGAACAGCTGAGAGAAACAGCAAGCACAGTTGTGGAATTTTTCCGATGCAATCTAACTGGATGTCTGAATTGAGATCTCTGTGCCTTTTTGGAAGACCTTCGTTATCGTATTCTTAAGACTTACTACCTCAGTATCCAGCCAACGCCTGCTTTGAGTCCTTACCTGCCTGAAGGCCATAGACTGATCTATATTCGACCCCTCTCTTCAGAACCCAGCAGTATGCATGCCAGAAGTGACGGATCATGCCTGCCTGTAATCGCAGCCAATGGGAGACTACGGCAGAAGAGCTACCATGCATTTGAGATCCTGCTGATCTTCTTTATAAAGTGCCAAAGGACAAGTCCAAAGCCAACCTGGTGGGTGTCATTGTTGTTGTCGTAGTTGTAGGGATTAGTTTTCCTCCACAGTGATACTGGTAAATTGGTCTTGCAGTGTTTTTTCAGATGTGTTTCAATGAGAACTCCTTTGCTTCAGGTCCCCAGAGCCATCGACTCACCAAACAGTGTCAAGTACACTCAGCCCAAACTCATGATAGCCATGCCACAAGGATGTTTGCACAGACAGCTTGAAGACTTTCTCCCAGGACCTATGGGCTTCCTGTGTTCTCCTTCCCACGCATGCTGAGACAAAGCTACTGTGTATCAGGAAACCGGAGTCAACGGTGTGGTCCATTTGCATATTGCCTCCCACCAGAGACTCTCTACTTTGGTCTTTGTCCTTGAGGTTTGATCAGGTAGGGATTCCATGTACCAATGCTTCACACTCTCAGAAGGAAAAACGAATATTCAACAGCAGAGGCACTGTGACCCACCCTAATTTAGGGACAGTCCTATAAAATAATAGAGAAATCCCACCAGCCAAATCTCAGGCCTCAGAGAGCAGGCTTTGCTAAAGATAATGGTCTCAGGCCTGCTTGGATAGCCGCCTTCAAACTTACTTTATTTAGAATACTCTGAGCCATTTCACTTTGCACACCAGTAAAATTGCGTGTCATCATTCATTTGAGATTGCTTTTGCCCCCGTTGCTCAAACTCTTGCCTCTGGATGTTCTGTATCCTGGATGTGACCGAGTGGAGGGTGGGGGAGGAGCCTGAGTCTTCCCCTCTGCCTGGTACATCACTTTGCTCTCAGCTGCTCTCTCCAAGCCTCGTGTCCATCCTAATTGCTCATACACTTGGCTGCAATCTCAGCTTGGCTCCTTGTTGGCTGTCTTAGTTACTTCTCTGCTCCTGTGGATAAAATGTGAAAGCAACTTAGCTGAGGAAGAGTTTATTCTAGCTCGTAGGGTGCAGTCTGTCATGTCAGGAAAGCCATAATGACAGAAGAAGAGGGCAGCTAGTGGCTTTGCATTCACAGTCAGGAGGCAGACAGGGATGAGGGAAGGTGCTCAGCTCACTCTCATCTCCTCATTCTACTCACGATCCAGCCAATAAGATGATGTCATGAACAGTTAAGACGGGTCTTCCTGCCTCATTTAACCAAATCTAGATAATTCCCCATGGTCATGGTCAGAGGCTGACCTCCTAGGTAATTCATGAGCCTGTCCTCTTGACGGTTGATGTGTTTATAAAAAGATAAGGGGGGTATATTCTATGGAGATGTAGTGAGGTATGGGGGAGGGGGTGCCTCTGCCAGCCCATGCCAAGGCAGCCCTTCCCCCTGAGGGACCAGCCACACAATGGTATATAGTATAGAATAGAGTCTATTCAGGGCATGGGAGGGGAGTTAAGAGTGTAGTAGAGGCAGAGAAAGGCAGAGTAAGGCAGAGAGAGAAAGAGAGAGAGAGAAGAGGAGAGGAGAAGAGAGGAAAGAAGAAGTAGAGGAGTAGAGGCCAGCCATGAGCACGTAGAGAGAGGGGAAGGGAATGAGGAGAGGGGAGGGAAGGGAAAGCAAGAGCAAGAGAAAGCAAGAGAGCAAGAGAGTGAGGTGGGGGAGAGCAGCCCCTTTTATAGTGAGGCACGCCTGGCTGTTGCCCGGTAACTGTGGGGCAGAGCTTAGACAGAATGCTAACAACCCTACTAACCAGACATGGGCCTCCTGGGTTTCCGTTGTAGCTTTGTTGCAAGCCCCAGAGCATTTTCAGAATTCTACCATGGCTTTCCTTCTTGCTGTAATCTTACCACTACTTACTCTCAAAAAGTGGGAGCTCTACCACTCCCAGGGGAGTGGGAGGGTGCCTCTGGAGCCATGGGTGTCTGTCAAGACCTGTTAGGTGATGGGGTGGCAGGTTGTAGTGGGGTACAGCTTAGAGCCCTGTTCCTGGTGCCCAAAGGTTTTAATTAGTGACAGTCTATTAGACTGCTCTATCCTTTACCTCAATAGCCTGTTCTGTGATGATCGAAAGAAAAGGTAGGTTGGAACTGGGGAGAGTGCTCAGCAGTTAAGAGCACTTACTGTTCTTACAGAGGACCAAGGTTTGGTTCTCATCACCTACCTCAGGTGACTCACAACTGCCTGTCACTCCAACGTCAGGGAATCCAATGGCCTCTATGGGGACCTGAATAATATATGTGGAATGCGCTCTCTCGCTCTCTCTCTCTCTCTCTCAACCGAGTTTCTCACCTGGCATTTCCTTGACTACTGATCCTAATCTACAGAAGTAGCTATTAACTTTCTGCATCATAGTCTTAGGTCTCATGAGATAGATTAGGGGGCCATTAATGAAGCATCATTTTAGAATCAAAGTCCTAAAGATCCTTAAGGGACTTTGGGACCATAAAGAATAACACACCTTAGGCAATCGAGGGAGATTAGAGTTCCCTAGAATCTCACTGGGGAACTACAGATGGACATATGGACACCAACAAGGCCAGGTGGTGTTTACATAGCCTTACCGAGAATGAAGAATGCTGGGAATCAGAAACTTGGCTTCCGGGTCCTGACTCTGGGATGGACTTGCTGTGTGACCTCGGACAAAGCAGGGTTCTTGCTTTGTTTACAAATACGGGGATTGTTCTGGAAAGTTTCCAACATGTCTCCCGTCCCAAAGTTCATCTTTGTTTTTGGATGTTGTGATTCAGTGGGAATGCCTCGGAAAGAGGGATCGGCTGACCTTAGGCTGACTGATCAGCTCCCGGCAGCCAAAGGAACCGAAGGAGCGCACACCTCTCCAGTATGCGTGGGCGCATGCGCATCAGATGGACCAGGAAAAAAAAAGTATCTCAGGTTCCCTCTAAATTGAGATCAGTTCTTCCTTTCAGGACTGATTCATGGCTAAGCCTCAGCAGTCGGACATTGCCTCATTCTGGCTGTGAGACATGGGCCTTCTGTCAGGCCAAGTTTAGACAAGAATTCCGAGGCACAAGTGAGTAATTTCTAATGGATCCGGACTTGCAATGCTTCCTCAGCCTCACCAACCTGGCCCCAGGCCTCCCCTGCTCTTCAGGTGGATTTTTAACCCTTGTATTTAGATTCTGAATCTACCCTCTGACAGTGCCCCTGGTAAACAGCAGGCTGGCACCCTGCTGTCTAGTGGGTCTGAAGTCAAGTGTGGATTCCCTTTGTGTAATGACTTCTGAGTGCTTCTGAACACTGTCCCCTCTGGAGGAACAGGTGGCAGGTTATTCTCCTGACCACTCTGCAGGTCGGAGGCCAGCTACTCTGTATTGTCTTCAGACATCTTTTTACTCCCAACCATGAAAGGACCGTGAACATATTTAGCAGATTATGAGACAGCTCTGAAACCAGATATTCAGGTTAATACAAAATCCCTTCTATGAGTGTACATAATCTAATTAGCTGTTAATACACAAACAGGATGGTCACAGTTCTCAAGGGTACTGGGAGCCCTACCTCACACCTCTTTCAAGACAAGCCACCCCTGTTCCTCTCTGTGATAAGCCTCAGGAAAAGGCAAGAGTATAGGGCCCCTGTATCACCCACATCCTGAGATGCTTCAAGAGGGAAAGCACACATGTCTTAAAGGATCCTTGTCTATGGCTCTTACCAACCTCCCTGCCTGGATCTCTTGGACCACCCTACAAGGCAGTGCACACAGCACCGTGAGTCCTGCACAAATGCATAGGCTAGCCAGCCCGGTTTTCTGCATTGCATTGCAGTGTTCATCTCTCTAAACTCACAGAGCTGAAGAAGCACACCATCTCGCCACTTCCGACAGAATGCATGCTCCATGGTCAGCTTGAATCTGGGGAAATATGTTGCATTAACCTTGTTAACCTACTAAATGGGACAGGTCTGAGAAGACAGGTCAGAGCTGTCAGCATAAACAGCCTGTGTGTTTGGTCTATGCAACTGATAAATGTTTACTGGACAGTACTATGTATGAGGCGTCCCTCTATACACTGGGAGCATAGAGATAAACAAGGAATAAGATGACTGCCCACAGAAGTTTACACATAGTGGGGACACATATAATAAACAGACAACAAAACAAACAGTACAGCTATTCAGACATAACAATTTGACAGGGGCTGCATGGAATCTGGCTTCTTCAAAGTAAGTTCTAAATAATGAGAGAGAGAGAGAGAGAGAGAGAGAGAGAGAACACCAGTATACTATTCCTGATGCAGAAATAAATAAACTTGGCACATGAAAGAAACAGTGGTTAGAGAACACAGAATGGGATGGGACGGGGCAGGCATGGCTGGCAGGATGCTGGCCAGCAGCTGGGACCAGATCCCACAGGTGACTGTAAGCACACTGGGTGTCACTGAGGTGCTCTGGGAAGGAGCAGGGTAAAGGCTGTTCTTGGAGGCATTTTAAGAAGAGCTCTTGGTAACCCGGCTCTGTTCTTCCTGTGTGGAGATCCCTCTGTGTCCACACACCTGCCATAATCCAGGGAAGAGGGATGGCTTTTGCAGGCATCTGGCCTACTCAGCTGCTTGGTTGTTTGTGTGAGCCTTCAAGGGAGAGAGAGATGTCCTCGAAACAGGGTGACTTCCTGAGGAAAGAAGCCACACCTGGCGCTGGCCAACTTCTTCTCAACCAAGGTTCTTTCAGTTGGGAGTAACAAACACAGTTCAGTCAGGAGAAATCAAAGGGTATTTGTTGGCATTAGTCATTACAAGGGTAAGTCTTACCTCAGGGACTCTGTCAAGGCACTCTCTGTCACCGGATCCTCCCCCATTCCACAGTCTTCGGATTGGTTTTATTCTCTCTTGTCCTAAGAGAATCTTCTCCTAAATGGAGTCACTGCCCTTGCCTTTGGAAGCTCCACATTTTGGAATCAATTCACATTCTAAGTTACCTCTCACGGCTGACTATTACGGCAGTCTGAACAGAGTGCCCCAAGCCAAGGACTCAAATGAGCCGTGTCCTCACCTCTCCACTGTGAATCATCTTTGTGGGGTTCTCTGCTTTGTATGTATGGTAAGCTCTATCCAGGGTCACCCAGATGTTCTGAGGAACTTCAGGGCTCTCCTCTATGTGCTTCCCTGAGACCCTGGGATTCAACCTCAGCTGACTACCAGGAAGATGGCCTGCTGAAAGATCTGGTAAGCCAGGGTGCTGTTTTTCTCCTGGACCTCATGGACTCAGAATGGTGCCGGCATGCTAATGCCCGACTGCATCAACCCCAGGCTACATGGTGTATGGAGGCCCAGGCATCACTCCCCACTGTCTGAGTTCTGATTGTGTTGGACACTATTGTCGAGTTCTGTCCTAAACTGTGCCTGGCTCCTCCAGAGGTTCCAGATCATTGTCACGGAAGGCCAACAGGCTATTCCAACTCCTGATTGACGTCCTTTCCCGCTCATGACTGATGTGCTGGCTTTGTGTCCTCATTCCAGATGGGTGACGCTCTGGATGACTGTGCTCTGGCCCCATCTCGCTCACATGAATGAGGTCCATGGCCACCTGCATCTTTCTGCTGGATTGTCACTTGTCTCTCCTTCCTCTACCACCCTCACAGTGTGACAAGCCTTATACACGCAGACTAGCTAGTTCATTTTTAAGGAGGTTCCGTTGAAGGAAACCATCCATCTACTCAGATGGACTTTGAAATAACTCCGATAGATAGTTTATTGTTGCTCCTTGAGAATTAAGCGAGGGGTCTGGGTCTATGCACACACTCCTGTGCAATCAGCTGATGGTTGCAGCTGCTCCTGCTTGTGTGCCTCTGAAGGCTTAACCTTGCCAAAGTGGCCCTTAGCCCATGAGGCACATGGCTTGGCTTCATTTCTGCCCCTTCCTCCTAGTACTTACTGTCTGTAGTTTTGATAAAATGTGAAAAATTTTAAATTTATATTGAAGTAATATTTTTAAGTGCACTGGCTTCAATTAAATATATAGTTAGGACTAACTGTCACCCGTTTCTATTTTATTTTGTGATCTGACTGCTAAGAGTACCAGGGCAGAGATGGAGCCCTGCATGTGTGATGGAGGGTGCCACGCCCAGCACCAGAGGGGAGAGGGCCGGGAGGGGAGCAAGGGGAGGAGAGAGGATCTCAGAGAGGAGAGGAGGGAAGGAAGGGAAGGAAGGAGAAAGGGGGAGGAGAGGAAGGGAGGGAGGTTGTGGGGTTCTCTGCTTTGTATGTGTGGTAAGCTCTATCCAGGGTCACCCAGATGTTCTGAGGAACTTCAAGGCTCTCCTCTATGTGCTTTCCTGAGACCCTGGGATTCAACCTCAGCTGACCACCAGAAAGATGGCCTGCTGAAAGATCTCCTGGTAGGCCAGCGTGCTGTTTCTCTCCTGGACCTCATGGACTCAGAATGGCGCCGGTATGCTAACGCAGGGTCTTCTTAGCACCCGCCTGTTAGGAAGAGCTCCCAGTGTAGTTATAAGGTGCAATGCTGGTCAGATCAGTGAAGTCTCTCTCTGCTTTGATTGACGTCATTTCCGGCTCATGAGGTCTCCCTCGCTCCTTCCTCTGCGGTTTCCTAACCCTGCTGTTTTTCCTTCAGAAACACAGCCTCTCTGGTCACCGGCCTGGCAGAAGTGAGACTCCTCAGGTGGGCTCTTGGATAGCAAAGGCCATCATGGGCAGTGTCCCCTCCTTGATCTCCTCACACCACATGTGTTAAGTAGCATTTGGTCTAAAGTACATCATTTTAACAACTGATTTTGTCTGGGTTGAAATCACCACCATAAAGCTTTCCTACAGAGAAAACAAGATGGAACTGGGTTATGGGGAGACAATTCTTTTCTTCCCTCTGAATCTCTGGCAAGTCCAGAGTTGACTCCATGTTTGCTTTCTTTTTCATTGATGAGGAAGCCCACACTCATGTCTTAGTTGACACAGCTCATTCGAGACCTCAGCAGCCGACAGCGATTTCCTACCATGTTTTCTTTACTTTGATAAATTACCATCACCAACATCCTAGGATACTCTCTTTTTTCTCTCCCCTCCATGAAACCCTCCTGAACTGTAAAGGCAAAGTCACCAGGACTTCTCCCCACAAATATGCCTGGGAGTTTGAGAACCCAGCCTAAAGCACTTTTCAAATCCTTCTGATAAGGCAGTTTGGGAGTACAAGAAGAGGATTTTGTTCTAAGCTTTGAAATATTTCTTATCTGATAATCTTTTGAATCTGTTTTTGTGTGGAATCGGAAAGTCATGCACGCTGATAGCTGGTGTGAGGCGAATGTCTAAGCGTTCACATGTGTGCACTGAGCGTGTGCATTGGAGACAGCCTGTGGTTCATGGGTGGGGGAGGATCTTGAGATGGGTGGTCCTCTTCCAAGGCTAACAGGGGAGGGATTTACTCTGGGTGTTTTGTAGTCAAAGGTTTAAAAACAAAGAGCATCATCAACCCTTGGGTTTCAATACCAGAAATGAACTTTGAGAAAAGCTTCTCGATGTGAGGGACTTTCTGTCTGGAATGCTGTATGCCTTGCTTTGCACATGAGAGCACACACTTGCGTGTAAGCGTGTATTAATTAGTCTTTGCTGTAGTTTTATACAGCCCGGGTTTCAGACAGCTGCTTGCTCATGTTCGATGAGGAAGAGGAAGTAGAGTGTTGTGTAATTGAATGGAATCTTGGAAATTAATGCTGATATTTGGTAAGCTGTTTCCTCTTCTGAGTGTGTCTAATTCATGCTTTTCTGAATAAATGTCAAAACTGCAGTTCTCATCAGAAAGTGTGTGTGTGTGTGTGTGTGTGTGTGCGCGTGTGCACATGCACACATGTTCATTTGTGTGTACACCTATGTGTTCATGCATGTGAATGCCAGAGGCAGATGGCAGGTATCTTTATCACTCTCCGTCTTATTTTTGATATCAATTCTCTCACTGAACCTGGAGCCCGCTGATTGGATAGGCTAGCTGGCCCGCAAGCTGCCGAGATGCTCCTGTCTGCCCACCTGACCCCCACCAGTGATGGGGTCGCAGGTGTATTTTGATACATTCAGCACTCTATCTGAATGCTGGGGATCTGAACTCAGATCCTCAGGCTTGCACACTGAGCACCGCACTGGCTAAGCCATCTCCTTAGCCTTCCTCATCAGAAATTTGAACTCAAACCATCAACTTCTGAGTTCTTCGTTAGCTTCCTTAGAGGCTTGTTTTTGAGTGAGGGGCGTTCTTAATGTAGACACATCACCACGGCCTCATGCCGGGAATGTGTAGGCATGTGCAAACAGGTTTCTCCCTTTGGCTCAGAAAGCTCCACTTTCTTTTCTCCTTTGGGCTGAAGTTTCTGTGGGAGATTTAGGTTTGAATGGAGTGGGAACTGCTCAGTCCACTGGAAGCTTCTGTTGAGTTACAGACACAACCAACGTTAGAGACAGTCTATAAGGTGTCTGGCTCCCACTTGAGGCCAGCTGTGCTTGCTGGAGATCCCAGGCATGGCCCTCAGAGTGAGAGTTATCAGCCAAGTGTGACACGTGGCTGCGTACTCCTAAAGGCCCCCTGTGGGTCTCCCAGCAGCTTCTGTAGCCTGTTCCAAGCCTAACGCTTGGGAGGTTGGGGGGCGTCTAATCACTTCAGATAAGCTGGCCCTGTTCTAATGGGGCCTGTGGAGTTCTGGCTGCACACTGCACACCCAGGGGAGGAGCAGAGGCCAACTCACTTCTACAAGTCAGAGATCCATTCTCAGTGGCTGCTGTGCTCCAGAGGAAAGCACCTTCTCAGTGCCTAAGAGTTGGGGCTGAGATGCTAATTAGTGACTAGATTCTACCATTCACCTACACCCCACAGGTCCCAAATCTGATCTTCAAGAATTGTCTTGAACACGATTGGTGCAGATCCGTTTACTGACCCTGTCTACAGGGTGGCCTGGCATGGCGGGGTTAGGAGCTGGTACCTATTGAAGGAACATGAACACCAATGATTGTTGGCTGAGGTCCCCTCCCTGTGCTGCTTCTGACATTAAATATCTGCATGCTGCCTGGCTTTCTATAAGGGCAAGCGGTGAGATGATTTTCATAATGCAAAGGAAAACAGAGGCGGACTCTGTCCGAGTCCAGATGTGAGTCGCTGTATTAAAAAGACTTTTATCATGAGTTTGTCTCGAAGCCAGAACACAGCTGCCCGAGTGAGCTGTAGGCAGTGGCCGGAGGGCTGGGGGATGTTTCCTTTGGAGTCTGGTGGTCAGTTTCTGCTAGTTGTGGGAAAAACCCATCTTGCCCTACTGAAGGGTAAAGTGCTATTACTTAGAAGGGCGAGGCCCAAATTCTGTGTTAACTGATGATATATATGACAGGAACTTTTATGTTGCAGGAAAGAGAGCAATTTGCCTAATGGCAGGTTTGCCTGCTCCTTTTAGAATAGTGACTTTTAAAGAGCTCTCCCCCACCCCTGCCCCATTAATGCTGTGAATTGAACCCAGGGCCTGGAGCATGTATCGAACACTCTACCATAACAACTTTAAAGAAACCAGTTAGCATGCTGTGAAGCTAGCAGGCTACTCCCTGGAGGTTGTCACCTCCTCTGTCAAGGTCTGTCAGGCCCTGCCTGCCTTTCCCAGGCTCCCCAGCCATGTTAGGTTTGCCTTCCACCTGAATGAGGTACAGGACGAGGGGTATCCACGGCAGCTGCTGTGTGCACAGCCGAGTGTGGGGGCTGCAGGGTCAGCAAAGTCAGCAGGGTTTCACTCTGCCTTCGCGGTCCCCAGTCTAACGGGAAGGAGGCATGCAGGGGAAAAGGAGAGGGAATAAAGGCCTTGTGAGGAAAAAGCTAGGTGCTGTGCTATGAAGGAGTCCCATGGGGGCTCTTAAAAGTGAGCAAGTCTGGTCAAGATGGGGAAGACGGAGGATCAAGGGTGAGTTGTGGGAAATGAGGCATGAGTGAGTCACTCGGCTGAGTTGGAAAGTGAGGGAATATTTGAGGGAAATCTAGGGTGCGTAGAGCAAAGGCCACACTGGGGGAGTCTTGCCGTGGGTGGGAAAGGGGTAGAGGCCACCTGGTGCTCGGGGGCACTGAGATACAGCAGATATGTGGGGGTGTGGCTGCCTAGGTGTGTCTGCGGTTCTCAGCCTGGCTGCACACTAGAATCACCTGAGAACTTCCAAACCAAACAAAAATCCAACAGACCGACAAATGCTGCATGCTCTCAGCTGTCTATTGAAGCTAAACTATGGACCTCATGGGAATAGAAAATAGAACTGTAGTTACCAGAAGTCGGGAGGATCATGAGGAGAAAGGTCTGAGAGAGGAAGGCTTATGGATCCAGATATGGAGTCAGGTGGGGAAGGTGACTTCTACTGTTCTATGACACTGCAGGGTAACTGTGGTCAACACTTAAGGATAGTTTCAAAGTAGCTAGCTAGCAGAGAAGATTTCCTTTAGTGTTACCAGCTGGGCTAGTCAGATTTTCATTGTTGCGACAGAATGACCAGGTATAAGCAACAAGGGAGGGGGGATTTATTTGGGCTCCTGTTTTTAGGGGTCTCAGTCCAGAGCCCTTGACTGGTACTTCTGAGCTTACAATAAGACAAAACCTAGCATGTGGTAGTGACTGACTGGAGAATGTGACAGAGGCCTAGCCTCGCCTCAGGCAGACACGATGCAGGAGTGGGGAAGGGGCTGGAGATCAGGTATAACTTTAAAAGCTTGTCTCTTGGGGCCTACTTCCTCCAGATTGACCCTACCTCCTAAGTTCTCACACCAACTAGAGATCAATCGTTCCATACGTGAGCCTTTGGGAGTCCGGGTTCACATTCAACCCAGAACACCAACACCAAGAAATGAGTCATGAGATAAGGTAGCCAGCCTTGTCTGATACCACGCCGTGTATGTGTCCTGGAATATCACACTGCATCCAGTGAGTGTGCGCAATGGTGAGGCTGTTTGGTTCTTAAGGATTCTAGATTAGTCAGTCCAGAGTATGTTGCAGGGTGTCAGGTATCTTAAAGTTCTTAACCAGCAACGACTCTGAAGTGAAGACAGAACTGATCACCACACGGTTATTAAGGACCCTAATTCAAAGGACAGGGTAGCTCCAGAGTGTACCAGAGATGCTACAGTGTTGGGCTGTAGACCATTGTTGAGGTAGCAAGCGTCTGCGACTCTGCAGCTACTGAGCACAATCTAACTTATCTAGAGAGGACAAAATGAGAAAACCTTTGGGTATGTCTTGGGATGCTGGCCTCAGCTCAGAGAGGGCTATTTCAGTCATATGTAGTCCCAATACTTCAAGGACAAATGGGCACTCTAAAATAGTATACTACCCCCTGATGGGCTACAGGAAGCTCTTTCAGGGCATATATGTAGACCTGACCAGACCCAATTTCCAGATCTTCCATGGGCATGCCTAGAGCATCCCTCCTCTTAGATAGCACATCTTTCCCCATTTCTCTTCTCACCTTAATGAAAGCAGTAGTTCCCTGTAAGCAGCACACCATAAGCATTGTGCCAGAATCCCCAGTGAAGGCAGTGAGACAGCACAAGCTCCGAGACCCAGGCAAGAAGCAGGCAAGGTATGTGCCTGGTTCTATCAAAGCGTTCTCTAGGAAGACACATAGACTTGACTTTCTCCCTGGGTCCAGACTAAGCAGGTAGTAACATGCTCATTTGGATTAAATTGAAGTTCTGCTGTTCTCACCCAAAGAAGTCTGGGCTAGTGTGACAGCACAGGCTGGTGGCACACTGAGATCACTCAATAGTGGCCCACATGTACCAACTGTGTGGACCAGTCCTTGTGCTAATCCCTGTTCATGCTGCTCATCCAACCCTTCCAACAGCCCGCAGGTTCCATTATTCCGATTACAGAGAACATTCACGTGTAAGAGAGTGGTAACTGGCCCAAGCCTGGGAAGAGATGGACTTGAAATAGGGCAGAGATCGTTTTCATTATTATATGGACCAAATTTAATTTCCAATATTCTGACAAAAAATAAAGTATGTACACATTCAATATAATGCTCTAACATTTTTAGGCAAGGATTTAAAGATATTATTAAAAAATCTTTGCATATAAGCTTTAAAATGTACAAGAAGGTCAATTCTTCGAGGAGGTTTATAAACAATGTATTTGAAGGTTGCTGACTTTGAGGCAAACAGCCCTGGCTAAGACTCTTGGCTCCATCCCTGTGCAGTGCTGGCCAAGTCCCACCTTTTCTGAGGATCAGCCCCCTCATCTGCAAAAATGAAGACAAGCGTCTTTTCAACAAGATCGTCAGAAAGATCAGATGAGATATCCCCAGAAGTGGCCGGGCTTGGAGCCCGCTTCTCTGAATGGTAAGAAGCATTAGCATAGTTGGCATCTCGGAAACCTTCCTGGCATGGGAGGGGGATCCATTTAAGTGGGTACCCTCCCTCTTTGCTAAGAGCAATGGTTCCTAGATTTGTTACCAAGGAAATCTCATGCGAAGTGGGAACAAGGCACAGCTAGACTCCATGTCTCTCACTGTCTTCCCTTTTCAAACTTTCTCAAAGACAATCTCAAGACATATCTTCTCCAAAGACGGTAGACCTGAGTGGCTTTCCCCTCCCATCATGCCAAGTAGTTCATGAATAAAGAATGGGCTGGTGATGAATTCTGGGAATGGGGCAGGCATTCCTCCATCCTCACCAATCTGGTGATCTAGTAAGGAGGACAGGCGTGCCACCGGTTGCCATGATGACAGTAGACCAACAGGGCCAGTGGAAGGCAGCTAGAGAAAGGAGCCTACCAGGATATGGTTGGCAACACAAGTGTCCTAGAGAAAGAGTTAGCTAAGCTAAACCGTAGTGGGCAAGTGGAAGTCAGGCTGGATTCTGAAAACAGAAGATTCTCCTAACACCAGCTGTAGAGATGCATATTTACTGGTCTTGAACTTGATGTCACCTATTTCCCTGTCTTCCTAGACAATGGCATGCATCTGGCAAACATAGAGAATCTTCTGGTTTTATGTTTACCATCCTAGTTGCTCGACTATGCAGCACCACAGCTAACATGTAGGTAAGCATTTGTTGGTTGTTAAGTTTAAGAGGAAGGGAGGCTTCTTGCAAACTTTTGGGCTTTCCTTGTATCTTCTCTGGGCTTACATAGCACTGCATGGAACCCAGTCTAGCCAGACAGGGGCTACCAGTATCCTACCTGCTGGCTCCTAAGGCATGAATCCCTAGGAGGTAATATTATGAAATTTATGTTCACATGTGGCTCCAAAATGAGGAATAATTTGGGAACACTTGGCCTGAAAGCAGAATGTAAGGCCTCTGATCCCTGGGCTGGGGCTCTGGGCTGGTAGTGGTAAATGCAGTGGCGTGACTTGTGTCAGCCTACATCTGCTGTCCCAGACCAGAGAAGAGCAGAGTCATCAGTGGGGTTGAGAAGGCAGGATTGTCCGTTCACACTCGCTTGGTCCTAGCAAGTCAGATCTACTCATTCAGCTGACAACCTCAGCTTTTCTTGCTACCCCAAAGTGACCTTTGCCCTTTTCCAACCCCTCCCTTTCCCCCTCTTTCTCTCTGGCTCACATCTTTCAAGGTAGTCTCTTCAAATCCACAAAATTCACAGACTCGCAGAAACAGCCCTATTCACCAAGTCAAAGCCAACTGGAACTGGACATCATTCTTTTTAAGACCCAAAATGAAGACCTTCTGTGATCTTCCAGGATCTTCTATTTATGGCATTTTCCTGGAAAGCCACAAGCCAGGACTCCTTGTGTTCCCAAGAGCCCAAATCTAATTCTTACACTACCAAACCATCGGAATCTCATGGTTGGCTCCAGAGGGTTGGCGGTACCATTCTGGCCACCTAACTTCCCATTCCTCTACTGAAGAAAGTCACGCTTAACTCAACCAATATGTGTTTTCTCCAGTTTCTGACCCTCAGTGCTGAATCTCCCTGTGGTTTATGACAAAAGAAGTTGCTCAATGACTGAGAATCCAGAGGAGACTGTGAAACCCAGGGGAGAACCCAAGTGCAACATGAGAGGCTGGGCTCAGCTAACTTGGCTTCAAGACTTCAAGCCACAGGTGAGGAGTTTGGGTCATAGGCCAAGGTGCTCAAGGCTGACCTTGCCTCAAAGAGGGAGGTCAACCACTTGAATCAAGCCAGGTCCAACCACTTCCATAGGATCTCTTTCATGAAAACAGGCCTAACTGTCCCTACTAGGTCCTTTTGCATTCCTGTCTGTGGCCCCAGTCACTTGATTCTGTCTCATGCATGTGGTTGGCTTTTGTAAGCATCCACAGTTGGAAATAACTCTCTCTTGTTTCCTCCCTCCTGGATCACAGGACAAGCATTTCATCTATAGGAAAGACAGGTCCTGAGCTAAAAGTTTCCAGGGTACCATTTCTATGATAAGAGGTTTCTATCCCAAATCTAGTTTCTGCTGTGACCCTTGCTTAGTACCACTTCGAAGCATTACGTGTACTTCTTTAGGAGGAGACATCTTGGGCTCCAGTCTCCGTGGCTTGCTATCATCTACTCTGAGGTCCTTGCCAGGTAAACATTCAACATGGGCCAATGCCCCCAGCCAAGTGAAGCCTCTGAAATAAAAACACACAGGTTATGCTGCTGGGACCAGTAGCCGCTTGCTGCTAGCAGGGGAAGGACTTCCATTCGTTATTGTCCCAGAGCTGACACCATGCCAATCTCCACATCTGGAATCGATTAGAAAGAGAGAGCATGAAAGCCTGGGTCTCATGACCTTGCTGCCTTCTTTTCTATTTAACTCTCTGGTTAGAAGTGATAACTTGGGTCTCCAGAGTAAGTATAGAGACCAACGGGAAAAAAATAACTCACAATGACACAACATCATTATTTCGGGGGGTGGGGGAGAGCTTCAGTGAGCTTTGTATCTAAATAAACACTTGTTTGAGGTTGCACACCACGCCGTATAACAGTCGTGCCAAGCCTTAGTGAGCCCAGCCTTGAGATCCGTGTCCCTCCCAAACTTGGCAGACTCTGCTGCATCGTCCCAAGGGCTCAGTAGAATCTGCACTTACTGGGTTTGGTGAGAGAGAGAGAGAGAGAGAGAGAGAGAGAGAGAGAGAGAGAGAGAGAGAGCGCTTGGTGTTTGCAGACCATAAAGGCCTCCACTTGTTGCCCTTTCTTGCCTCCTTGAAACTGCAAGCAACCAGGAAGTTCTGCAGAAGCCTGAATAGCACCAACACAAACTGCTGGTTGGTGCTCCGGCAGATCACAGGAGGATCCACGATTCTCAGGCCCTGTTTTGGGGCTTCTTGCTTTTGGAAAAGTGGCCCAAAGAATGAGATGATCTACCTTTGAGAAGACTGAATGAATCAAGCCTTACCATGTTGAGAACATGCTATATCATGGAAAGGAGGGTCAAAGATGATTTAATATATACAGTCAGGACGGCATTATTTGGCCAGTTGGAATTAGTGAGTTTAAACGTGACTTCTTCATGCTCTTTTGAGTCGCCCAAACTATCAAGTACTAACAGGAACCAGAAAGCCAGCCGAACAGTCGTCTACAGTTTCTGCCTGAGGAGTTGCAGGCTACCTTGCTGACACAGCTTCCCTCTCATTCAAATGATGAATCACCTCTTCTGGGAAGAGTCTGGGACCCCTGCCCCCCTCCCTGCCCACACCAGCTGTATGGCGTGGCGGGGGCGTGCGGTTGGTACTTCCCTCAGGAGCTGCTTTTTGCGTAGAGCCTTGTATTAGGCGCTGATTTCACCGTGTGTGCGTCTGGCTCCCTATGGGCTGAGTGCCTCCCGCCAGTCATGACTCAGTCCTGTCTGGAAGCTGCGTGCAGCTCACTACAAGCTAGCTGTGGAGAGAGCTCAGACGGATGGAAGACCCCATCAAGACCTACTTTCTGGAGTGTGCTGACTTCTGAAAACTGCCAGAACATTTTTTTTTCCCAAAGGCCTGACTAATAATAGGATCAACTTAGCCCCTAATGTAGCTGTTGCATTAGAAAGGAAGTAACTTTGCAAGACTTTGATGTCCTAAATGCTAAACAATGCTACTAGTTTAACTAATTCCGGTTCATAGAACACATATATAATCAGTAATGAAACAAAGTAGTTAAAGTCCTTTCTTTAGCTACTAGTTTAACTAATTCTCAGATACTGAGCGTATATTTGATCAGTAAAGAAACAAAATATTTAAAGTCCGTTCTTTCAGTGTACCCAGCCACCCCTTCACTGCGACACTTCACTTCTTATTTCACCTGACTTTCTGGTGAGTTATAGAAGTGGTGACTGCTTCACAGGTATGAGTCCATCTTCAGAGGGAGCTGCACTAGGGAAAGCAGCCCTGCCTTGCCACAGTCAGACAGAGGAACTGCTTCAAGTGTAGAAGGTTAAGGAGGGGTCTAGACAGCCTAAGCAGAAGGATGGAAGCGTTTTGCTTGCTGCCAAGGTGTCCTTAGGAATCCCTGAGGGCCAGGGAGCTTGCTCTGTGGGTAAAGGCACTCACCACCAGGCCCGAAGGCCCGAGTCCCACCTGACTTCCATCCTTGGGACTGACGTAGTAGAAAGAGAGAAAGGACTCTTGGAAGCTGTCCTCTAACCTGGGCATGTACCCTGTGCCAAGCACATATGTATACGTAAGTAAGTGAGTAAGTAAGTAAGTAAGTAAATAAATGTTTTGTTTAAAAAAAAAGAAAACTAAAAGAATCCCTTATAAACTGAGGCAATAAAGTTTGGTTGGGGCCTAGATCCCCGATGTGAGGACGAGGTCTAGGAAATATCCCCTCCAAGAGGCCCCAGGATCCAGAAAGTGATATATTAGTTGTAAGTTTCCTAGGTGTCCATGCAGATGCCAGGGATCTACTTCCGACAGAAAAATGAAGGCTCCCTTTGCGCTCAAATGGATATCTGCTTCCTGCTGCATGTCTAGGGACTGAACCCAGGGCCTTATGCTGCTAGGCAAGCCCTCCACCACCAACCTGCATCCCCAACCTGCACAGTTGTGCTTTTATTTTTTGTTGAAATTCTAAATGCTTCCTCAAAATTAGCACCTGAAATAGGGTTGTCTGGAGAGAGCAGAGAGTCATAGCCAGGGGTCCAACAGCGTAGCTGACTGGCTAGAATCCCCTCTGGTGAGCCTTCGAAGATTCACCAAGAAGGACTCACCAAGTCATAGATAAGAAGTGTTCTTGTGTGCTAGGAGTGGAGACAGTCTGCTGGTGAGTTCTGGCATTTGTCTGAGACACAGTCTCTCACTGTAGCCCTGCCAGGCCTGGAACTTTCTAAGTGAGCTCTGCTTGCCTCTGAGGCCGGGCAAGTTATACTAATTCAAAGGACCTTGACTTTGAGGTGAATCTGAACTTTGGCCTAGTGACCTCTGCACTCTGCAGAAGAGAACACTGGGCTACTTTCCTTACCAAAGCTGCCTCTTTACCAGAGAGGATTTGGGAAGCTAGGGGGATTTGCTGACTGAATCTTTATGCAAAGAAAAAGGTGGGGTTTCAGAAGTTATGTAGCTACCCTATATGGCGAGGGATACATATTTGAACAACTCCTTCAGGAATAGACCTGACTGGGACATTGAGGGAAAGAAAAAAAGACAGACACACAGGAAATCTGGGACCGGGTGGATGAGGCTCTCTGATAAACGTCAGTATCCCGGAATCTCCATGTTTGTTGTATACAGTTGAACACATAGGCAGGGTTATTGCATACAGTTGAAATTAGAGGCAGGTTTAGCTAAGGTCTAAAGGAGCCATCTCTGTAGAGGAGGGGTCTTCAGCCTTAAACATCTGGAGAGGGAAGGCTATGGTGGCCATTTTCTGCACACACTGTGAATATTCACACTTGGAGCCACAAGGAAGGTTTTCCATCTCCTTGAACCTCATGGGGAGAGAGGGGCTTTCCCATTTTCCCAAGGATCTGAAGCTATGGGTCCTTGACAGCGGGCACCTGACATGCATTCACTCGGGACTTCACCCACTGGGGGCTTCCTCTACTCCCTCCAGGCTACAGCTTGCGCTTGTGTGGTGGTTTGGGAGACAGCAGGCTGGGGGTAGGGAGCTTTACTAGCATTGTGGCCACTCTGGCGAGTTCCTTTGAGTCTCCCAGTCTTGACTTATTTGTATGTGGAGTAGTGAAGACAACAGTCCTCGATCCATAGGATTCTCTCAAAGGTGGACAGATTCATGACTGGGGCAATCCTCGGACAGGTCAGCTCTCCGAGTGTGCACACGTGTCTCCCTTTCTGATGTTCCTCTTCTGATTCTTCCTGATGTCATTCTCAGACTTGGTGTCTCTACTGAACATAGTCTTGGATCCTGTCTTCCTGGCTGGTCCCAGTGCCTTAATGGTTGGGCTAATGGGGGGGGGGGGGGAACAGTCCACGCTTGGTATCATGTGATCCTCTGTCTGGTATTTCTGTTCTTTCACGGCTGGGCAAAAGTGTTTCTCTGGGCAATGCCACGTTTCAGAGTGTTGAAAGGCAGTGACGGAATCTTGTGGGCCTCACCTCACCATTCTTTCAGCCTCTACAGATTGCCTTCTATGGCATGAGCTCGGATGTCTGGGGTCTTCTGGGGAGGGATGGGCGTGCATCAGGAGAAGAGCATCCTTAGGGATTTTTGACTCAGTTGTAAGGATGGATGCTGCAGGACCAGCAGTCACTTTTGCCCCTGTCTGCCTTTCCATTTTCCCTTTGACTTTGACACAGCATTGCAAATGAAGAAGTAGAAAGTTACTTCCTCTTGGTTTTGAGGACCAGCCAGAGAGTCGGCATGTTACTTTGGGAGCACCTGCCTGGGACTCTCACTCTTTTGTCCTTGTTTGGGATGTTTTCAGGAGGTTTAGGAATACTGTTCCTTTGAGCCCTTCAGAGTTGTAGCCTGACCCAGACGCCACACATGACCATGTGGTCCTAGACGTCACAGTAGCCTCTCCCAAAGAAGTCTTTCTCTAGCCCAGACCTCTGAATTGGTAAAAGCAAAAATGCACTAAAAATGATTTAGATAAGATCCTTCAAAACTCAGCAGGGCAGCCCACCAATGGACCATGAATATCAAGTTGTTTCCATGGTGTCTTATAATGGGTATATAAGAGGACCAAGGGACAAACACACAGAATGCCTGTCAAGACAGACTTTCACCCTCAGAGTGAGAGGCTCCTTCAAGTGGGCAAATCCAGGAAAGGGAGCCAGATGAAAGGCCCCAGCCCAGAAAAGTTAAGTAATTTGCCCGAGCAAAACATGTTAAAGGTAACATTAGCTATGAAAGTGACAAGGCAAAGAGGAGCATGGGGGAGCTCTTGGGGCCATGAAGCTGTGTGAGGGGAGGAGTCAAAGAGGTGTGCCCTGCAGGAGCTGGTTGCCCATGGTGTATATGCAAGCTGACTAAGGAAATCGAGGGGAGAGATGCTGAAGGGGACCTGGGTGTCAGGTACATTAAAGGAGGAACATACATTATGAGGCCTTTTGCTGTAGGTGCTATGGATGGATTCTCCACTGATCTAGTCTTTTCCCCATGTTTGCCAAGCCTTTCTGTAATAAATCTGTGTTCCTTTCTTTGTACATTGAAAAAAAAAATCAACAGAGCAGTCTGAATTTTCTTCCATAAACTTCCTTCCACAGTAGCTGTCAGGAGTGTCTAGGAGAGCAGTCTTTGGTGGGTTAGGATAGATAGGAGATGCTGAGAAAGACGGATGAGGGGCTAGGGTAGGAGGTGGTGTTCTGGTGCTGTCTGTTGGTCGATAGGAGGAGCAATAGAAATCTGGGTGTACAAGGGTTAGAGAGGGGTAAGAAACTTTGAAGGAAGATTTGGAAAGAATGCTTGTCTTGGTGATGGAGGGCATATGGGAATCAGAAGGAGAGGAGAGACAAACCTGTATGCAGGGTTTCCAACCTTGAACGGTGCCATCAGCAAGGTTGTCAAAAAGATGTGTGAGCCAGAGAGCTGTGTGACTTCAGAATGCACAGCCACCTGGTGCTGTCTAGTTCTCTGGGCCATTGCCCGCCTTGGAGAAAAGATAGACATCCAGAGAAGCGGCAGATGTGGTTAAGCCTGGCCCCACAAACCAGCCACACACCGTCCTCGGACATCGTTCTGCAGAGGTATTTAAGGTTAGGCAGTTAAAGCAACCCCAAGAATGCCCTGGGTTCTTCTCAGAGATTTCAGCTGAGCCAAAACAATGAAGCTCTCTTATGAAAAATCAATTTCCCTGGAAAACAAATTTGAGTTCTAACCAGAAAGTAGCATTTGGCAAACTCTCATGAAGAAAGCCAGTGTTTGGAGACAGGAAAACAGCAAGCCATTGAGCAGAGCAAATGTGGAGCCTTGTGCCATTTGGGGCAAAACCTGGGAGCCTAGTGCTGCTTCAGGGCTATGACAGCTGCTGTTTCCATCAGCTGGGACGTCCAAAGCTGTGGCTTTGTCTTAAGAGCCAACTGTCACAAGTCTTGGTCTGTCCTAGCCTCCCTTGGAGCCTTAGAAGTGGGTGAGGATGGGGTGAAGGGAAGAAGATGACTTGGAGCCCAATTTTCTGTCCCTGTCCAGAAGGGGTCACTATCAACAAGAAGACCCAGAGGAAAAGCCACTTGGTGGTCACACCTTGATGGTCATCCATGTTGGGCACTAATCTCCAAGATTTCCTGGGGTAAATCTTCTGGTATATTCCTTTTGGGCTAGTCACTTGACTCATACCTTATCCTCACCTGAAGGTTACCCACCTGCCATAGGCCCATAGGCCAGGGCTTCTAGGGAACATCACTAAGGGACCCTGTCAAAATGTGGAGCCTGATTCTATAAGGTCTGCAGAGGACCGCATTCCTAATGCATTCTCTGGTAGTGTGGGCGCTACTTTCCTCACGTCACACCTGGAGTGGCAAGGCTGTGGGAGAGCTCTGGAAAGTCAGCTCCCACCCAGATCTGTTGTCAGCCCATAACTGTAGCCAACAGGGCTGCTGCTTTTGCCTATGGGCTTCACATGAACAGGAGCACTGCGCTGCGTGACAAAAGAAACATGCTCGTTTAACTTGGAAGTCTCATTCCAAACATGCCTTCCTGTTCCTTGTAGATTGCACACCGGGCAGGCTGGAGAATCTGAGTGTCCTCTGGAAAAGCTTTGACTATTTTCCTTGATGCTCAACCATCACCAGGAACTCGGGGGTGGGAGGAGCACAGCCTGAGCTGACCCGATGCCCACCCTCCGGTCCACAAACACTGGATCCCATTCAAACAGTTCATTGGAAACACTGGCTTGTCTTTTGCTGCTGAAGGGCCACTGCCCTGCACAGTCTGAAGCTGTTTTCAAATAACTCTTGGTGAGCTCGATTGTGCCACTCGACACAAAGCAACTATTTTTCTAAAGTACCTTGTGAAGGTCTAGTAATTATCGTTCCAAACAAGCCTTCATTTTCTCTTGTTTAGATTTTCTAACGTGGAAAGAAGGAGGGGGAGCTTCTCAAATGAAAGATCTGTGTTCTGCCCTGGTGGCTCCAGGTCACGGGGCTGGAGGGTCACCCCACCCAGCAACATCACCATCTTTGAAGCAGCAGTCACTACCATGGGGGGTATGTTTACATTACTGCCTTTTATGGTTTGGGGCAGTGTGGAGCTTGTGGTGGAATTTTTAAAAATATCTAAACAGTAACTGAAGCATTACTGTGATCTCCTTGCTGAGCTCATGGAAAAAGTCACTCATCAAATGTTAGTTTTATGGAGAGGGAGTGAGAATGGGTGAGATCACTGGCAAGCCTCGCTCAGACCCCCTCCATCTCTCGGGAGATGGGGGTGCTGGGCTGGAAGGTGGAAAGTGTACCTCCCAGACTCTTCCCCAAGTTAACACAGCCTCTCCTCCTGGCCTCAGGGGACGCTTTCTGGGATGGGGCCTGCACTTGACTCTATTGGTGTTTTCCAGCATCCTAGACCAGGCACTCCTCGAATTCAGAGCCGTGGCTTGCTTTCTAGCAGAGCACATGGTGTGCAGCCTTTCTCTCTGTTCCCCCATCAAGGACTCCTTCCCCCCACTGCATTTCCTGTCCCCACCCACTCGGTTATCAGCATCCTTTGAGGGACCACTCTCTGCTTGCGCCTCCCCTCCAGCAAATCATTGAATGCCTCTTGCTCCATGTCCCCTCAGTAAAGAATGACTTCCAGGTCTGGATCTCCACCTTTTCTCCCTCCCTCGAGCCCTGGATTGGGCGGTCTGTGGACATTCCACTGAGATGAATCATGTGTACCTCAAACTCCTCAGGTCCCAAGATACTCATCCTTCCCTGGCAGAGGACACATCTCCATGCCCTTCCTATGAAAAACAGCAGTAGCCACCACCATGGCGTCCGGACCTCAGACACCTTATGCATCTCGAGGCTTCTTTGCCCCCAGCACGTAGTGTACTAGTCGCTCTTCTCACTGCTGGGACAAGGCTTGACTGGAAGCTGTCCACAGAGGACGGTCTGTCTCAGCTCACAGTTCAGAGAATGCAGTCTGTGTGGCTGGGAAGGCAGGTAGCAGGAGACTGCCCACACACATGTCTCTGATCGCTAGGCAGGGCGTGGGAATGTTCATTTTCACCTTATTCTCTTACCCTTTTTATTCAACCCATGGCACCACCCCCATTCAAGGCCGGTCTTTACTTTTTGGCTTCTGTTTTTCAGAAACAACATTCAGTGCTGAGCTGTACTAAAGCCCCTAGGCATTTGCCAGCCCAAGCCTGTGGGTAATCAAGGTGAACCAGCGCCTGTAGTGCCTTTGTTCCCTTGAGACTATTGTCTTCTAGACATACCTCCATCCCTTCTCCACTTCCACCACAGTGGCTCAAGCTCCTGCGTGGTCCCCTCCTGCTGCCTGCTCAGGACACCAGCTGGGCCCTTCCCTTGCTTTCCTAACACTGGCAGGATTCTTAGCTTGGAGTCTTGCTGTCTTCTGCCCTTTTCTTTACCCAGCATGCTTTGCTCAACTGGATAGCTTGGGTCCTCTCGACCCATCCTCCTTTTCACCTGGCTAAATCCTGTTCAGCCTTCGAATTTAAAAGCAGCCGCTACCAGACTGTGCCTGGGCTAGGTGCCCACTCCAGACTCCTAAGACCCCAGCTGCCTCTCTCCAAGGCATCTTCTTTGCTAGGCCCATGTTCTCCCAGTACTGGGAGCTCATCCTCAGGCTAGTAGTGCCATGTAAGGAGAGGGTGATTAATAGACGCTAGGGTGAGTTCTCACCTCCCTATCCATTGGCATATTTCGAGCTCATCCAGGGCATGGTTCTTAGCTGATTTATCTCTTTGCAGCATCTACCTGGCATTACAGATCATTACTGAAGCCAGGTGAGGGATTCCTGAATGCCAGGGTGTGAGCCCCACCCTTCCCCACTTTTCTATCTTCTGCCAACAGAAAGATTTGCTCCTCATCTACAGTGTATCAGCAGGGCTGCTGCATCTGGACTGCAGTGGCCAGTGTGACAGGCCTAAGCTTGTGGGAGTCAGCACAGACCCTCTGGCTTCCTGCAGTCTGGTAGGGAGGTATCTCTGGGCTCCAGGCATGAACACCTTAAGAAAGTGAAACTTGAGGACGCTTTCCTTTGGACCTGCACTTTGTGCAAAGTGGGAGGGTGTGTGTGAGCTGGGCGGTGCAGGAGGGCTCATAGTGGCGTGGTCTGGGAGGCGCCGACTGCCCTTCCCCTCCCTGGGCTGCTCCCTCCCTCGGGCTACTAAACCCAGCGCGCGCTGCCCCGCTGCTCTCACTTCGCAGCACCGCCCGCGCCTGCTTTCATCGTGGGTCCGCGCGTGCTCCAGCTCCATGGCGCTCCTCGTGCGGCTGCTGACCCTCGCTCTGGCACTGTCTGTGGGCCCCACTGGGACACTGGCGGGCCCCGCCAAGTCACCCTACCAGCTGGTGCTGCAGCATAGCCGGCTCCGGGGACGCCAGCACGGGTAAGTCCCTACCGCTCTGTAGTGGGAGGTGCAAGCACAGGACAGGTCGCTGAGCTACCAGTACGCTCAGCTGGGGACATCATAGCTGGCCAGGGGTGCAGGGGACAAAGCCCGAAGGAAAAGCAGCCATTACATAGAAAGACCAAACCTGCGTGGAGGGAGGGACTGTGGGTTGATGAGATGAGGGGGACACAGTGGAACACTTTGTGGCGAAAGGGTTGGGGGCACTGGCCAATGACCACAGAGTCAGACAAAGGTGCATGAAACAGCCTAGGGGACTTTCAGTCTAGGTAGAAGGGGAGCTCTCAATGCAGAATCACCATCACCCCAAGAAGGTACCCACCATAGAGGGAAACCCAGGCAGGTCACTGTCCAGTGATTCCAGGGGTGAGACTGGTCATACCTGGTGGCAGGACCCTAGGTGCCCACTGCTCCTATGCACTTGGTATTGCTCTGCACCCAAAGACTCAAAACCCAACAGTGCCTTCTGGCCACAGATGTAGAGCAGGAGGCTTCACCACCCTTTATACATGCTAGACAGATTGGGAAACTGAGTCTTGAGAAGGTATCAGCCTGCCCTGCAATATACCCTGGAGTCAGGACTGCAATCTGTCTTAAAGCTATGGTCGGCTTTGTAAACGTGAGCCCTTGGTGCTTCGGGTATTTCTCTGAGACACTGCAGATGTGTTGGCTTTCAGAGACACTCTGGCCAAGGCTTTGCCCTGATGCAGAGCCTGGCACGGTGTCTCTACACACAACCAGGTTATACCTGCTTCAAACACAGTCTGGCTTTGCTGCACGTCCAGTCTACCTGGGTGCATCAATATCGTTTGTACTAGAGGAAGCTATATAGAAAGAGTGGAGTAATGGCTTTCAGGGAGGCCCAGATGCCTGTGCTCAGGCATTCACACCCAGGCTTTGCCCAACTCTCCAAGCAACTACACAGATGTGTACTCAGATCTAAAGAAAAAACAAACCACCCGGCTAGTGACGGGTGTTTTTGTATACCCAGTCAAAGCTGCAGCCCCCAGCAAATGGGTATGCTCTGAACCCGAGTAAAAGATGCTAATTTTAGAGAGCAGTTACTTCTGCATGTGGCTTTCGGATCTCTTGTAGCCTCCCAGATGCTCAGTGCTTGGGAGAGTACAAGCTGCCCGGTGCCGGACTGGCCACAGGCAGAACAGAGCCAAGCCAGGCCATTCCTCAACCTCACACCCTCCTGGAAGGAGGCAGGCAGTGGAAAAGGTCCTGGGGTCCTTGTTTGACTTAGGCTGTGCGCATGAAGGGTTGAGAAGGCAGATGGGGAAAATGCAGATCCGAAGCCTCAAAGCCGAACATGGACAACTGGAGCGCCTCTCGTCCCTGCCCGGTTCACCTTTGGTCCCACTGCCTTTCTTGCATGTTGCATTCAGTTCTGTCCTTCCTTCCTCTTAACCACTAAGATCTCCACAGGTCACCCTGCGGCATCGGAACCCAGAGCTGCAATGCCACAGCCGCAGTGAAAGGTCTATAAAGATATCATATAAGATCTGTCTCTGAGGCCGACCTCCTTCCCCTCAGAGCCCAGGACACTGGTTATCACTAACTGGAGCGTTTAGATCTAGGCCAGTGAGGTGGTTCGGCTAAGAGCCCGGCTGGGGAGCCTGATGATTCACATGGAATAAGTGGAGCAGCCTCCCAAAAGTTGTGGGAAGCTCACTGTGGCATGTGCGTCCAACCAAACACAAAACGAGTGAATGACTTCAATTCACTTCTCTGAGGTATCCCTGTGCTTCTTGCCCTGAGTTGGAAAACTTGTGAAGTAATCTGTGATAGGCTGATCGGTCAAGAGATGACACGTGCTGAGCAGGGGGGTGCATACCTTTCATCCCAACTACTCCCGAGGCTGGAGCAAGAGGTGGGCAATGTAAGGAAACGCCACCTCAAAATAAATATAAGGAAGACCACAGCAGCACCCTTCGCTAAGGGAAGCCTGGATGCCCGGGCACACAAGCTGTGGCAAACGGTTACAGGCACTGCTGCATAGTTGCATTTACTATGACCTAACTGTCCCTGAAAAACCACGGGACTGCCTGGCCTTGCACACATGGGTGCGGCACCTTGTGTAGATGGATAACCTTGTTCCAGTTCCAGCTCTTTATTCGAAGAGAGAGCTGGAGAAAGGGGAAGTGCGGGTGTCCCTCAAGGGAGGGAAAGGACACTGTACCTAGCCCCTGGGCAGCAGTGCATAGTCCTTCATAACCCTGCTGCCTTCACCTCCTCACGCCCCTACCCCCAGCCACTGCAAAGTTCCTGTTTTACAGAGGGTGAAGTTGACACTTAGGATGCAAACTCAGCAAGCTGGTAGCAGAGGAGGAGTTGCTGGGTGGTCTGTTGGCTCCCAGCTGTGTCTATAACCATGGGAAGGCAGAGCATCAATGCAAAGCAGGTGAAAGTGGGCCATGCCTTTGAACAGCATCAAGAGAAACTGGACGGGACTTTCAGAAGCACTTGGTTTTCAGACCCAAGTCCAACAGCTGAGTTGCCAGTCTCAGGGCAGAAGCCCAGGAATGGCCTGCTCATTTCAAACACATTTCAGCATAGATTTTCTGTGGACACAGCTTACCTCCACCCCCAGCCTCTGCTCCTGTCACAGGGGCAGGAGTAGTGGAAACTATACACAGGCGAGGAATGCTGGAGCCAAATCCACAGAGACTCGCTGAAGAGCTGCCGGCCGCCCATGAAGAGCTGCAGGGAATTCATCCACAGTAATTATTTCCTGCTCAGTTGGACAGGAGAACTTCTGGGATCGGACAGCAGTGAGGATGATTGGGGGCTGGAGTGTGGCCCGTGGGAGCTCTCCAGGGGTTATTCAAGGACCTTGAGTGAATCACTGGCTTCTGCGGAGCCTCTAAGCGCCTGGTGAGACCAAGCTAAGGTCGGCTGATCCAGCCTTCACCAGTTGTCCTCTGTCAAGATGACTTTCCTAATATCACCCGGCTCTGCTCACTGTCGCCTATTAACTACAGCAGAAAGCAGATGTATGCTTCATATGGAAATGAAACGGGGGGAGAGATAAAAGGTTAGACGGGACAACCACCCAGTCAATCACCTAGCTGTGGACACTGTCCAGATGATGAGGGGGTAGCCGCAGACCCACCCCCCCAAACTCCCTGTGTAGCCCAGATAAGCCTTGAACTCAGAGCAATCCTCCTGCCTCTGCGTTGTAAATTGTTGTGGAAGAAACCACCCGAAGTTTCATGAATATGGACATCTCATGCACACTCTGAGTTTGTTTTCTGTACTTTTCTGACTTATGATTCAGTCCAAAGTCTATTGCTATCTACTCAGGAAGAGCCTCACCTTCGTCACCACATAGCATGGCAGCTCTCTTTCTCCAGGAGCTCCGAAGAAGTCCCTACCATCACCTGGTCTGAGGACCACTCTGATTGCTGAGTAGAAGAAAGTGCAAACAGCATTCTCTAACTCCAGAAAAGCCTTCTCAGCAGAAACCCAGGGTGTTTGCTTCTGCTTTTCCAGGCTTATTGGAGATATTTTTAAACTAAATTGTTATCAACCATTTCTAACAAGCCTATTTCTGCCTGACTCTATCCGGACCAAGAACTCTTATCTTTATGGCTCTTGAGAGAGGGAACATCCTGGGCTAATCAGTCATAGGGTCTTTTTGGTACCCAACCCAAAGTAAGGCCTGCACCCCAGGTTAGAAGGAAGGAAGTGTCCTAGGGGCGTGGGGAGCTGCCCTGAGCAGTGGTGAGTTAAGTAGGAGGGCACTCCCTATCAGTCCCGACAGCAGCTGGCCGTGCACCCTAGTTTACAGGGTGGATACTCCCAGTGTGTTGTCCCAGGAGCCAAGCAGCTGGTCTAGACACGCAGAACATGTCTGTGGAGCTGGCTGAGAAGTGCTGGCAGCCCTCCCCTCTTGACAACAGGACCTCTGACACACACTAGGATGCCAAGTCTGCTCAGGGCAGGTACAGAGAAAGCTGCAGGTCTCTGCAACATCACTTGGATTTTACTCGCTTCCTTAGCCCATAACCTGTCCCAAACTTTTAAGGTCTTTTCACATACGCTTAATACTTGCCCATGCCAGAGAAGCATGTAAGACAGACTTGAGGAATTTATCTGAGAGAAGATTTTATGGGGAGGGTGTACAAAGACTGTGCCAAAGTTTACCCCAAACCATCAAAATGGCTGTCTCTCCTCTCTCTAGACCTCGGTGTGGGCTGACTGCTGGTCATCTCACTAACACTGTCGCTTTTGTTTCCAGCCCCAACGTATGTGCTGTGCAGAAGGTCATTGGCACCAACAAGAAATATTTCACCAACTGCAAGCAGTGGTACCAGAGGAAGATCTGCGGCAAGTCAACGTGAGTGTCTGTAGTCACCAAGGAAGGCACACTGTGTGTGTGTGTGTGTGTGTGTGTGTGTGTGTGTGTGTGTATGAGTCAGTTGCCCCAAGGGGGCATACTCTGTGTGTGTGTGTGTGTGTGTGTGTGTGTGTGAGAGAGAGAGAGAGAGAGAGAGAGAGAGAGAGAGAGAGAGAGAAGCAGAGAGAGAGACAGAGAGACAGAGAGAGAGAGACAGAGACAGAGAGACAGAGAGAGGCAGAGAGACAGAGAGAGACAGAGAGACAGAGAGAGAGTCAGCCACAGGTGCTGTGGGCTAGCCAGCTCCAGAAAAGGCCAGACTGACTAAGGAGATAGAAGACACATGGACAGACATGTCAGGGAATGTATGTGGGGCGTGGCATTTTGAGAAGCTGTTTGACTTTGTTTTAGATTTTTAGGGCTGCTGACAAGACTTGGTCACGTTGATCAGGGCAGGTTGGGGTTGCAAGAAGCATGCTGAGTTGAGTGTGCGTGTGTGCACGACTTGTGTGTTTCTCTCACTAAATGATACAACTATTCAGAGGAGCATTCTGGGAGTGAAAAGCTATTGGCGAACTTATCCCAAAGGTCACCCTTGCTCAGCAAGCGCCAAAGTAAACACTTCAGAATGTCTGGGTGCAGAGGAATTTGCACACCAGGAAGCAGCATAACAAAGTAAGATGCAGGCTCAGACTCCAGCTCAGACCCTGGGTCTGCCACTTACTTGGGGATGGTTCATCTTTTTGTATCCTCAGTTGCTTTGTGTGCAAAGTGGGCACATCGGGAGGACCTGCAGTCCTAATGGGGGATGAACTGAGTAATATTCACCAGAGGACGATGGCACCTGTGCACTGTAACGACGACCTCAGAGCATCGCATGTAGACCACACATACAGACGGGGGGCACACGCACAGAGCCTCGTGGCCACAGCAGGCCTTGCGGGTGCCTCTCTTTGTGGAGGGAGGTGGCCTCTGCCCTCACTATCTGGCTCCCTGGTGGAAGCACTTGAAGGCATGTTCTAACTGAGCTCTGGGAAACCTAACCAGCTCTAGCACTGACAGTCAACAGATCTCAGAACTGCAGAAGGGGAGCTGTGCCAGGAAAAACCCCCTGAGCCGCTTGTGGGGAGCCTGGCCTTCTTCTTTTCTGTAAAATGGGAACATTCCCCTGATCTTATCCCAGTGTGAGAGATTTTCTAAATTGTATTCCTCATGCTTTCAAGCACCCGTCTCCTAATGAGAGAAGAAAACTGCTGTTCCTTGAACACACAGTGTGTTCATTATTGGATGGTTAGGCAGTCATTGATCCTGGTCTCACAGAGCAGAACAGGAGTGAGACCCAAAGCTCTCTGGGAGTCTCTGCACGGTCATGGCAGTGGCTCCCATCCAGTGGTGGACAGCCTAGCCTCTAAGAGTTGTATGAGCTGGAATACCTCCCATGCTCAGTGAACAGATGCTCAGCAGAAATTTTTGTTGTTTCGAACAAAAAAGAGATTATGCAAATTCTATATAGAACATTCTTGCTGGACACCCAACTTTTAAAAACCAATACCTCCCAGTGCTGATGGATATACTCATATGCACACATAATCTACTCAAACACAAATTGCTTAATTAAACACGAAGTCAGGTCAGGCCCCACGTAATTGTTTCTTGGAAGACGCCCAATGTGCCAGTGCCAAGCAGCAGAGCGTCATGTCAGAGCCTCAGGTTTTACAGAGCTCCTGTGAGCAAGCTGACCACGGGGTGGCATTTGCCCTCCTGTTTCAGATGGGCCTATGTCATAGCATTTGAGTGAGGAAAATCTATGGTGACTTGATGGCATTTCTTGAGAGTTCCCAGACACATCATGTTGACAGTGAGTTGTGCTGGCTTCTTGACTCCTCCTATCTGCAACTCTTCTCTGTGTGCCAGGTGAGGCACAAGCCGCGGGTGAGGCACAAGCCACGGGTGTGGGTGTGTGTGCGCACATGCTCGCTTGCGCTGACAGATAATAGCTAATTAAGTCCTCTCCTCTAACCTGAGTTTGGTTTTGAGAACACAGTGAGGTAGCAGGACAGCCCTTCTGCCCCAGTGAGCATGGGGGGATGGGAAGGGGGGAGCCACCAGTTCCAGGAAGAGGAAGACATATGAGGTTGTAGGCAGGACAATGATGTTTGTAGTGGGGTCAGTCAAGACCAAGGCCATCCAGACTTTGACCGAGCTCACAAAGCTAAGAGGAAAAGATACATCCAACTCCTGAATGTAGCGGCTGCTTTGGGAAGCTTCAGAAAAAAAGAAAAAGAAAAAAAGAGGAAGCATGCACAAGAAAACACGAGCCGATAAAAAACTTTATGATCCCCCGATGGAACATCCTGTGCGGCCTTGGCCTCAGGAAGGTGGAGCTCACTTGGAAGAGACCCAGGGGACAAAGAGAGGAGAAAAGAGAGATGGAGCTCACCTCTATTGTCTCCAGAACAAAGAGCTTCCAGAACAGCGCTGTGCCTAGGAGGGAGGTCTCCAAGGGAGCTGCCTTCTGACCATGATTAAGTGCTAGGTAGGGGGGCTTACTGGCTGGAATTAATGTTATCCCGGGAGACTGGGTCCCTAGAGGTGCTTTGTTGGATGAAGACTGGAGCTAGGCTTGTGGTGGCTGGAACAGAGGACCATCTGGCCAAGCCAGCATGGGCACTGGCATTTCCTCAGGAAGATTTCAGAGAGCTGCATCGGAAGCATGCAATAGGATGAGAGCAAGGGGGTCTTCAAGGAGCCTGAGACCAGAAGGAAATGATCCTGAACATAGCTGATGAACACTAAGCATGGAGGTAAAGATCATGTCGTATGAGGTCACCAGAGAGATGGGAACAGACCTGTGCCACACTCAGCATAGTCCTTAGCCGTAAGGCCACTGGGTCTTCCAACAGTAGCTGTCTGCGTTTCCAGGGAGAGAAGAATCTGGGACTCTGGTGCTGTGTGTCAAAGCACCAAACTGTGTCCTGCTGATTTACCACAGAACATGGTTGGCAGAGGAGCCCTTTTGGGTGGGCTGAGTGAATTCTATGACTTAGAAAGTCACTTCAGTTTTCACTTCGGAGCTGTAGAGCACCCTGGCAACATAATAGCTAGTCAGACAAAGAGACTTGTGGGAGGCAAGAGACAGCAGCCCACTCTGTGATTTCAGGCCCCAGTTTGGTAAAGAACTATAAAGTTTTATGTGTGGCTTAGGAGAGAAGCCTGGCTGCTTCTCTGCTGGCTTCTTAGTTGAGGATCAGGGAGAGGGGGAGGCCTGTTCAGCATCCATGTTGAAGCTGACATCACTGACATGTCACAGCCATGGCTGCAGCTACAACATCCTGAAGGTGGTACGGAAGGACCAGTGTGGAAGCCAGCACATGGGCCTGATAGCAGTCTGTCCTAACCTCTTTACTGCTCCCCTGACAACATGATTCACAGGTGAGAAGCCATTTTCTTGGGCAGAGATGAACAGGCAGGACACTCCTGTTTCTCCAGCAGCTGGCATTGCTTTGCCCTTCAGGTACATGGCAGGAGTTCCTTAGCTCTGAATTAGCAGAGACCGTTAGCAGAGATGGGACATCCCAGAAGCCAGCTGGGGCATACTGGTACTGTCCCATCAGCTTGGAGGTCTACTTCTTGTAGATGTCATTCTGGCACAAAGATGGAAGCCACCCCTTTCCCCCTTCCTATGCATCCCACCACCTTGGTCCCAGAAGAGGGTGCTCAGAGCTGTCTGCACTGTCCCCAGATGACACCTGAGCATATGACCTGTCCCCCTCCATAACCTGCTCTAAGTTAATGGAGACTGAGCATACACCAAACTCGAGGCAGTGCTCTCTACAAATTCTAGCTCTAAACCGTTCTGTAAACCAGCAGCCTGCTTAACTACTGAGGAACGTCGTTCTGTTGAGAACATTAATGGGCCCGTGTACTGTCTGGGGTAACGATCCCCCAAAGGTGTCTGTATCCTAGTCTGAAATCCTTACATCACAGAAGTGACTGAGGTGTCAACCTCAGGTGAGTCTGATGGTATCCTAAGGCTCCTTGTAAAAGGGGGTACAGTAGCGTTAGAGTCAGAGAGAAGAGGGTGTGTGGCTCAAATCCAAAGCTATCGTGAAGCCACCACAGGCTGAGGAAGACAGTGGCCTCCAGACACTGAAGGGCGGGGAGGGGATTATCCTTACAGTCTCTAAAAGGAACACAGCTTTGAGATTAGGCCCACGAGGCTGATTTCTGACTCTAATCTTCAGAATTGTAACACAATATATTTATAATATTTTAAGCCACCGTGTTTGCGGTAATTTGTCACAGCAAGCTATCGGAAACTAATAACAGCCCTCGCTGCTGCGTTTATAGTTACCACGATGGGATTTGATCAGTGGTCTCACATAGAGTTTCGCTTTTGATGAAGTTATGTTTGTTATATTAGATGATACCTGAACTACTATTTCAACATTTCCATGGGGTGGGCTGGGGGAGGGGGTTATTTCTGTCCTCTTGTTTTAGAAGTTCCAAACTGAGTACTTAGAATATATCCATCACACACTGAAGTGCTACATGTTTGTTTGCCAATCCAGTCCCCAGAGTCATTCTCTGCCCAAGTAGTGGGGATTTTTTTTTTTTTAAAGCCATTTGCAGATGGCAAGACCGAGGCTCCAGAAGCCTGCACATCCTACTGAGAGCCATCCATTGAGAAATGGAGAGGTCTGGCCACTCTGTGCTTTCCCCAAGAGAATCAAGCCTGGCAGCCAGGGCCAACAATACCACAGGTATCCAAGGGAGAAGTCACGGTCTAGGTGGACTGTCCCAGGTCTCTCCTTTTAGCCCAGATATGTAGCCAGGGTCCTAAGAAACAAATCCTCTTGGAATAAGAGACGCCCTTGGGGGCCAGAGTCACCATTACCTCCTGGTGGCTGACTCCAAGTCTGGTGGTCATTGGAAGGCAGTATGAGGCTAAGCACTCAAAACCCTCATCAGACAATGGGTGCAGGATCTGGGGGGTGTGGCCAGCATGCAGCCAAAGTACACTCCCATCCACATGGAAACCACCATAAACCCATGTTCGGAAGTCACATCATGCCTCACTTAGGCTCTGACAGCTTCAGGGACAGAGGACTTTACTGGGGCATAGTTGACTGGGGTTAGATGGCTGATTTTCTACTGAAGACTTCAAGAACCAGTTTGGCCTCTGTCCAAGGAAAGGCATGCAGAAAATGAGCCACTCAAGGCTGGGCATGCCAATATCTATATGTTGTGAGTATGCAGTTCATCTCAGGCAGCGTGACACAATGGGAGTCCCCTAACTCAGGAGACTAAGCTCAGTCCCCACTCCTTACTCCATCTCCTCCCAGAGCCTCCTTAGCCTCCTCCTCTCAGCCAGAACAGCAGCCAGACCAGGGCTTCGCATTTAGGAGAGTTAATGTTTTAAGTTTATTGTTAACTTAGTGGAAAATAAATTTGGGGAGAAGTCTGTGAGATTTCTCCCCATCCAATCCGAGCGAAAACATCCGATAGATGTTGGGGAGTGCATCCAGCACCCCCATACTTTGACCTTATGTTACCATTATCTTTTTACATCCCTTCTGTAAATCAGGCACCGTCTCTCATTTCAGGGAACAAAGTAATTGTTAATTCATTCCCTTGGAGTGTGTGCTTTTTCCGGCCTGAGGTTTTTACATCCTGCACTGTGTGTGGCCAAGCCAACGCTGGGAGTCTTTAATCAGAATCTACCTCAGGAGACAAGATGCAGAAACCAGGATCCTGGTCATCCCTGTGAAGGGGCATTTGGTAACTGCTGGTGTGCAAGGAGAGGCACCTATGGATTCTATTCTTCTATGCCGGCTCCTAAAGAGGTGACATCAGACTTAGTTCTGTGCTTACAACGCCTGTATGTTCTCCAGGAAGAGCCTATGTAGAATGGAGCTCGGCACAGGAAGGGTAGGAGAGTCCACTGTGAAGACTGGCATCTTAAAAAGTCCTGATCAACATTGCCCCTAGAAGCTGCTTTTTCTGTCTGCAATCTTCAACTGTTCTCTGCTACCTTGGGCCAGGCCAGGCTGGTTCTGAAAAGGGCTTACACTGTCTAGCTAGGAGCTAGGCACTCTGCCAACTGCAGAGCCTTCTCAGCTGTCCTCAAATGGAAGGTGTGGTTTATAGCTATACTCCTAGAGAGATACCTGGAAGGAGAGGTCTCCAGAGCAAGAGGATTCGAAAAGGCTTCCCAGCAAAGAGCTGTGCTTGGTCAGTCAGCAACAAGCCTTTGGCTGGGAATGGTTTACAGCCTTGGAGACCGAGTCTGCTGTAAGCAGGGTGGATAGACGCCATTCATGCAAGACAGAGGGGACTGTCAAGCCCCTGTGAGGGCCCGGGGCAGGGAGCTCACCAGAAACTCATTGCTTTGAGCACACAGGAGACAAGACCAAATCTGTCTGCTTCCTCCAGAGGCGTGCATGGACAAGAGCAGTGGTCAAAGAACTGTCCTTGATGAAATTGGGAGAAAGCCGTAGGGATGCCCTGCCTATCTAGGCTCTCACGGACCCCTTGGCCCATCAGACCCCAACAGCTGGCTGGCTAACTCCATGCTAAGTTGCTCTGTCCTTCTGAGCCTGTTCTGACTGGATCTGTCTCTTTCTCATCTTCCACCCAGCTTCCAGTTCTCCACATGCCTGGCTCTGTCCTTCTCCTACACACATGTACACACACATGTACACGTGCACACACATGCACACACATGTACACACATGCACACATGTACACACATATACACACATGTATACATACACTGTGTGGAGTTTGTTTTCTTTCATCTTCACTGAAATCCTGGTGAGGCCACCTAAGCTTCTCCGCTGTCCTTTAGTTCTGGGGGAATGAAACTCCGAAATTAGTATTTGGGGAGCCGAGTCTTTGGGGAGTGTAGCTGCGAACTCTAAGCCATGGAAACCTGAAGCAGCCATGTGCACAGAGGCCCAGAGAGGACTTGCTGGGCAGGACAGTTTTCCCAAATGCTCCTCTAATACCACGGAACTCCACTCCGGCACTTTGAGAAGGGGACAAAGTTGGTGTGAAGGTTTTACCTCATTCCACTTCCCCAACTACAGCCGGAGGACCCTGCTATCATTTTCACATTTATTTATTTATTTACTTATTTACTGTGCATGCACGCGCACATGTGAGCACATGCATGCACCTGTGTGTGGGGTGTGTGTGTGTGCTTGCGTGTGTGTGTGCAAGTATTCATGCAGAGATCAGAGGACAGCCCATGGACATCTGTTCTCTCTTCCATATAAGCTGTGAGGATTGAACTTACGTCATCAGTTTTGGTTTGACAGCCATCTTGCTGAGCCATCTTGCCAACCAGGCTTGGTATTTATCAGAGAAAGCCTGGAATCCTGTGTGTGTGTATATGGGGCGGCGGTGGGGGCTGGTCTGGGTTTGGGAACCTGGTTTGGGGGGCTCCCTAAGCTTAGCTAGGGTGGCAGTTGTAGTCTCTGCTTTCCTTCGAGCAGGTTCTTTGCTCTTCGATGTCCCCCGGGCTTACTGGAATAATTACATTGTGGCTGAAGGAGCAATCATAGACCAGATGATTTAATAATTCTTTACTCTGTGGGCTAGAAAATGGAGATCACAGAGAGAAGTAGGCTCCCCAGGGTACCCCAGTAGTCACAGAGGGATGGATGCCACCTTCTAACCACTCTGCCTCAGCAAGTTGCTCAGTCCCAGAGAAGACACATTAAGTCATCTTACTGCACTGTGGGTTGGTCAATGTCAGCCCTGACATCAAAGCCTGTTAGTTCTTTAAGTACTGGAATTCAAGATAAGAAGGAGCAGACGGGAAGTACGCTGCAGATGAGGAAGCCAGAAGCCGGGATGTAGAGAAAGTCTAGCACAGAAGAATGTACAACTTGTTCCTCCATCTTGGGCAGTGGGGGGATGGGGGGCATGTCTAGCCATGTGACACCTGTACTTCCCTGGCAGTCTGAGAACCTGAGGCATCCCCTAGGTACCAGACGAACCAGGCTTCATCTTCACTTAACTAAGTTTTTCCTGAACTGATTCCAAATGAATTCATAAGATCCAGACACCTTCCAGTACAGTCAGCAGCCTCCTTAGCACACACCCCTACCCCAGAGCCACATTTCTTCCCCGGCTGCCTGACTCTTTTCTGATGATGTCATCCCTGCTAAAACAAGACTGACTGCAAATCTCTTGTATGAGGAAGAAAGGGGGAGACTCACCGGGTTGTTTGTATTTGGCTCTGGGCCTTGGGGGGGAGGGGAGGCAGTGGAGGATTGTGCGCACCTGTGGGCAGCCTCTGGGGCAGGCTCCAGACTCCTTGTGCTACAATGTACTCCTGTCATCGAGGCTTCCACAGTGTACCAGGCTGACTGAAGCTTGTTTTGTGATGTCCAGACAGTGTCCCATGATGGCCTCCCTGGAGGAAGGAGAGCAGACAATCTTTAGTTTTCTCAACAAATGATTTTAAAGGGTCCTGCACATCGTTTGAAATCTAATTTGTAAAAACTGAGAGAACATAATGACCGCCCATACTCTGACTTTCAGGTTGTTAAATCAAATACTGAACTAGCAGGAGAGAGACAGAGAGAGCCTCCACCCTGCAGGGTTTGGAGACCCAGAGAAGGGGTGGAGCCATGGGGGTGAGGTAAGCTCTGAGTTAGAAGCAGCACAGGACTCTCTAGTTTTCCTTGTTCCTTTTCTGCGACTCTGTCCATGGCGTTTCCTGTGCACGGCTGTTGGAGATTGGTACTGGGGAGTTCGTTTCTGATTGGGCTATTGAGTGTGCTGCCTCCGGTTGGTTTCCCGGTTGGTTGGTTGGTGGTGTTGGCAACCTTCAAGAAACCTTCTACGAGGCTGGGGAGTGAGAAGCTCCTGAGCACTGATCAGACATGACGGAGCACATGCTTCCTGGGGAAGGATCCCATGCCTGTTGCCCGCCTTCTGTCCTCCCAGTGGCGTTTCTGCCGGGAGAGCATTGGAAAGGAAGAGTGGAATGCTGCCTGACATCCCAGTGTCTCTCTTTACAGAGTCATCAGCTATGAGTGCTGTCCTGGGTATGAAAAGGTCCCAGGAGAGAAAGGCTGCCCAGCAGGTGAGTGAGCCGGGTGCTGCAGGGGGGAGGGATAGAATGAGCCAGGTCCTACCTGGGGGGAGGGGGGGAAGATAGAAGAGCAAGAGAGGAGGAGAAGGAGGAGAAAGAGGGGGAGGAAGAGGAGGAGGAGGAAAAGAAAGAGACGGAAGAGGAAGAGTAGGGAGATGAAGAGGAGGAAGAGGAGAAAGAAGAAGAGGAGGAAGAGAAGGAGAAGGAGGAAGAGGAGGAGGAGGAGAGCCATGCAAAAGGGAATAGAGTCACAGCATGGTGGGGAGCATGAGGCTGTTATCCTTCCCACGTGCTCACTGGAGCCATGAGGTGGCGGAGGATGGAAGATGAAAGAGTCTCCCTCCCGTGTTACTCATTAAACGAGTGGAGAAAAGCTCGCGCAAGTCTGCCAGGCCTCTGCCAGTGTCTGCAGGCTCTGGCCTTGTCATCAGTTCTGGTGGTGATTCTCAGAGCATCCAACAAGGCTGACCTATTAGCCGGTCAAGTTGCCATTAGCCCTGCTGGGGCTCAGACAGGATAACATGGTCTCTGGCCTCTGGAGTACAGCCCGAGGAGAGCAGCAGGCTAGATGGGCTTACCCATAGGTAACAAAGAGGCCACAAATGGCAACATTGCATCAAAGAAGGTGTGAGACCTGTAAATCACCTTCAGTGGTGCACACAGTTAAGCAGGCTTTGTGTTTTGTCTTAGCTTTGACATTCAAGGTAGTTGTAAGATTCAGATACGAACAGAAATTTAAATGGCCACACAATTTGATTTAGGGTCAAGATTATGACAACATGGTTATCATTGCCAGGGCTTTGGCATTGCTGACCCAAGCAGAAGAGCAGTTGAAGAAATTAAGCGGGATAGGATGTTGGCCTAGATTGGGGGTTTAACTTGGAGGTGACAGTTTCGGGTTATTTAAATACGAACCTTAGTCTGTGTGTGGTGGTGCACACATCTGATATCTCAGCTCTCAGAGAGCTGAGTCAGGAGGATCACCAGGAATTGAAGGTCAGCCTGGGGCTACATAGGAAGTCCGTCTTAGAAAGCCCTTCTGGTTGTCATCTAAGACATCAGATCTTGAAAAATACACAAAGCCCTGGAAGGCTCACAGCTCTCTCCTTCTAGCAAAGCTGTTAGGGAAATCTTTACAAGCGTTGGTAATCTCCCACCTGTTTTCAACCACTTTATCTAAATGCACATGAGCGAAACGCTCTCCTCTGCTGTGCTTAAAGCAATTAGACATTTAGAGATCGCCCATCAGGCTGCTCTGCACAGGGAGGCATTTGGCCCCTGCGGTTCCAAGAAGCATTCGAGTTTTAAGCACGTGGATCAACAGATGTCTGGGCTTCCACGCCCTCCCTCTCCCTTTCTCTGCAGGTGTGCCCGCTGTCATTCCTGACAAAGAATCAAGGGCAGGCGTGTGTCTGGGATGGATTCACGCCTGTCCCTCTGTCCTCTGTTTCTGCAGCTCTTCCACTCTCGAATCTGTACGAGACCATGGGAGTTGTGGGATCAACCACCACACAACTGTACACAGACCGCACAGAAAAGCTGAGGCCTGAGATGGAGGGACCCGGCAGCTTCACCATCTTTGCCCCTAGCAATGAGGCCTGGGCTTCTTTGCCTGCGGTGAGAGGGGCCTTCAGCCCAGGGGATTGCTGGGAACTGCCTTTCCCACTGAGGCCCAGGCACACAGTGGGATTCTGTGGTGACCTTCTGCTGTGTTGAACATTCTTTCCCTTAGCATGTCCCCATCCCCAGGGCAAGCGAAAGCAGTCCCCCCAGGTGCCTTCCAGTGCTCCCACAGATGCTCACTAAAGGAGGACACCTCCAGAGAAGACGGAGCTAGGTCCACTTGGAGGAAGGGCCTCTCCCTTGAGCACAGGGCGGCTGCCACCTCTTAACTGTCAGGTCCTTTCTTTCTAGGAAGTGCTGGACTCCCTGGTGAGCAACGTCAACATTGAACTGCTCAATGCCCTCCGCTACCACATGGTGGCCAGGCGGGTCCTGACGGATGAGCTCAAGCACGGCATGGCCCTCACCTCCATGTACCAGAATTCCAATATCCAGATTCATCACTATCCCAACGGGGTAGGGGCACCCCCAGTTACCCAGCACTGTCCTCTGTCCACGATGAGCCCAACTGGGGTGTTGTTTTCTAGGGTTCTGTCCTGTGAGCTGATAGGCAAGCCCTTGCCTCCTGGGTGTTCCCTACAGACATTCTGCTCCTAGCTGTGGATTCACTGTCCCCCTCCTCTTGTCTCACCCACTCAACCTTGCTTCTTGTCTGGCAGATTGTAACTGTTAACTGTGCCCGGCTGCTGAAAGCTGACCACCATGCAACCAACGGTGTGGTACATCTCATTGATAAGGTCATTTCCACTGTTACCAATAACATCCAGCAGATCATTGAGATTGAGGACACCTTTGAGACACTTCGGGTAAGGGACTATTTTGACTAGAGGCGCAGGCTAGGGACACATGGCCTCCTGGAAGGCTCCTGCCAGGGTGTCTTCTGCAGGAGGACATGAGGCTGTCCCAAGTATGGTTGCGTGGAGAAGACACTAAAGAGCACTGGGCTCTGAGGAATGCCCATTATAAAGCTTCCCTTTCCTTGGCTCTGCTGGATAATCCATCGCTGTCAGAGTAGAGACAGAGTCCTCTGAGCCATGGAGCTGAATGAACTGTGAAGCCCAGCAGTGTGAGGGCTTCCTTTCTGAAGTTCCTTCCCACACAGAACACTATAACAATGGCGTGTCAGGCAGCCCAGTGCTTCTAGGCCCACAGGTCCCTGCCTGGGGTGTCGTGCCCATCTTTCCTTGGAGCACAGACCCTAGCAGAGAAGCTGCCTGTGTAGACTCAGTGTAGGCTCTGACTCGAGCTGGATCCTGACTGTCCTCAGGCCAAAGGCATATGGCCAACAACTGCAAAGACGAGTGGTTCCTGTTGGCTCTAGCCACACAGGAGGAAGTGGGCACAGGCTGCCCTGTCAGGGTTTTGTCTGATTCAAGGAGGACTTCCTAACCACAAAGTACACAAGTGGAAGTGAGCAGCCCCGCCCTGGAGATCTCCAACACAGATGCAAACACTTGGGCATGGGCACAGAGGGGCCTTGGCGTTTGGGGAGCACTCTTAGCTGGCTCAGGGGCCCCCAGGGAGTCTGACTTTTGAGGTGCTTTTCCCTGCCTTTCTCTGGGTCTGCAAGGGAATGTTGTTACCCCAAAGCTGACAGCACAAACTTTCATTTTGAGCACAGAGTCCTATTGAGGAGCTTCCCCTTACAGCTGAAACCAATAGGAGAAAAATTTCCTCTTTTTTTGTTCCACTTCGGCCCTCCCTAATACCCATTTTATTTCCTTCCAACACATGCTTCTTAAACCCCGCCACTCCCCAAGTCTAGGTGCATGGGTCAGAGTGAACAAAGTGGCTACCATTCTTTCTGGGGAGACAGATGAGACTTGAGCAAGGCAGGACAGCGAGATGAGCTTGGGGGAGTGAGCAAAAGAATGGTGGCCAGTGTAGCCCAGGAGAATTGGCCAGTGTAGCCCAGGGTAGCCCAGGAGGGACAGCCAGGGTAGCCCAGGAGGGATGGCCAGTATAGCCCAGGGTAGCCCAGGAGGGATGGCCAGTGTAGCCCAGTGTAGCCCAGGAGGGATGGCCAGGGAAGACTTCTTTGGAAAAGATGTTTTGGGTAGAGAGGCCTGAAGGAAGAGACAGCCCACACTGCTCTGCCCCACTGCAGAAGCTCTGTTACTGTAGGAAGCATGGATGAAGCCTGTGGGACGAATATCCTGCAGGCTTTGCTAACCAAGAGGAGTCTACTGGGGAGCAGTGAGAAGCACCTCGGCCTGTTAGGATATTGTTCTAGACGCTGTGTAGCCCTGAGGCACGTGATCTCTACACTGGATAGATTCTTTCTCCATAGACTATATAATCATTCATAAGGGCTCTCTGCTAACTGTGGGATTACAGCTAGGAGACATGACAGTCAGGGTGACTTTCATCTGGGGACCTGTGCCAAGAGGAGTGGCATTTTGGTCAAGGTTTGCAGGAATAGGAGTCTAAAAAGAAAAGAAAGAGGAAGAGAGGCAGGGGGAGCTACAGGGGTAGAGGCCTAGACTTAGGGAGGAGTGACGTCATCCACACGTGAAAGATGACCAGCTTGGCTGGAGCACAGGCCAGGGCCTATGTGGAGTCCATGGTAAGACAGAACTTCAGCCAAGCTTCTCTCTCACTTGGGATTCCTCTAGGTGTCTGTGTCCCCAGGGGAGGCATAGCCAGGGTGTGTGCAGCTCGCTAGGTGAGCCTGTGAAGGTTTGTCCTCCCTTCCCTACACAGGCTGCCGTGGCTGCGTCAGGACTCAACACCGTGCTGGAGGGTGACGGCCAGTTCACACTCTTGGCCCCAACCAATGAGGCCTTTGAGAAGATTCCTGCTGAGACCTTAAACCGGATCCTGGGTGACCCGGAGGCCCTGAGAGGTGAGCGCTCTCAGCTCCTTGCTGCCTCTTTGGAGCAGCCCACATGATCACTGGCCTACGCTAATGCCGTGAGTTTCAGGGTGCCCACTCCAGCCCTGGGTTATGTTACTCCTACAACCATGTCTCTGTAGAAGCCAAGCAGAGCCAGTGCCAGGAGTTCCCAGCTGACCCCGGTCAAATTAAGGAAACAAAACCAGAGTGGCCAAGACAGTCAGGTGGATGTATGAAGCTAGAGAGCTTGGATGACTGGGGTGTGGTGGCTGTTGATGGCATCCTTCAAGAGGAAGCATTATGGTGACCCTTTATATCTTCCTTTGTCTGGCCAGAGGCCTCATGGGTAACCAAAAATAATAGGAGTCAATGGTCAGTTGATTTCCATTGCTGGTTCCATCTTTCAGCTCCTAAGTTAAGTATGGAAGGTAGATTAGGTGGGGCCCACCCTTCTTTTGCCTCGCCTCCTTTAATTCTAGGACTTCAGAAGGATCACCAGCTCTAAGCTGCCTAATGAACCCCTAGACCCTATAAAGTTCGCTCCTACATTCTTCCTCTTTAATGTCGTTAGGCGTGACTTTGCTTAAACCTACATTGGCAGTGTACCATGTAAGATGACTGATGGGTTACAGAGACCCTGTACATGGGAAAAAGAGACACTTCAGAAGCTCAGGTGGCATCTGTGCCTGGATGACAGTGGCCCTTCAAAATGCCTGTTCCAGGCTGGAAGCTGGGGCCCCACAGTGGGTCTTTGAGGAAGTTGAAGCCCAGTGAGCAGCAGGTCCTTGAGATGATCCAGTGGGTTCAGTAATGGGGGTAGGCAAGATTGTGGTCCATAACCTCAAGGGTTAGCAAGCTTCCTGGAAGGTGTGGGCTGCATCACAGCACATGTACCCAAAATAACCAGATTAGGAAGAGAAAAGGTTTCCTTTGGCTCACAGTCTTAGACGTGGTTATTTCAAGATCTCTGGGTCCCATGGCTTTCAAACCTGTGGCTTTGGGGGGATGGGGACTAAATGGCCTAAAGGCCTCACACTAGCTCTACCTTTTAACGTTGTCACATTTCCCAGTAGCACCACCCTGGGGGTGGGGCAAGCCTTTGACATGCTCATCCAAACTATAACACGCATTAAAATCTTTCGTACAGAGCACATTTTTTTGTATTCATTGATATTAGAACTCATTATAAGAGGACTTTTGATTCTCTGCTTCTTCTAAGCAATGACCAATTTGCTCACAGCAGGGGATTGCCCTCTACTGCTAGAGCTGCAGTCCTGAAGGAAGAAGGTTGGGGCCTCCATCAACAGTGCTCTGTTTTGTCTCTAGGTGGTTGGCAGACAGACAGGAAGCAGCCCTGGGCTGCCATATCTCGTGCGAAGCTTGGCTTCTGGTCCTGTCCTTTTTACCCCTGTGTGGCCCCTATGTCGCCCCAGGAGTTCAGTTTATGTCTCTAAGAAGCACGGTCCCCCAAAGGCCTCATTCCTATCAGGTCGTCTTGTTTTAAGACAGGGATCACTATGTAGCCCAGGCTAGCCTCAAATTCAAGGACATCTTGCTCTGAGTGCAGGGATTCCAAGCATACCATCACGCTTGGCCCCACACAGTCTGCCCATCCTCTACTGACTGAGTTGGGTCAGAATTGGCTTTTAGGGTCTCTCTGAACCTCAGAGCTTCCTCCTAACTGTGACAGGGCAGTTTTGATTCCCACACTCAACGTGTGGTGAAGCTAAGACAGAGGACCTCTGAGAGCCGCAGTCTGGGAACCTGTGAGCCCGGGGTGGGGGTGGGGCATGTCCTTGGCTGGACCTTGCTGCTTCCTCTGTACAGAAGTCATGTATGCCACCCGAGAGCCTGCTAGGGTGTGGACAGGGAGGCTTTAGCTTCTGAGTGCCCCAGTACACACCTCCAAAGTAGTAGCCAGACAGATGAGTGAGCAACATTCACTCACCCTCTAAGACAGACCGAACAAGCCATTCAAATCTGGTGATGGAGACCCCAAACTTCTCCCTTCAGGTCTGTAGCTATAGCAGCACAGGGCAGGTCCCTGTTTTGAGCAAACTGGTTACTGTACAACTCTCTTCCAGGTTAGTTTATATTATCTCCTGCCTCATTCAATGTCTTATAAAGACTTCAAAGACCCACATTGGGTCTACTGGAGCTGCCCCCCTTCTCCCTGACCCATTGGGAGAATTCGTCCTGAAGCCCAGTGCTCATGAACTAATGGCTAGAGTTCTCTGTTGAGAAGAGGTTTGCATTTCAGGTCGAGGAGGCCAAGTGGCTAGCCCAGGGTCCCACAACTGGTCAGCAGTTATGGGGTTCAAACTCGGGCGGTCTGACCACAGAGTCCCAGTGGTTTTAGCTGATGGTAGGCCAGAGATGGGGATGTGGACCCAGTGGCAAAATTCTCAGCCATGGGCAGGCAGGGAGCTGGCCCCTGCGTCTGGCCACCGCAGGCTCTAGACCTGTCTCCTCCTCTGCCACAGACCTGCTAAACAATCATATTCTGAAGTCCGCCATGTGTGCTGAGGCCATTGTGGCTGGAATGTCCATGGAGACCCTGGAGGGCACCACACTGGAGGTGGGCTGCAGTGGGGACATGCTCACCATCAACGGGAAGGTTGTCATCTCCAACAAAGACATCCTGGCCACCAACGGTGTCATCCACTTCATTGATGAGCTGCTCATCCCAGATTCAGGTATGTAGGCCTTCGGAGCCTGTCCTGGCCAGCTTCCTCTCCCTTCTGGAACCCTGGTGACAGGGCCAGGGGTATTCAGCTATCTTTTGGGCCACTTCCTGTCCTTGGTGCAGCACACAGCCCCGTACCTTCTGTGAACCCAAAGGCTGTGGGGAATATGAAGTCTTACACTTCCAATACAGGGTCTAGGCACGGGACACTGTCTTGAGGTAATCAGGAGACACTATCTTAGAACTCTTTCTGGTCTTGCATGCTGTGGTTGGGCACAAAGGGCCATTGCTGATGTCATAGCATTTGCTTTCTTTAGCACACCCAAGGCCACTGACCCAGGGAAGATGACAGGATGGACTTTGGTTTCCATTCAGCCTAAGAGTAAGAATCTCCCAGGAAAGAGAGCAATCTCTTCCTATGGAAGCATCTTCAGAAGTAGCCACACCGACCATGCCGGCTCCTCCCCAGAGTCAAACAGGTCCTGGTAGAGACATGCTGGGGCCTGGGGACAGTGCTGCCAAGTGATTGTCACCTACCCTCTTGCAGGTTAGGTTTTCTGATGACAGGAATATGCTTGGCTCCTTTGTGTTTAGAAGGCTGGTGACTAACAAGATGAGGTTCATGCAGATGTCCATCCCACTCTGGACCGTGACACATCCACACAGCCCATCACCTTTTGAACTCCATTTCTTCTTTCTGTAGCCAAGACGCTGCTTGAACTGGCTGTGGAATCTGACGTCTCTACCGCCGTTGACCTACTCCGACAAGCTGGCCTCAGCACACATCTCTCTGGAAAAGAACAGTTGACCTTCCTGGCCCCTCTGAACTCGGTGTTCAAAGGTAACATGGGGAAAGCACCCTGCTGTTCTGTTGCTTCTGGGACAGCTGCCCCACCCCCACAGCCCTGCCCTGATTTACGACAGCCTTGGAACCTTCCGCCTACCCTAGTCCAAAGCAGATGTGATTCTATCAGGGACTTTGGACTACCCGTTGTTTATCCAAAACAGCCAAGAATGTATTGGGGGATCTTTTCCTCAGAGCTCAATACTTTGCCTCTGAGTGGAGCAGGCCTCAGCTTTTTGTTTGCAGTGTCAACACCAGTGTATATAGGCAGAGGGCAGCTGAGGCGCTGTCATGGGGACTTCGAGAAAGACTCCTCCCTCTGAGGGCAAACTGACAAACATCCTCAGTAGCTGCATTTCTTTCTTTCTCGAATAGATGCTGAATGTTAAGGGCTTTTGACAGCCACCCTTACTTTCTGTCTCCATTTTCAAACCAAGGCGGTTGGGGTCTCTTCCACGAGTGTCTCTCATCACACCCCTTATCTCAGGCGCCTGTCTCTCTGGATTTGCCCGTCCCTTCGTTTGCAGATGGTGTCCCTCGCATCGATGCCCAAATGAAGACTTTGCTTCTGAACCACATGATCAAAGGACAGTTGGCCTCCAAGTATCTGTACTCCGGACAGACCCTGGAAACGCTGGGTGGCAAAAAGCTGCGAGTTTTTGTTTATCGAAATGTAAGTTCTAGGTCCTGGTTCCCACCCGTCTTTGGCGTGTGTTTTTAAAAAGTCCTCAAGAGCCAGGAGCTTATGTAAGAACTGGCCTTCAACAAAGGGGAAGTGGTTTCTGGAAAGTCTGCAGGATGCTGGGTGACACTTCCTTTCCTGCAGGTTGGAAACTTAAGGCCCAGCCCTAACTCAGTTGCTGAGCAGGGAGTCTGCCTGGAACTCAGCAGGAAGAACAGGAGGGAGTGGGGCAGACACTTGGAGTCTTTCTAGGCTTACCCCTGTAAAGCTAAACTCTTCCTGGTCCAAGACCTTCCCATATGGCCAACATGCTCTTGGTCTGGGACTAACAGGACTATTTGGCCAAAGATGTCCTATGGCTGATAAAATCAACCCGTCATGAACTCATCATGGGTTAAATCAACCAGTCAACTGCCTCTAATCTGTCTATTTGATTTCTCCCCATGAACCTCTCATAAGACTGACCTTGTCATGGAGTCCCTGTGTAATTTTATCAGAACCCCCCCCCCCCCGCCCACTCTTCCCTGAGGAAACCTCTGTGTGTGATGTCATCACTACTGGCTCCAAACAAGTCTGGAGGCCCCTGCCTGAGAGGATAACCATCTCTCTTTCTTTGCCCCTCTTTTGTGCAGAGCCTTTGCATTGAAAACAGCTGCATTGCTGCCCATGACAAGAGGGGGCGGTATGGGACCCTGTTCACCATGGACCGGATGCTGACACCCCCAATGGGGACTGTTATGGACATCCTGAAGGGGGACAATCGTTTTAGGTAACAAATCTCATCCCAGGGCCAAGCTTCGGCCAAGTGGTCATTCTGGGCCTCAGTTCTTTTATCCTACTTCCCAGGGGGTAACCTGATGCTAGTGACACACTGGTGTGACCATCCATGGTTAGGGTACAGAGAGGGTGAGGGTGTCCTTGATGCCTTAAGTTAGGAAGCAAGGCTCCTGCTAGTGATACAGTCCTTATACCCATGGAAAAGGGGATGGAGCCTCGTAATTACTAAAACACAAGGATATCACTCACAGCAGAAAGTCTCCAGGGAGCGAAGGGGCTTTAAGGACCGACCCATCACATCTTTCTCTTTCTGTATCAACTGAAGCCACCAGGTCACTTTGCTGTTTTACCCTGAGCCCTCTACTTCCAACTTGCTGGTTCTCCAGTGAGTGTTGTCAAGCCAAGTGTTTCCTTAGCAACGACTGAGCCACCTGCCTCTGCCTCCCAGGACCACAGGCTCAGCAGACACTGACTCCGCCAGTCTCTAGATCCGGGAACCCAGTTCTCATCTTTTCTCTCCCGTCATCCCCTCCGGCCATTTGTCCTGCATATGACATTGATGCCCAGTGAAGAGATGACCACAGACCTTCCTTCTGCGTGGAGAGGGCACGGAGAGCAAGCTGTCATTTTCTCTGTGTTTGTCTACAGCATGCTGGTGGCTGCCATCCAGTCTGCAGGACTGATGGAGACCCTCAACCGGGAAGGGGTCTACACCGTTTTTGCTCCCACAAACGAAGCTTTTCAAGCCATGCCTCCGGAAGAACTGAACAAACTCTTGGGTAAAGAGCAAGCTAAGCAGATACCCCCCACTGCTCTGGAAAAGCAGTCTCTCCAGGCTGTAGCAGACATGTGGGCAGGATTAAGGGGGCAGCAAATGGTGACAATGGCAAAAAATGGGATGGAATGAGGGCAGGAACCAGGGATACTTTGGACAAAGGACACAGAAATCAGAGTCATTTACAACCACAGTAGGTCCATGGCAAAGGGGGCCCTGAGTATTACACCCTTCCCTCCTTCCCCCCTTCCTTCCTTCCTTCCTTCCTTCCTTCCTTCCTTCCTTCCTTCCTTCCTTCCTTCCTTCCCTCCCTCCCTCCCTCCCTCCCTCCCTCCCTCCCTCCCTCCTTCCTTCCTTCCTTCCTTCCTTCTTTCCTTCCTTTCTTCCTTCTTTCCTTCTTCCTTCCTTGCTTCCTTCTTCCTTCCTTCCTTGCTTCCTTCCTTGGGACAGTTGACTTTCACCTGGTTATAAGAGGGCAGAGATGATACCATTTCAGTTCCTTGGGCACAGTGCCAGGCAAAAGGAAAATAGGCCATGATAGTCCAGTCCCTGAGGTGTGTGCTTTCCCCTGGGGGTCTGTGATAATGAAACCACTCACTTGCATTAACTGTCCTCAGAGATTAAAAAAAAAAAAAAGCTTTCCCTGGGGAACTTAGCTGAGGATGGTGGCTAAGAATGTGAGTGAGCTCTGGTTGAGCTGCTAAGCCTCAGTTTCCCCATTTTAAAAAAATGAGGTTGGCAAGAGTCCCCGGCTCACTGTGATACAAATAGAATGTGGCACACAGGACAAGACACACATGCTCCATCAACAGTGGTGATGACAGGGAAATGGGGTGGGGGATGGGCTTTAGCTCTGATGCATGCCCACCTTCCCAGAAAGCTGAGCTAGGGGAGGGAGAAAGGAGCAAGGAGGAAGTGGTGTAGCCAGCCTCGGACCAAACACGGTTTATGCACCCTTTCCAGCAGGTTGCAGTCAGCAAGGAGCTAAATTTGTGTCCTGTTTAATTTTCTTTATGGCCAAGCAAATGCCTGTGTCTGCCGTGCTGACGCAGGTTTCTGAGAAGAGGGGAGAAGTTCACACTGAACGTAAACTTCCCTTCCTCTCTCAGCCCTGTAAGAATAGAATATTCCCCAGGTGGCTTGTGCCTGCTCAAATTCACTCGTTTTCAGTTGTGTGAGAGTGGAGGAGGGGGGTGGAGAATGTTCCCCAAACAGCCCCTCAAAGCCCCATGGGTAGATGAACCGGCACCTGGGGGAGGAAGGATGACCCTGGTGGTATTGAAGGCCTGGACAGGAGGCCCTGGATCCAAGGCATTGGCTTCTCTTTGCACCATGTTCTGGGCCACATTTTTGTGGGAAGAGATCTCTTACCAGCTTCAGGGTAGATGCCAGGAATTTCCTTAGTATCAGTGCTCTATCCCTTGGCTCTCTACAGATGTGCTGATAACCAGATGACCTCTCTAAAATGCTTTAAACTTTCCTCTGAGTCTCATGGTCCTGGGAATAGCCACGTAAGCTCTGGGGAAATAAGCTTCTGGCTGGCTCAGGGAGGATCAGAAACCAGGAGGTAGCTGGCAGGTTTGGGTGCCACCTCTCATGTCATTCAAGGCATCGATGCCTGCCTCAGTTGGCAGAGAAATGGAAGTGGACTGGAAGGAACGTCGTGATGTCACACAGGAAGGTGGGGGGGGGGGCGCTGCGTAGGGAACTGCCTCGGCCCTGACCTCATCGGCTCCACGGCTCCCCCAAAGTACAGCTGTTCAATCTTTCCAGTTCTCCCTCAAGGAAATAGCTATCTCCAGCCGAAAATGCACTTGAGGGCACAATGTGTAAATGTTTCACGAGTGTTATAGTCGGCAGGAGCCACGTCAAATGATGACGGGTCCCAGCTGCTGGTGCTGGAAAGGTCCCCAGCTTTCCAGGCAAATATTTAGTTCATGGAAACATGACTCATACGCAGAGAGAAGTATGCATTAACTCCTTCTTAGCCACCATGTAGCCCTGCTTAATCTAGCCGCCTGCTGGCTACAGGGCCATGTCACTGCCATGGTCATCTGCTCACCGGTAAACAGAGGGTAGGTCCGGGGCTGTATACACAGTAGGTATTCAGTGAGCAATTCTGCTTGTTCATTGAGTCATCCTGCTCTGAAGAAGCCATAGGTATCTTCTTCGGCCCCATAACTTCACCAGTCATCGCCCTTGTGCTTACCATTGTCTCCTCCTGCCATGATCTTACAGCAAATGCCAAGGAACTTACCAACATCCTGAAGTATCACATTGGTGATGAAATCCTGGTTAGCGGGGGCATTGGGGCCCTGGTGCGGCTGAAGTCTCTCCAAGGGGACAAACTGGAAGTCAGCTCGGTGAGTGATACGGATTGTGTAGAGGGCCTTTAGAAAGGGGGAAGTAGCTACTCATCTAGAGAGCAGTCCCCTTGTCCCCCCAGCTGCAGTTCCAAGCCTAGGCACTCACGGAGCTCTTGCATGAGCTGCATCTGCAGAGGTCCTCCCATGCTGACTTAAGAGGTCCTCCCATTCTCCCATGCTGCTCTGTGAGTCTCTCTCACTGGGTGTTGATGGTACCACTTAGCTTCAGTGCTATGCTTAGAGGGTTCCTACCTGGAAAGAGCCAGCCTGACTCAGTAGGGCTCCATGTGGATAGGAGCTGGCTGTGGTTCTCTGTTCCTTTCTCTGGATCTTTGATGTCCCCTGCTCACCATTTCCCAGGGAAGTGTGGGAAGACATGTGGGAGGAAGACTGAGAGAGATCTGTTTAGCTTAAGGTTACTGAAGGTCTCTCAGGACTGTGTTTTAGGTGTTGAGATCTTGTCTGTCACAGGCACATAGACTGTTCAAGAAAATATTCACCCTGAGGAGTCCTTCCCACCTATGTAGCTTCAAGGGGTTTTATGGCCTCTCTTGCACCTCAGCTCCTATTTCTGTTAAGAAAAAGTCTCCCTCCTTGCCCCCCATTGTGGTGAGGGTAAGAATCCTACAAGGTGCACCGTGCTGAGCCTATGTAAGGCAGGGGAAGTCTGCGGAGGGCAAGTATAGCTGCTCACCAGAGAAGCCCTGCCACTTAATCACCGAATGGGTGCATGGTCAGCGGGTGCTCACTGAGCAAATGGAGCCCGTGGGCTCTGCATTAACAACAGTTGTCTTTTCTCCTAGAAAAACAATATAGTCAGTGTCAATAAGGAGCCTGTTGCTGAAACCGACATCATGGCCACAAATGGAGTGGTCTACGCCATCAACACTGTTCTGCAGCCACCAGGTGAGGTCCTACTATGTGGCCCTAACTGATGGTGCCCATGAGTGTGGCTCCCGGTCGCTGACTGAAAAGTGAATCAGGAACTGTGGTTTTAAGATGATATGCTACAGAAATTGAGGCATACTTCTTACCGAGTTGCCTGCCGTCTTACCCCAACTCTGACATTACCCAGTATGAATATTTGTGTGGATGTGGGTGGCAGAAAAGGCCCAGATGTTATGTGTGTACATGGGGACATTGGTGGCAGACAGTGCATGGCTGTGTGACCGTTGAGATGCCGGTGGCAGACTGTGGGTTTTCCTTTCTCTCTAGCCAACCGACCACAAGAACGAGGAGACGAGCTGGCAGACTCTGCCCTTCAAATCTTCAAACAGGCGTCAGCATATTCCAGGGTATGTGTTCCCCCACCAATGAGCCACAACTGAGGAAAGTGGCCCTGGGACACTGGGGGCAGCCCACCCTGGGTCCATGCTGTAGTCACCTGGCTGTCGGGTCTCTGAGTTAGTCTTCTGTTTTCCAAAGCTGCCTTCTGTTTTCCAAAGCTAACGTATCTTCTGCAATGTGTGGTTCCTTTGGTGTGTGTGGAATTGGGTCAGGCGAATCCCGTTCGAACTTACTAAAGTTTTGGTTTCTGGAGAAGAGGTCTCAGGGTAGAGTCCTGACCCCGGAGGCCGCAGCACTAACATGGGCAGTTCACTTTTGAACAGAGATCTCCTCCAGAAGGGCTAACCTCCTACTCTTGGGAGATGCCTCAGCTGACACTCCGGCTCTAAGCTCTGGTCTCAGTGGAGAAGCTCAGCTTGGGGTCCCCCAGGGATGTCTACATTCTGCTTAAGTCCCCATTTGAAAGAGGGCTTGTACAGCCAAAGGCCACTCCCTGAGGGGGCTCTCTGGAGCCTGTGGGTTCAAGTTTTCCCCTTCTCTCTTCCACCTCAGCATCTGTTTTAAGTGGGAATGGTGAAGTGCAAAGCCCCTCCATATGGAGGTTCTGTGACAATACGTACTAAAGAACCTGATGGCATAACTGTAGCAGGCATGACACAGCTACAGTCCCACTCCGGATGACAGCCACACATTCCAGGCCAGCTTGGTCTACATGTCAAGTCACAGACAAGCCGGGGGAAGGGAAGGAGAAAGGGAGAGACAGACGGGGGTGGGCGTGGGGGGAAACAGAAGAAATCCTGACCTGGTCTTGTGTTTATTTGTTCCTTAGGCTGCCCAGACGTCTGTGCGACTTGGTAAGTGTCTGGCTTTGCAGTCCCATCTGAGCTAGTGGGTCCCCATCAGTCCCCAGCAGACCCAAGTCTGCAATCTGTTGGGTACAGATCAAAACATGGCGCACAGTAAAACAGGCCAGGACTCCATGTCAGAGTAGCAGGTAAACTGGGGCCAGGCACAGAAAATCTAGTTTCCCTCTCTGTTACATGAAAATAGCAGAGTATCAGTCTCTCAGGGTGGGTGTGACTTTGGGCTCAGGGAGCCTGGGAAGACTACACAGGGCTCGACAGGCACCCACACTGAGGATAACACTCCAAACTGTAAGATGAGAAATTCTACAAGCCCCCAAAGCCCCTGCTGTGTACCTGAACAGGGGAACATGGCAGAAGGAAGCCACATGGCTTCTGAAGCTGGGCTTGATGGTACACGATCCCAACTCCTTGGTGATCCGAGGCAGGAGAATTGCAAATTGAAGGCCTAGATAGGCTATGGAATGTGTTCAAAGCTGTCTGATCGATTTAGTGAGACCCTGTCTCATAAATAAGAAGTGGAAAAAGGGTGTGGCTATCGTCTTTGCCCAGCATGCATGCTGCTCTGGGTCCATTTCCCTAGTACCAAGACAAAAGACTAAATAAGAGTCTCAGACAGACAGCGGGACACCTGCACCTCACTGGCTTTCATGTGCCTCATTTTTCAGCCCCTGTCTATCAGCGGTTACTGGAGAGGTTGAAGAAGCATTAGCCGGAAGGATTGAAGAGGAGTGCCCTTCAGCAGCTTCCTGCCAGTTTCTCTCAGTTTGCCAAAAAGACCATTGAATGTTTTTGAAACCAAATATCACACTTCAACATACACGGGCTGCATATTGAGATCTGAGCCTTGGACCGGTAGGGAAGGGGTTGAGGGGGAAAGATTCTTTTTAGCTTTTGATCTCTCCAAACGTGGTTGTTAACCCGCTGAATACACAGATCTGGCAGTCATAACTCGGCACTGACTTCCAGAAAGGACCTCTCTAAAGCACGGAACTTCCCAACTGTGCCAAGGGCCTGGAAAAGGGGAGCTACAGTATCTTGGAGCTTACAATGTGAATCAAGCAGCCCAGCATTCTGGAAATCCCCGGCATGGTTCTGTAAAGTCCTTGTACCGCTGGAGAAACGGCATCACTATAAGCTATGAGTTGAACTGTTTCTGTCAACTATGTCCTGTATCCACACATGGTTTGGACGCTTCTATATGGCCCTGCCCAGGTAGAAAGGAAAGGGTATGAAGAACATGTAGAATCCAGATTCCCTGAGTGTGATGGAGCCATGGTGCATTTGTAATAATAAAACCAAAGAAACAAATACCTGTGTGCCAGCTGCATACTGGGGATGGGTTCTGCTCCTTGGCACCTGCCTGCAAGCTGCTTCATCTGACCCCAAAGTCTTCCCAAGAGCCGTTCGGCAAGGACCCCTGAGGGTGGTTATTTGGAATAGTTTCAGCATGTGGCCCTTGGATACCCACACAGCTTATGACGATGTGAGCCTAAGCCCCAGTTGGACATGTTTTCACCTAGTACCGAGTCCTCGGTTTTCACATCACCCAACACTGTACACCCTCTTATTACCTTGAAACTCCTTCCTTCCAGGAATGAGACGCCATCTTGGGTTGGGCTTTTGACACTTAGTCTTACCAACACAGACTGTCATATAAGGGATGAGAGGGACACTCAAGGAAGGGAGAGTATTGGTAACAACAACAACCAAAAAAAATAGCCAAACTGAGGCTGGAGTCCGTCTCCTGGCTCCCAGAGACCAACACCCAACAAGAGAGCTAGTCTTCCAAGGCTCTGCCTCCTGGGCCAAGCCATATGCAAATCTCTCTCCTGCTCCCTCAACCTATGGCATCTAGACTGTGCTCAGCACTCTGGGGTCAGCGCTATGTGGCTGTGGTAGTGACTTAACATCAAAGGCCTTCTATGTAACAGGTGGTGGCTTGCTTCCTGGGTGCTTGTGGATATGAGGGTAAGATAAGACATGGTCCATGGAGTTCTGCACAGTGTTCTGTCCTTGTTATCATGCCTTCTAGGATACCTGTGATCCTTGATCCATCCTTCACTTGGGTCTTTCCTGAAGGCAGCCTGCTTCCCTGGAGAATGGGACCGTTCCTCCCATCCACAGCCTCCTGTGCTGCGGGAGCTCACTCCATCCAGTGGAGCCCACTCCACTTCATGGATATAACACACACACACACACACACACATACACACACACACACACACACACACACACACACACACACACACACACACACAGTTAAAACATAGTACCAGTCAATCATGGACTAGGGTGATGGATGAGACAGGAAGGCTCCTTACATAGCTTTGAGTCTAAAGGAAGATAGCTACTATAGCAGTCCATTAAAATTGATCATCTAGGGGCATGGGTAGATAGCTTTGCTTAGAAGAGCATGCTGCTCTCGCAAAGAACCTAAGTTGGGTTCCCAGCACCCATGCCCTGAAGTTCACATCCACCCATAACTCCGGCTCCAGGGGGTCCTATGCCCTCTTCTGTCCTCAGTGGGCACATATACACACCCCCACGTATATACACACAATTCAAATAAATCCCTTTTTCAAAAAAAAAAAAACAAAAAAACAACCTCATTCCTCATGTGCACAGGTATCTTTTGAGGGTCACACTCTTATCTTAGGTCCTGGGTAACAGACGTATCTTGATTGACATGAACCTTCCCTGTCAGTGGAGAAGAGAATGGTCACTCAGCTAATGGCACTAGTGGCGACAAATGGAGACACCAAAGCTCAGCACCGTACCTCTGTGTCTGGTAACAAAGGAATCTGAGGAAGTAGAGGTGTCTTAGTTAGGATTTTACTGCTGTGAACAGATACCATGACCAAGGCAACTCTTATAAGGACAACAGGTTTACAGGTTCAGAGGTTCAGTCCATTATCATCAAGGTGGGAACATGGCAGCATCCAGGCAGGCATGGTGCAGGCAGAGCTGAGTTCTACATCTTCATCTGAAGGCTTCTATGAGGAGACTGACTTCCAGGCAGCTAGGGTGAGGGTCTTAAAGCCCGCACCCACAGTGACACACCCACTCCAACAAGGCCACACCCACTCCAACATGGTCACACCTTCTAATAGTGCCACTCCCTGGGCCAAGTATATACAAACACAGGGATGAGAGGAATTGATAGCCTATAACAGCCACTACATCCAGAAGTTGGAGGTCCCGAGAGGAACTGAGATGGCCAGCTGCAGAGTAAAGGTTGGGGCTCAGAGCTTGAGGAGACAGTGTGTTGAGAGGTGACACACGGCCTCGTGTGTGCGTCCAGTCGCACTGGTTTCCCTGATGAGCTCAGGCCTGCTGGTCTGGTGCCTGGGCAGTCCCCTGATCTGCCCTGTGATGACCACCATGATCACGTGGGATGTAGGCCGCTGTGCTTCTTCACTCTGAGTATACACAATGCCCAAAACCCCAGAAACCAAAAGGGATGACTTCCCTAACTCTTAAAACCCCTTATATTTTAAATAAAGCTCTGTGCTGAAGAAGTGGTCAGCAGTCTAGAGCACTGGTGCTCTTATAGAGGACCTAGTTTGGGTTTCCAGCTCCTGCGTGGTGGCTCACAACCGTCTATAATTCCAGTTCCATAGGGAATCTGGTGTCCTCTGACCTCCATGGGCATCAGGACCACATGTGGTGCACAAACATACATACAGGCAAAAACATGTACACACAGAAAAGAAAACAAACCTTTTAAAAGTACTTAAAAGAAAATCTCCCACAGGAGGCTTCCTTAAAAATGCTAAATACCAGCCTGGATTTAAGACTTTCCCCCACCGTTTCTTCATTTACCTTTTCCACATCTCTGCCTCAAATCCTTCCAATGAGGTATTCCACTCCTCTCTAACTCTCCCTGGAGTCTTCCTGTGGCTCAAAACCACAGGCAGCCTTCCTTCCCAGCCCTCTGTGGGGATCTTAGACGGTGCCCTGTCAGCCCTCCGCCCACATGCAGGTTATCTAAAGGCTCAGGCTAAGCTTTCACGTGCTGCCACCTGGAGATCTCCTGGGGCCTGAGGAGTCAGCCTCTGGGGATTTCCTGGGGTTGCACTCCATCCAAGACCAAGAGCAGCCCAAATAGGTTAGAGGCTGCCCAGGCCTCTCCTGAGTCCTGTCTCCTGAGCCTTAATCAAGGGAGAATAGAGGGCAAAGGGGAAGGTGGTTCTGCCTCTTGTTGCTGGCTTCTGGGAGCACAGGACCTTCTGGGACTACAGAGAGGAATGCAAAGGCCCTCACCGTCTGGGGCCAGACACCTCCAATGGTCATTGACTGCCTAAATCTGGTCTCATTGGCTAACAGAGTGGACAGCCTTTCTGTTGGCTGAAGAGGGTCCACGACGCTGAGTGGAGACTTGAACTCATTAGCTTTCTTCCGCAAGGCTGTCTGTAGGGAGCTACAATGGGGCTTTTCATCCACTGCTACAAAAACAGAAGATGAGAATGGGAAACCAGTATCCCACATCAGCCTGGGAGGAGCCAGCTCCAAAGCCCACACTGTGGACTTCTCTGCTCTCTCTGCCCACTACACCAGGGCCAAATGAAGCTCAGTCAGGCCTGAGCAATCAGGACACAGGCAAAGGGAAATCCACTCTCCCGAGAGCACCCTTCCCCAGCAGGCTAGGTCTCTGCCACATGGCCTTCAGTATAATTACTGCCACACCACTGAGGGTCTGGGATTGGTGAGAAGCCACAGCCATGGCACCAAGCAACATACCAATGCCATGGGAGAGAGAGGGAGACACCTCTGTGCTGGCGCTATAATCCAACCCTGGGCTCTGAGGAGCTGCATGGAACAATGTGCTCAGGGCCATTTCAGAGCCAGGAAAGAAGGCCCTGGAATGAAGGATGGGCCCAGTGCCCCACCCGCAGAAGTCAACTGGGGCCGATTCAGGCCATCCGTGCCTGGTACGGGCAGAGAGTTGCTCCCTTCGGAGAGCCAATATAAAGAGCAAATTGGGAGGGGCCCTTGGATCACATACACACATGCATGAATGCATGTTCATACACACACGCACACACACACGCACACACACATGCTCATGCTCACTCTCCTCTCACACCCACATCACACTAGGGCCTAAGTGGCCTGAGACAGAACTTCAGACCTGAACAACTTCACCCGTCATTGGCGGTTTAAGTGACCATCCTGTGACCATCCTGGAGTAGAAATGAACAAAACAAAGCAGGGCCCCTAGGTCTGTGGTAACGAGTCCATTAACACTCCACAGAAGGAAGGGAAAGCATCCCAGGATGGCCACCTGGGACTCAGCACTGCTCCCTCCTACCCCCACCTCCGGCCGCACATGCTCCGAGAGGCGCTGCTATGTATGAGAAGCGGGGGGTTAACCAAAGATGGGGTCCCATGATGCTCTTCTCAGTGGTACCACTATTTAGTCATCCCCGCCATGCTCTTGTAAGGGATGCCCCAACATCCACCCTGCTGGCCCTGGGATGATTTGACTTTCTAACCCTGTAGAGGGGGTGGTTACCTACTTAAAGAGTTTTCACACATTCCCAGAACCATCCCTGTCTTGCCTCCCACCCTCTCCTCTGAGTTTTATTTGCAGGAAGTTCTGAGATTTGGGAGCCACAGAGAGGAAGGGCTTCTGATTAAATGCCCTCATTTGGGCAGAAATGAGGTTTTGCATGAACAGATGGGAAACCCCTCTTCCTTCCAGTCAGTGGTGTCTGTGGGTTCCTGCAGCTTCTTGAGATCAGGACTGAACTGAGTTTCAAGGAAGCCATGTGGGTGTGCGTGCAGCATCCCTGAGCTTTCAGGATGTAGGATGAGGGCAAAGTCCTACTGTTTCCGGCTGAGCAGAGGCACAGCTACTGTCCTGATGGGGAAGGAGAGAGATACAGGATGCTGGGTAAATCCCCTTGGTGCTGAGATTACAGTTGTGTGTCTCCGTTCCCAGTTTAAGTGCATTTCATATTGGCCTGAATAATACAGATAACTCACTCACTTCCCGAGTGGTGAGCAAGCTTTGGCCTAGCCGCTGTACACAGTGGACATGCACAAACAGGCAAGGAGCTCGTCACAAACCAGCATCTTCCCCTGCAGCAGGAAGGAGACTCTACCTTCATCCTCAGATGAGGTCATGGTGTACCCATAGTAGTAAGGGAACCCGAGGGACCCTGCAGATCCCAGCGACATGGAAGACCCTGTCTGAAAACTCAGGACTACTTCAACGTACACCAATGGGAAAATCTGGACAACTAGGTGATGTGAGGTCATGTTATAGGTGGTTTATCTGTTACATACTTGAGAATATTCTCCCACCAGAAAGTACATTTATCAATAAACTGCCTTTCGTGGAGATCACAGAGTTTATGCCAGTGAGTGATTTAAAGTAGCACCCCATTTGTTATCTTTCTAAGCCAGACTTTTAACTTCAGAAAGATACTTTAGGGACTGGGAAAATGACATGAAAAATGATCCTCACTTCAAAATAAGAGCACTGGAGGCTTAGCATAGTGGAAGCAAAGCAGATCCTTTTCATTTCTGCAGAAGCCATGGCAAGAGGCAAAAATGGCCGTTACCACAATTTGGTGCAAAACAGAGGTTTTTATATATTCCCAACTGCATTTTTCCTGCCCCTCAAATACTTCATTGACTGAGTTCTTCATATATATATATATGATCTTTCCCTCTTGTCTAGCGCAGTCCCCACCCCAAATTCTCCGTTCTCCTGGCTCAAGCTCCCCCTCCCTTTTCTGATATAAGAGTTGAAATTATGTAGCTGGTAGTCTGTAACTTTTCAACCCTAAGATAAACTAAAAAGTATCCTGGCTAGCAAGCACCAGCTGCTAGCTAAGGAAGACAGCAACCCAGGGCCTCCTGCTCACCTGGAATTTATTGCTGAGGTCTAATGTCTGTCCTACTGAAAACAGACCACAGTGAGTTATTTTTTTACAATAGTTCAGTGGGTAAAGCACTTGCTATCTAGTCATGATGACCTGAGTTTGAATCCTCAGTGCCCAGATGAAAGTTGTGACAAAGGTGTCTGTAACCCTGGAGCTTCAGTGAGCAGATGCAGACAGAGGGTGAAGATATCAAAGGCTTGCATGATGGTTAACCTGGCCTATGCAGCAGAAAACCAAAAACAGACAAACAAAAAACACAGAACTCCTGTTCTGACAAGATGAAAGGTGAGAACCACCCCCTGAGGCTGCTCTCTGACTTCAGCACTTGTCCTGTGGCCTATGTGTCACATGCAAATACGAATGTGTACACACACACACACACACACACACACACACACACACACACACACGTATATAGGTCATCTGGTGGGAGGGGGGCGTGAAGTACATAAAACAGTGTGCCTGTTGTTTGCGTTTCCACTTGGCTTCCATCTGAGTTTGTTCTTGTGCTGTGGGAGACAGAGTCTCGGGGAGTTCATTCCGCCTTGAATTATTTCTTTGTGCCTGAAGTCCTCACCAGCTCCCTGTCCATCCTCTGCTGTCTTGCCTGTCACTAGCAGCCTGCCTCCTCGTCCCTCTGATCTGCATAGCTGTGGATACATCTATACCACACCACTTAAATTGGTGTTAATTTCATATCTTTTCTAACATTGTTCAGAGCTGGATCTCGTTGGAGCTCTGTCGTTTTGAAGATAAGTTGGTCACCCCCCACCCTTTTACCATCTTTACACTTTCTTCTTGTAAACTTGTTAGAAAATATAGGAAGCAGAGAGAAAAGGTGGAATTATCTATCATCCTACCAGTGGCAGCCATAGTTGAATGACGTTAGGATCTCCTTCTAAATTTGGGGTTTGAGGAAAACGTGTCTATGTATAACATGTTGTGCACCCATGCTAGGAGTCAGAAGCCCAGGACTCTGCAAGACAAACAGAATACCGTCAAGCTATGTCCCCAGCTGTCAACTCTCATTATTGTGCTCAATTATGTTTCACCATAAATATAAAAGTCATTAAATAGGAAGAACTTTTGGCTGTTAATGATGGGCCCCCGATGGCACCAGGGGATCATCCGTCTGGACTAGATATTTTGACCCACAAGTAGACAGTTGCTCCAGTTGGTGACATCAGAATGAACTCTAAAAATGTTTCCATGTCAAGTCACTGTGGAGGGTCACAAAAGAGAGAAAGGACACAGGCAGCCTGGAGTGAAAGTGAGCAGTCCCCAGCTAACAGCCATTGAGGACACTGACCCTCTGGCCATTAGCCGCAAGGGACTAGTTCTACCACCAAGGTCAGTGACTCCTGACAGGAACTGTTCATTCCAGTAAGAGTCCTGTTGATGCTGTGGTCCATCTAAGAGACAGACCTTAAATAGAGAACTCAACCAGTCCCCCTTGGAGAATTTCTACTTCATAAAGGGGTGAGATAAGGAACAGGCCTTCTGTGAAGCAACTGGTACAACTTCCTCTGGTGATTTTACTCTACAGAACAATGATTCTCTAATACGGCCACTGTATGACCTTGTTACAAGTGCAGATATCTAGGTTTGGTCCTGTCTGATTATGCTCCAGGTTCATTTGTATGAAAAAGCCAGAAGAGGAGGAGGAGGAGGAGGAGGAGGAGGAGGAGGAGGAGGAGGAGGAGGAGGAGGAGGAGGAGGAAGAGGAAGAATAAAAAAGAGAACAAGGAAGAAAATGGGCCTGGTGTTGGTAGTGGCACACGCCTTTAATCCCAGCACTCTGAAGGCAGAGGCAAATCCCAGGTCAGCCTTGTCTACAGATAGGCAACACAAAGAAATCCTGTCTCAAACAAACAAACAAAGCCAAAACAAACAAACAAACAAAAAATAAAACAAACAGTAACCAGAAAACAAAAGCAAAAAAATACCAAAGCTAAAGCCAACCAACCAACCAACCAACCACAAAACCAAACCAAACCAACAAAACCAGGGTCTTGTGTTTCCTATAAATAGGCTAAGCTGACCTTGAATTCCTCCCGATACTCCTGCCTCCACTTCCTAAGTTCTAGAACTCTAGGTTTGTGCCATGGTCAGGGGAAGAAGGGGAAGGGGAGAAGATCACAAAGAGAAACAAAAGCTTTCTTGCCTTCTTTGGACAATAGCTTAGGTGCTAAAGTCCGAGAGAATCAAGATTACCAAAGCCACAGGACGGCCTTCGTGGTCCTTTTTCTCATTAAGATGAAAACTGGATCTCACAGAGGGTGAGTGAGCTGGTTAGCGTTCACTGTCAGCCTTGCAAGAGGGAACCTCAGCTGAAGAGTTGCCTCAGTCGCTTTGCCTATGGCTGCATCTCTGAGATGCTGTCTTAGCTGACAACTGGTGTGGGAGGGCCCAGCCACCGTGGGTGGTCCCATCCCTAGGCTCACATGCCTAGGCTGTAGAAGAAAGCTAGCTGAGCATGAATCAAGGGAGAGCAAGCCATAAACACGGTTCCTCCACGGTCTCTGCTTCAGGTCCTGGCTCAGCCCTGTTGGATCAGAAATTTCCCGTAGTTTCAGGAAACCCACTGAGATGCAGAGAGCCTGAGAACCACTACCAGGTTTGGCGATGCACATCTGCTCAGGGGCAGCAAGGCCTGCAGGGAGAGGATGGCTGGCTCTTTCCAGCCTCTTCCCCAGGGGCCTAGTCCCAGGAGCAGGAAGCCGACTAAGGTCTGCCAGCACATCTGGAAAGCCAGCATGAGTTCTGCTTCCTGATAAGGTCAGGGGTAGCTAGCTGCGTGGGTATCGTTATGTAAATATGCAAAAAGCAACATTCTTGGAGGGCCGCCCTTCACTCTGTGATTTTAATGAGCTGTGGCTCAGGCCAAGACCCAGATGTCGAGTCCACCAACAGCTGCCACTGAGATAAAAACTCATCTGATTTGTTTGTTTTTCTCTCGATTGAATGTATCAGTGTCTGGAGTCTAAACACCCATTTCTGGAAAGCTGTGGGATTTCCCTAGCCTGTGGAAACAGGAAAGCATGTCTCTGAGAGGAAGAAGCAGGACTATCATCCTAACCGGGCACGCACACCTTCTTATGTTCCTCTCTTGGGTTTCTCAGTTTGGATTGATGGACCCCAAGGAATTGATTGGAATTCCCCAGGGACTTCATGTTGATAGAGAAAAAACCCAAAAGCCCGATACCTGGTGCCAGCCAGAGGAGGGGAGCCTGTCTCCCAGAAAGAGACAGATGACACATCATGTCACCCTGCCAAAGTGACTGAACTAAGGGTGGGTCAGTGGTGGACAGGACCACATCCTGACCAGGATTGCTATCTGCTTATACACACCTCTTGCCCTCTATTTAAACCTGAGCCTTGGGCCAGAGATGGCTCAACAGGTAGAGACATTGCTGCCAAGTCTGCCAACCTTGGGTTTATCCATAGACCCCAGGTGAGAGAACCAAAGCTGCAAATCACACGCTACACATACACACACCACATTCACACATATGCATATACACATACATATACCACACACACAGTCACACACAATACACACATACATATATACACATTATACTACATAGAAACCACACACACACACACTCATACACATATTCACACATACTACACACACACACATACCACACACACATATATACACACTACACATATACACCACACACACATACACACACACACACTATACATACACACACCACACACATGCCACACACATACACACACACACACACTACACATACACCACACACATATACACACTACACATACACACCACACACACATACACACACACTACATATACACATCACACAAACACACACACACACCACACACATAACATACATATACGCCAACACACAGACACCACACACCACACACACGCGCCTCAGACACAACACGAATCACACATATAAACAAGCAAACAATAACTTTAAACCCTTTAAACCTCACACCAGTATCCTGGAGATGGATATCTTGGTTAGTTTTTAGCGCTGCCTGGGGGAGGAAGCCTCAAATGAAGAGTCGCCTTGATCAGATTGGCCATGTCTATGAAAGACTGTCTTGATTGATGGTTGACACAGAAGAGCTTGGCCCACTGTGTGCAGCGCCACCCTCACACACACACTACATACATGTAAAGCTAGCTGCCCAGAGCCGGTGAGCAGCAGCGTCTCTTCACCGTTCCTGCCTCCGGGTCCTTGATCCCTCAATAATGGCCTGTGACCCACACGTGTAAGTCAAATGAACCCTTTCCTTTGCAGTTGCTTTTGGCCAGAGTGTCTGTTACATCAATAGAAAAGAAAGTAGGACTATGGGCTTCGAAGGGTGAGATGGACCTCTTTCGTTCCTCTGCCCGGTATGGTCACATTGAACAAATCTCCTTTATTTTCACTTTAGGTTTATGGGTGTTTTGCCTGTATATAAGTGTGTTACAAGTGTGCCTGGTGCCTACAGATGTCAGAAAAGGACACTGGAACCCTTGCAACTGGAGTTTTGGATGGTTGTGAGCCACCATGTGGGTTCTGGGAACCAAACCTGGCTTAACTACTGAGCTGTCTCTCCAGCCTCGCTCCCTTTTCTGTTTCTATTGCTATTTTAATTGGCTTATTAAGGACTGGCAGCCAAGGTTGATTGGGGCTGTCATGATCCAGGCTCTGACTGGTCTCTAGGATGTAAGTCATATTGTTAATCTCCCTTCAGTTTTGCAGATTACTAAACTGATGCTCAAGAAATGATCACATGGTCAGATCACATGGTCAGATCACATGGTCAGATCACAGGGTCAGATCACATGGTCAGATCACAGGGTCAGATCACAGGGTCAGATCACATGGTTAGATCACAGGGTCAGATCACATGGTCAGATCACAGGGTCAGATCACATGGTCAGATCACAGGGTCAGATCACATGGTCAGATCACAGGGTCAGATCACAGGGTCAGATCACATGGTCAGCCAGGTGGGGAGTCCTCTGGGGAAGTCAGAAAGGTGAAAAACAGGGATGCTTTATTCTGTGTTCCTAAAAACCTTCACATGAGGCCCACAGTGTATGGCTACTTAGGATGTTGAAGCAGAATGAAAACTTATGGAGACATGGGAGGGACAAGAAACCCCCAGTCTGGAGTCTGATTAAAGCCTCTCATCAGCTAATAATCAAAGATTCTAGTGCAATTAACATTTGCTGTGTGAGCTCGCTAGTTTTATGTCAACTAGACACAAGTTAGTTATCAGAGAGGGAGGGGCCTTCCTTGAGGACATGCCTGCATGAGATCCGGCTGTGAGGCATTTTCTCAATTAGTGATCAGTGGGGGTGGGACCAGCCCATTGTGGGTGGAGCCATCCCTGGACTGGTGGTTCTGGCTTCTAAAAGTGGGAAGGCAGGACAAGCCTTGGGGAGCAAGCCAGTAGACAGCATCCATCTGTCTGTGGCCTCTGCATCAGCTCCTGCTTCCAGGTTTCTGCCCTGTGAGTTCCTGCCCTGACTTCCTTCAGTGATGAACTACAATGTGGAAGTGTAAGCCTAAGAAACCCTTTCCCCCCAACTTGCTTTTGGCCCCGGTGTTTCATCACAGCAATAATAACCCTAACTGGGATACCGTGGAAGTTTCCAGCACAGAGATAATATATTTTTTATGTAGAAATATTTTCAAATAAGGATGTTGAGGAGCCAGGAATGCATATGGCTTCAGGTGTGGCCTCTCTTCTCTCCTGGGTATTTTGTGGGCATCTCACAAACAGGACAATTAGCTTTGCTCACAGTGAAGATGCCCTGCTGTCCTGTACCCCAGTGTGACCAAGAGCTCTGTATATCTCACTGTAACCACCCCTTCACACACACACTACACACACACACACATACACACACATACATACATATGCACACTCACAGACACACATTTGCACACACATACACACATGCATACACAGTACACACATACATGTACACACAGACATACACAGACATACACACATGCACACACAGTACACACACATACATGCACACACATAGACATACACACATACACACACATGCACACACACATGCATACACATATCACACACATGCATACACATGCACACATAGTACATACATATACACACATGCACGCACAGTACACACACATACACATACACACATGCACACATACACACATGCACACACAGTACACACACATACACATACACACATGCACACACACATGCACACACATACACACACATGCACATTCACAGACACACATTTGCACACACATAGACACATGTACACACACTACACACACATACACACATGCACACACAGTACATACACACATACATGTACACACATAGGCATACACACACATGCACACACATACATACACACATATATGCACACATACACGCCCTTCATGTGAGCAGCTTTTTCTTTATTCACCTAGTTCTTAACTGTGTTTAAAGTGTGTTTTAATGAACTCCCGTTTTGATTCACATCCGTTTGACTTGCTCTTCCTTTCTGAGGTGATGTCAAGGATCCGCCTTTACCTGAATGGAGGTCTCTGAGAAGAATTCCTCCAGCTGCTGTGGATGACAGTGTGCAGTTGTGTCTCTGACCTAACTCTGCCCCTGCTGGACACTTAAAGCATTAGTCAGTGTCTTTTGAGATCAGGCCATGCTGACCCCATGTGTCCCCCATCACATGTGTTCATGGGACCCCATGAAGGCTAAAGAAAGAGAATTGTTGGGTAGAAGCCTGTGCCCTGGCAGGGCTAGGCTGTCAGCTGTCCTCAATGAGCCAATAGAAGAGACAAGGTTACAGTGACAGGCAGTCACTTATTCAGTATGACCATTGGCAAGAACCATGAAGCCCAGTGACTGCCCCCTCCCAAGTCCACCTTCAGGTTCCTCAGCATGGGATTTCAGTTTCAACAGAGGACAACAGGGTCACATAGCTAAGCACTCTGCTCAAGGTGTGTTCACCCCAGCATCATTCTCTTGGCTCTGTACCTCCTGCCGGGTGGTCTGAAATTACAACTGCCTCTCAGATACAGTCTCTACCCCCAGCTGGCTCCAGGCTCCAAGCCTTTCCTAAGCCCTGCACGATATTCCTCAGGAAACTCCGATGTCTTGGAATGCATTGCTTCAATAGTCTGACATAGGGGCACAGATATGTCCTTGAAACATCTCAGTTCCTGCCAGGAAGCTCGCAGGAGGAAGCCCACAAGACATGGTGTCACGCTGCCGGAACCTGAGAGTTTCTTTTCCTGTGAAACCAGGATTTTTTTAAATTAATTAATATTTTATTAATTTTGATATTTTTATAAGTACATATAATGTATTTTGATCATATCCATCCCTAATTCCTGCCTGATTCATACCCACCACAGCTTCATTTCCTCTTTCTGTTTTTTAGCATATTGATTCCAAATGTGTGCTGTTCATGTACTCATGGCTGTGGAACCATCCCTTAAGCATGGTTGACCTTCCAGGTGCCACACCCTTGATGAAACTGACTCTCCCTCCCCCAGAAGCCACCGGCTGTCCCTAGCTCCCTCTCATCCAGGGGCAGGAGCTCACGAGAGCCCCTCTCCTGTAATGCTGGAATTGTTCTCTGGCTTGGGCTTCTGGGTGTCTTGGGCAGGCAACCACAATTGTTGTGACGTCATGATCACAGTGGTCCGTTATGTCCAGAAGATCCTGTTTTGGTCCGGTCTTTGGTGACTCCTGGTTCTTAAATCTTTCCACCTCCTGTCTCTGGATGGTCCCTGAGCCTTGGGAGAAGGTGATGTGTAGATTTGCCATTCATGAGAGCCAGGATTTTTTAAACCTCACTACAGAAAAAATTTTCAAGACAAGTCAGTATGAAGTAGAGTAGGGGTTTTTAAGAAAAGATTTTAGGAGAGATGGCTTAACCGTTAAGAGTGCACACTTCTCTAACAGAGGACCAGAATTTAGATCCCAGCTCACAAATGCCTGTAACGCTAGCTCCAAGGGATCTGATGCCCCCTTCTGGCCACTGTGGGCATTGACACACACAAGTACACACACACACACACACACACACACACACACACACACACACACACACACACACACATCTCTGAAACTGTAAGCCAGCCCCAATTAAATGCTTTCCTTTGTCATCATAACTTCTTTCACAGCAATAGAAACTCTAAGATGCTCCCCCTCTCCTTTCCTCTCCCCTCCCCCCCCCCGTTTCCTCTCTGCCTCCCCCCCATCCCCCTCATTCTTGATGAAGCTCCTCTTCAGCCTTAAAGGGAAGCCTCTCTTTCCTTTAAGGCCCCATCCTGCTTTGAGATCTCCGTATGTAGTATTGCTTTTTTTTCTCATGCTCCCTCTTTCTCCTGAGTCCCCATCATGGCCTTGAGGGCCCCAGCAACATAACAAACCTTCTCCCTGAAGCAACTTTGTGTGTCAGCTTCCTTTGCAGGCCAATCACTGATGTTTTGTATTTCGCTGATAAGGTAGAACCCATGGGTCACAGGGCTGAAGGGAAGCTCTCTGTAGCCACTTGCTGGGGGTGGTTAAGACAATATTTTGACTGTGGACAAAGTTCATAATCTTGTTTGTGAGATTCTCAGGAGGCATTTGCAAATTGACAGCTGGGAAGCGAATAAGGTTAAACTCTAAGGTCACACACCCTCGGACCTCCGGCAGGGTTCGATGTTACTTTAACATTCTTATTTGAGATATCTCTGCAAAACTAATAGCATCTCTGCATAGACAGGCTTCATAGCAATTAGTGTTAATTATGCTGGAATTCTTGGCTTTAAGCTAGCAAGAGGCTTTAGCTAGACTCTGTAGCAAAAGGTCTAGCAAAAGGTCGTCTCTCCCTTGTGCTTCTTCCAGTTTCTATCTTTCTGTCCTGCCTTATTCCCAGGACAATTGTCAGTCAGTTGTTAAAACATCTGTTCCCAGTGTCTTTTCGTTGGCTCTACCACAGGTAAAGTTCTTGTTATTGAGCACACAGTGCAGGCAAGACAAATGAGGGAAGGAGGGAGAAGCTTTGACTCTCTGGCCTAGATATCAAGATGGTGAGCACTCAAAGAGATCCCATCTCACCAACTGTGGAATGGTAGACCATGCTGGCACCCAGGCACCCATCTGAGGACGGTATGGGTCTCCTGTCTTCCTGCTCCCTACCAAGATTCCTGGCCTGGAACATGTGACCACACTCTCCACAAGGGGACGTGACCAACGGGTAGTGTAGCCCAGAACAGAGTTCTCCATGCTAATGCAATATCTAGAGACCCTGGGGGTTTAGCCAATGAGCTTCCCTTCCCAGACATTCCTTTCTGCAAAAGGTATTTAGTCTCTGGTCCATTCTAAGGAGGTGGCATGCACCCATTTTTCACGATGAACAGTCAACAAACAGTTTGTAAACAAGGACTGCCTCTGTCACCAAGAACATGGAGAAAGCCCCTGTCTACAGAGCTGCAACCCCTAAGTCTCCAGCAGAAGGCCCCCACATGCTCCCAGACAATAGCAGCTAAGCTAAGGACAATCTCTGATGAGCTAAGCTGGAGCCCCCCATCCCCCAGCCCTAGGCTCATCCTCAGCCCACTGGACTTCCAGTGGCGTCTGGGTGTCCAGGAGATTGGGAACCCCCAGCCCCTGGGCTCCTCATTGCAGGCCCGTGGATCCCTTCCATTCTGACTCTGTGCAGTGTCCAGCAGTGACTGGATGTCAGGGAGTCAGGGGACCCCAGATTTGGCCTCAGTCTATGTCATTTCTCACTCAGGCTGAGGATCCCAGCCCAGGCCGCATTCGCCCACCCCCTGAGTGATGCATTGGCACGTCCCACAAGCCCAGCACCTGTGAAAGTGTAGGGTAAATAAATGTAGTCTAGTGTCTCCTGTTTCTCCTGCCCAAGCAGAGTTCCCACACCCCAGCTGTGAGGTTGAACACTGCACCACAACCAACTACACCCAACCCAGAGGTCGTAGGTCAGTATCCCACCCTATTCAAGGTGACTAGGTATGACCTGGGAGGGGACTGGTCTACAGTTTCCAAAGGATCTCCTTTTTAAAACGACTTTATTTTATTCCGTGTATATTCGGTATTGCCTCCATTTATGCATGTATGTATGTATGTGCGTCACATGCATGCCCGGTGCCCACAGGAATCAGAAGAAGGCATTGGGGTCCCTGGAACTGGAGTTACAGATGGTTAAGAGCCACTGCGAAGCTGGGAACTGGACTCCAGGCTTCTGCCAAAGCACCACATGCTCTTAACTATTGAGCTGTCTCCCCACCACCCCCCTCAGGGCACTCAGTTACAGTGGAATGTGGAAAGTACTGGAAAGGAAGACAAGGGCCCTGGGCCATAGGGTGGAGGCAGCAAAAAGAGTCCCACATTTTCCTGGAATGCAGGCTGGAACCTCCAGCTTCCTCCTTCCTGTGATCTAAGAGGTCACATGAGATTTAAAGTCCCATTGCTCTGCCTGTGATGCTGTGGAAGCCTCTAGAAACCAGGACACCAGCATGAGGAGCCACTGTGCAGCAGGGCACAGCCCCAACCACAGGTCCCAGTGCTGCAGTTTCAAGTCTGAAATGGAGGACACAAGGCGTGTGTGCATTGAGATGGTTCCCAGTGTGTTGAAGTGTGCTCCTAGCCATCCTTGGGGTATGTGTGGCAGGGGATCCCAGTTAGGGATTCAAATTAGTCCAATTCAGCTCCCCATATCCCTCCACGGCAGCTAATGTCTGTAACCTAATATGTCCCCAGGAGCTTTGCATCGTCTCTTGCCTTTTCTGTAACAAAAATTGGTTCTGCTGCATAATGGGTTTGCTGCTGCTGAAGAGAGGCAGGGAGTCAAGCAGTACGGTGCCAGTGGACCCAGGGAAAGAGATGGAGTCTGGGTTCATGTGCCCAGAGTTCAGTGTCAACACACAGTGACCGCATTCGGGCACATTATAGAATTAAAGCCAATAGGGCTTATTAATAAATAGGCTCAGGGTGGGAGCAATGGAGGAGGAGAATCACAGATACGGTCTAAATTTCTGACATAAACAACCAAGTGGGCTGTGTTGCCACTTCCTGAGACAGGGGGCCAAGGAAAGACCAGATGAGGTGGATGGGAGGGGCTTAAGAGTTCTGGTTTCTCCAACCTTTTATGTCACTAAGCACGCCAAGAAGAACACTGGATGCTAGAATCTGAGGACCAGAAAAATTGAGGCTAGAGGTTTTTCTTGAGTGTGTGTATGTGTATGTGTGTGTGTGTGTGTGTGTGTGTGTCTAGGTTAGAGAATGTATCCTTGGGTGGTACCTGTGGAGGCCAGAAGAGGCCGTTGGATCCCCTGGAGCTGGCGTATAGGCAGTCCTGAGCTTCGTAAGGCTCAAGGTTAGTGGACTATTGTCTTCCAAGTCCACCTGCAAGGTGCTGCTTAGCTGTGATGGGGAAGCCTCCTGGGGGTATCACACTTACAGCGTCCCTTAACCAGAGTGTTCTCACTGTGAAATTTCTGATACTACTTTGGTGAAATTTTGTAAACCCCTCATCCTTAGATCCAAAGGAGTCATGTGATCTCCAGACTTGAATGAGGTCTTCAGATGCCATCTTACATTGTTTATGAGCATGAATATAAAAGGTTATTGCTTTTTAAAATATTTAAAATATTTTGATAAAAGAAAGAACGAAAGAAGAAAGAAAGAAACAAAGAAACAAAGAAAAAAGAGAGTGTCTGAGAGAAGAGCAGAAAGCAACACTTAGCCATGAGGGGATAGAAAACTTGGATTGTTGCCAGGAGGAGACATGGCTTAGGAGGGGAGAGGGAAGGAGGGGGAGTGTTTCATTTCTGTGGGGAGGCAGGTAATGATTAATCTTGATTGTCAAGTTGGCTTCTAGGAGGTCCCTGGGTGCTACCTGCTGCAGAAGCCCTCCTCCACATGGCAGTTAGGACTTCCTGTCTGCTTTGTTCTCTTTGGCACTGTGTGTTCATCAAGAATAACTAGAAAATAAGGCTTGAGCAAAGATGTCAGGCTGAAGTCTTCTACCCACTCACTCCGGCGCCGGCGGCAGCGGCAGCAGCAGCAGCAGCGCATCCAGTTCAAGTGTCTCTGGTAGTTTATCCTCTCTCTTTACAAAGTCCAAGGTCTGGGCCGGGGTGAGAGGCTGTTCTTTCTGCACTGGATTGGTTTCCTTCGGTAGAAACTCATGTTCCTCCCAGTTTGTCCCTCAAGGTTCTGTTTGATGGTGTCGTGTCTGCTCAGGTAGAGGGTAGAAAACCATCTCTCATCCCCATGGACAGCCACAGGTGTGTCTAGGTGCAATACAGCAAGGTACAGGCAGAGGCCCGAAGACCCACAATCAGGACGACCATATGTGATTGTTCTGTGACACTGGAGACTAGACTGCATGCTCAGACAAGTGGGATACCATTGGCCAGCCTGATCAAGGCTTGTCAGCAAGGTTGGACAGCGTTCCAGCAACTGCCAAGAGGTTTAGAGTGGAGAGGAATCGCTGCTGAGGATAGCCCTAGGAGGTGCTCCCTGCACTGCACCGTGCTCCCCACACTGCACCGTGCTCCCCACACTATACACTCCTCCCCTACTCTGCACTGACTCACTGGGATTCCAGTGACCTTCTGGGCTGAGGAAGACCTCCCCACCTCCACATAGCAACCTGGCCTTTCTCACACAGACCCCAAGATCCCGGGGATGGGCAAGTTCTGCTAGATGTGTTTAGGACAAGAATTTAATAATAATAATAATAATAAAAGCAAATGGATATGTCCTCGAGCATTAACTCATTTATTTTAGCAAATACTTAACCTGGCCTGTTGGATCCTAGATGGTGTTGCTACCACCACAGTAGGAAGTCTCTGCCGCCGAGTGATATGTCCATATTACACAAGTGAAGACAGATCTCACGGAGTATCCGGAGAGTGTGCCGAATACTAGAAAGGAAACAAGTAAGGCTGGGGGTGGGGGTGGGTGGGGAGACTTCTCTTAGCATCCTACATGTGCTCAGCACAGACACAGGACAGGGAGGAAGGAACTTGGTTCTTATAAAGACCTACAGAAAAATCCAGGGTGGCTGCATTGGGGGGAGGTCTCAGCCTGGGACTGTCAATCAGGTCCTTAGTATAAACAAAATGCTGGATAGCAGGTTAGGGTGAGGGTTCAGTGGGTAAAGCCCTTGCCCTAAAAGCACAGAGATCTGAGTTTGAATCTCCAGAAACCACATCAGGTGGCATGAAAATGTGACCTGCAGCATGTCCACACAGGGAGATGGAAAGCCCTAAATGCTGGGGCCAGCTGGTATTCAACTGGGCTGCAGTAACAACAGAAGGCACCCTGGCTCAAAAAAGGGGAGAAGCAAGGTCTGGGTTTGACCTGTCTTCTGACCTCCACATGGGAGCTATGACTGACATGTGCACATGCATGCAACACATACACACACACACACACACACACACACACACACACACACACACACACACACTGTGGTGGTTGGTATAGGAATGGACCCATAAGCTTGTATATTTGAACGCCTGGTCACCAGGAAGCAGCACTATTAGGAGGTGTGTCCTTGGTTGAGTAAGTGTGACCTTGTTGGAGGAAGTGTGTCACTGGAGGCGGGCTTTGAGGTCTCAGAGGCTCAAGCCAGGTCCAGTGTCTCTCTCTTCCTGCTGCCTGCAGATCCAGATGTAGAACTCTCAGCTCCTCTCTGGCCTCAGGTCGGCCTGCACGCCACTATGCTTGCTGTGGTGATGATAATGAACTAAACCTCTAAATGTAAGAGGCCTCAGTTAAATGCTTGCTTTTATAAGCATTGCTATGGTGATGGCGTCTCTTCACAGCAGTGGAAACCCTAACTAAGACAAGTAAGCACCAAGGTTTGATGCCCCCGCTATGATTTTCCCAGCATCTCTGCCTCCACGGTGTTTGTTTTCTCCCTGGGTATATGGAACTGGTAATAAAGACTGTTCAGTACAGGACCCAGAGATTCCATGGGGAGGAGTGGCCAGTGTAGACCTTAGCAGGTCTCACAGCCATCCAAGGTATTTTATCAACCATTGGATTAGCAAGTTAAGAAGAACAAATCACACAGCCAAATTCAAAAGGAGAACAAAGAGCCAAGGGATACCAGATAGTCAGAAACCCTGGACAGGAAGAGTAAATGGATGCTGACCAGGGAATCCTAGCACTTAGGAGGCTTTATGATTGGTCCCCCAGAGTACAGGAAGATGGTGCTGTTGATAGTATCTGCTAATCGAGGCATCTGAAATTACTTAGCTCAGGCAGCCAGCCATACTATAGACTCTGTTAACCAGTAAAGAAAGAATTGCCATTTTCCTATTCTCCATCCTCAGTCCCCTTCCCTGACTTGTTTCATCTGGTCCTAGCCTTGGGGCTGGCAGAAGCTGAGAGAAGCCTGAGTTTAGGAGTAAGAATTAGCAGGCAGGAAGGCAGGGGCCAGCTGTGCATCTCAGGTGCTCCCCCTGGTGGGCAAATGTCTGTGGTCCTTAAGAAAAATGCCCCGTATTTGGGAACCGGAAACTCTAGTTCTCTGTATTCAATTAGGAAGGACCGCCTTTTAATCTTTGGAGCCAATCCAAACAGCACTGGCTGCATGAGCTGGTGCCCGCCTGCATGTCCCACCGTCCCGGGCACCCCTCTTTTCTGCCCTTGCTTTGCTGCAACCACACTGCTTTCCTTCATCCTTGTGTCCCAGCCTAGAACACTATCTTCTCTCTGCTCTACGCCCCCCTCCCGTTCAGCCTGGGTCCTACCCAGCTAGCAGGTGCTCGCCCAAACACGCCCAACACTGCCTCCCATGGCACAGTGTAGGCAGGTATCCTGAGGACAGAGAATATTTCCCCAACACTTACCACAATGCATGGCAGGAAACAGAACAGATGTTAAGTGGATGAATAAATGTATAAGGTTAACCAGCAGATCCAGTACTGACGTGGAGGACTCACTGTGGGTAAGGCAGGACACATCTTCCAGGGTTTTGTTCCCTGCTCCACCTTATGTGCCCATGAATTATCCAGAGGCATCGGCCTGAGTCCTGGGATCAGCAGGAAGGGCGCAGGGGTAAGCCGCTTCTGTAACACACATACCCTCTTGTTTGAGAAGCCTGTATCCATGTCTGGGTGTGTCCTTCTTCCTCAGCCTCTCTCTTTAATAAAACCCAAACTCTGCTTCACACTGGCTAGTCCTAAAATATTATGCTGGAGCCACAAATCCCTCTTTGGCCTGAGTCAAGGTCCCTTCAAATGAAGAGAGCGCCTCTGTCTGCTGTGGGTAACAGAGCAGAGCCTTGGCCACTTTCCCTGCCTCCCACAGTACGGGTGCCACACAGCGCCTCCACTTTGTATTAACAGAGTTTGGAAGTTCCTTAAAAAGCGAGACACACACTGCAGTGTGATCCAGTCACTCCACTACAAGACAAGATATTTACTCAAGAGAAAGCACTCGCAGGGCTGGAGAGACATCAGGGGTTCAGAGCACTTGTCGTTCCTGCAGAGGACCTGGGTTGGGTTCCCAGCCCTCGCATCTGGGCTCGCCAGCATCCATAATTCCAGTTCCAGGGGATCAGACACACTCTTCTGAGGGTACCAGGCATGCACGTGATACACGTACATGAAGGCAAAACACTCATAAAAAATCTTCCAAAAATTGAAGTTTGCATAAAACAAATATCTCATACGTGAATATTCTTAGTGCCCTCTGGAGCTCTGAATGAGAATGGCCCCCAAAGGCTCATGTATTCAAATGTTTGGTCCTAGTTGGTGGAACTGTTTGGGAAGGATTCAGGGGTGTGGCCTTGTTGGAGGAGGTGTGTCACTGGGTCAGGCTTTGAAGTTTTAAAACTTCACACCAGGCCTGGTCTTGGTCCCTCTCCTCTCCTCTCCTCTCCTCTCCTCTCCTCTCCTCTCCTCTCCTCTCCTCTCCCCTCCCCTCCCCTCCCCTCCCCTCCCCTCCCCTTCCCTCCCCTCCCCTCCCCTCCCCCCAATTTGTGGATCAGGGTGTAAGCTCTACCTACTGCTCCAGTGCCATACCTGCTAGCTACCATGCTCCTTGCCACAAGGTCAATGGATTCATGCAACTGTAAGCAAGTCCCTGATTAAAGGCTGTCTTTTATAAGTTGTCTTGGTCATGGTGTCTTCACAGCAATAGAGAAGCATCTAAAACCTACCTTCATTCATTATAACCCCAAGCTGAAAGCTGAATGTTCACCAACAGGTTGGTTTTAAACAACCTGTGGAAAGGGGTGTGGGGAAACCAGATGCTTCTGTAAAGCTGTTCTCAGGGCCAGGCTGCCGCCATGCTCATGAGTACGGTGGCCTGCTGGCTAAAGATTATCGCAGCTGGGCTTGTTGACTATTGACCTTTCCTCATACAAGGAGGCATGGGAGGGTCATGGTTTCCTCAGCTGAGCACCCAGTCACTCCCCCTAACCAGCTGTATGCAATTCTGCCCTAATTGCACATGACCTCGGGGTGAGGGCCTTAGACACATGTCAGCTTTGAAGGACTATGGAAAGCAAAGTGCATGACTGGCAGGGACAGAGTTGTCGTCCACGCTAGGTGTAAGCCTTCCGGTGTGGCTGCTTTAAGGCCACCCAGGTTGTGCTAATGAAGGCCCATTTACTGCTCTGTAAGTAAGCTTAATAAATTCACTGGTTCCTCAGGATTAACTTCGGTGGAATCATACCTGGGTTTTGCTAGTTGGTGGGGTAAACATTGTCTGTTCCAAGGGAGGAATTTTAGCAACAGGCAAGAAAGAGTTGATCCAGGGTCCCACGGCCTTAGAAACATTTTAAAAAGCAACACAGACTTGCATTTATATCAGCGAATCTCAAAGTAATTATATGGAGTGGGAGATGCTCAGAAAAGACAGTGCTGCTATTTGGTTCCTTAAACTGGTCTATTCCGGTTAGAAGATAAAGTAGACCAAAGGTGCCTGGGAGCGATGGGGGTCTGGGGGCGGGGCCGGAGGGAGCAGGCCGGAAGTAGGAGAAGGGTGTTGCACAGGGGCACTGAGGAGTTCTTTTGGAGCGTTTGCCATCTTGATTGTGATATTTTCATGGGTCTACGTCAATGTTTCTCAGGCTTCCTAACACTGCAATACTTTAATACAGTTCCTCAGGTCATGGAGACCCCCGACCATAACATTATGTTTGTTACTACATTATAACTGTAATTTTGCTGCTGTGATGAATTGTAAATATCTGTGTTTTCTGGTGCTCTTAGGTGACCCCTGTGAAAGGGTCATTCAACCCCCAAAGAGATCAAGACCCAAAGGTTGAGAGCCCCTGGTCTATCAGGTGCAGCTCACTGCCTGTCAACTCAATTTCAGTATTCTTCAGAGGACTTAGCATTCACGGGGCTCCTTGTGTAGCCTTGGGCTGCACAGAGAGCAGGGATGAGCCTGGTCGTGAGACCTCAGCAGGAAGAGCTGAGCTTAAGATGAGAAGCAAAGAGGCTGGAGAGAGAGTTCAGCTGTTAAACACACTCATCTCCCTCCCAGAGGACCCCTACTTCAGGTCCCAGCCCCGTGTCATTTAACTCACAGCTGCCTAGTACTCCATCTCCATAGGATCCAGCACCTCTGCCCTCACAGGCACCTGAACTCATGTATGTACACGTAACCTAAATAATAAAAAATATCATCTGAAAGAGATGAGAAACAAAACACTTTTCCACGGTGGGGTGTCTGTTGTATGTGTGGATGTGGGTATGTGTGTGAATGTGCATATATGTGTGCGTGTATATGTGTGTGTGTGCGTGTGTATGTGTGTGTATGTGTGCGTGTGTATAAATGTGTGTATGGGTGCATTTGTGTGTGTGTGAATGGGTATGTGGATATGTGCATGTGTATAAATGTGTGTATGTATGCATGTATATGTACGTATGCATGTATGTGTGTGCATATGTGTAAACACGTGTATGTGTGCATGTATGTGTGTGCATTTGTACATGTGTATGTGAATGTGTATGTTGTGTGCATGTGTATAAATGTGCGTATGTGTGGGTACATGCATGTGCATGCATGTACATTTATGCATGTGTGTATGTATGTTCATGGAAGACAGAGAACTAAAACCTTTACCCAAATACCCGCAGGTACTGTAACTAACAGGAAATGTTTATAATCTCTCGCCATTTTTTTTATCAGATTCTTGACAGATGATGTGAGCCTCTTGATTCTTCTAACAGTGCCCTACCATTTTAACAAAGAGGCACAGCAATCTCAACTCTGTTGCCCAAATTGCTCAGCAAGGAAAGGATAGAGCCAGATATGCGGGCCTTAAAATAAACGGACCTGTTTGTTCTCTCTAGGATGGGGCCCCTCCCTATGAGCAGCTCCCAACAAGCCTCTAAAGGCATATGGGTGGGTGTTAGGACAATGGCTCAAGCCTGTCCAAGCGCTCAGCCCTCCAAGGTTGGCCATTGTGCATAGAGCTATATATAGCAGGTTGTAAGAAAGTAAGATTTACTTGTTGAAGGTTCACGGGATCCGGGCAACATGAGTGGTCCTGACAGCCCTGCAGGAGGGGCTGACAGGTCATTGTCTAAAACACAGCTGGCGTGTGGTGTGGGCAGGGGAGGTGGCCTGCCTCGGGAAGGTCTAACACTTCACTCTCCTCAAAATAGAGACTGGCCATTTCCTGAGTGGGAGTTAGCTGGAAAGGGAAGAGTAGCCAGCCCTGAAGCCTCTGACCACAGTCTCTCAGCCAGAGAGCAGAAACTACAAATGTGCAGGGTCCCTGAGGTCTCGGACTGGGCAGAGATGGCAGGCAAGGTGATTATGTCGCTGCTTTACTGCTAAGGAAGTCAAGGCTGTATCCCTGTAAGAGTGTGAGTGTCAAGGACGCTGCCAAGTCCACCTGGCTGGCAGCAGGGATTTCGGAGAGGACCAGGGAGGACGCTGTAGGGGACAGTGTACAGTGTGCGCATGCGCGCTCAGGGAGGCGGTGCTTTGAGACACTGGGCATGGAGCAAGTTGATGCTTCTCACATGGGAAGTGAGCCTACAAGAATCCAGAAAAGAATGCAGAGTCCAGATGGTGGCCCTGGTCACGCTAGTGAGCATCCAGAGCCAACTGCCACTGAGGGAGCATTAGAGCTGATGTAGAATCCCCACAGGATGTAGCCCAGTTCCTGTCAGCAGTTTTTCATAGAGGCTGAAGCCCGGTAGTTAACTATGGAATGCCTTTCTCTGCCGAACAACTTCCGACCTCAGCCCCTGTTCTAGTCTCACAGGCTTTCCCCAGAACCTACCGCAGACCCCACCACTCGGGACTTAATTCTTAGTTTCCTCTAATTGGCTGATGGTTGGAGTTAGAGATAGTGAACTATGACCCCAACAGAGTGACAATCTCATGTTGGTTATATACCAGGGGTCATTCTAAATGGCTTACTGCCTCAACAACAGTAGCTGACAAGCGCTAGGTGCTCACCAGGGACCTGGTGCTGCGGTGGGTGTTAAACTGACTGTACCCATCATTTGGCATTAACCCTCTGTACTCACTTTTGAAGACTATGGCTCATTTTCAAAAGAAAAAAAACCCTTTGGGGTTCCATATGCTAGTCTTTTTCTTTTTCTTTTTTTCTTTTTTTCTTTTTTTTGTCTTAATGACAATGCCTGGGGGAAATAATTTAAAGGAAGAAAGAGTTATTTTACATCATGGTCTCAGAGGTTCAGTCCACAGCTGGCTTGATCCATTGCTTTGGGCTGAGGGGAGGCAGATGGTTGGGCTGCAGGAAGGTATGTGTTGTGGAGGAGGCTGCTCACCTCCAAGCAGTTGGGAAGCAGGACAGGGAGTGGGGGATGGGAAGGGACTACAACAGGGTCTGTTTTTACACATGCTTTCAATGGCCGCTTTTCTCCAAGTAGGCCCCGCCCCCCAATAATACCATCATACCGTGAATCTATCACAGGATTTATCCACCGATCTGATTGGAGCCGGAACCCAGCCATGGCTTCATCTGTATCTGTCAGCTGGAGACCATTTCTTTAACACATGAGTATTTGAGGGACAATTCATATCCAAACCGTGGTGCAAGCAATCAGTGATGGATCTGACTCTGTACTGTGGGGTGTCATTTGAAAATGCCTTATCTTAGAAACTGGTAGTTTGAATGAAAATGGATCCCACAGGTCCCTAGGGAGTGGCATTATTTGAAAGATTTAGGACATTTGGCCTTGTTGGAGGAAGTGTCACTGGGGGGTGGGCTTTGAGATTTCAAATGCTCACACCAGATCCTGTGTCACTCTCTCTTCCTGCTGCCTGCTGATCTGGATGCAGAACTCTCAGCTACCTCTCCAGTACCATGGCTGCCTGCATGCCACCATGCTCCCAGCCATATGGACTAACTCACTGACCTGTAAGTAAGCCCCAATTAAATGCTTTCCTTTATGAGAGTTGCCATGGTCATGGTGTCTCTTCACAGCAACAGAACCCTGACTAAGACAGCAACCGTTAATTCATTCCCTCATCCATGCATCTGCTCTGGGAATGCGGCATTCTCACCTGCAATGCCTCCAGCTTTGCTACCTAACGTTTCTAATATCCCCCGCCCCCCAAATCCCACAGATGCTGGCCTCACGCTGTGAAAAATCCATTATTTTGTGCTTTGGATGTCCTGGTAAATCTTCTGTTGTGGTGATCCAGAACACTCCGTAGAGTACATGAGGCTATAACGAGACACAGTCCCCAGTCTGTGCAGTTCCCTCCCAGCTCTGCAGACTGGGGAGGCTTCCTTTGTTATGCTGAAGTCAGAGTGTGGCCATCCATCTCTGCAGCACCTCCTGGGCAAGAATCCTAGAAGATGCCCTGTTGCTAAAAACAGCATCCTGCAGCTGTGTCCAGGAGCCTGTCCATGGACCAGTGGCTGACGGTTGCATCATCCCTCGGCAATCCAGGAAGGGCAGTCGGTGTCAGAGCCCAGGCATAAGGCCACAAAACCCAGACCTTGCCTGAGGCATTTGCAGACTAGGGAAAGAAAGCAACATCAGACATATAATTACAGAAAAGAGCAAAATGATGTCAGATTTTAGATGGCAGAGTCAAGGGTCCTAGGAAGAGGAATTAGTATGACTGATATCCAGAATGACGCATGAAGTAGTCAGCTGGGAGAAAGGAGAGGTCTCAAAATTAAAAGCTGTCTAGGCAGAAGGGAAAGCCTAGGTGAAGGTCCCTGGGCTGAGGTCAAAGTTGGGTATGTTGAGGTCACAGGAGATAGAGGGAGCAGGGCCTCCACAAGAGTGTTGGAGCGAGAGGGTGAGAGATGGCAGAACCTGCACAGGGGCTGCTCTGGGAAGCACGGGGAGGATATGGTACTGAAGAGGGCCAAGCAACAGCTGCACAGCCACACCCTTGACAGTGGAAAGAGGAGAAGTCATAAATGCCCTTCCCCTGTGGCCCCAGCCAAAAAAGTCACCCTCCGTCAGAGTAAGAATGTCAAGGCCACGATTCAGCAGGGAGTCTAGACAAACAGCTGGGGTCCAGGTTGCTGCCTCCTTCAGAAGGCTTCTAGTCAGCAGAGGCAGGAATAGCTCATTTGGCCCAGACTGGAGGGGAAATGTATCAGCTCAGAGAAGCAAGCAGGCAGAGAAGAGGGCCTCCAGCTGTCCCTGTGTCCTTTAGAGACCCAGTCTTCTGTTTCCCTCACCCCTTTCTCTCCCTCCTCTCTTGCTGCTGACTTACCTGACATGAAGATTTCATCCCAGGACAAGGATGCCGTTTCAATGAAAAGTGGCCCACAGAGATGTGAATTCTGAATGTCTCACTCAGACCTCTGCCTATCCTTGGCAACTAACCAGGAGGCAGCACTGCCCAGTGGCCCTGGGCAGCCTTGCTTACACTCTCGTGTCAGACTCACTTTCTAGGAACATGGGAAATGAGGGGGTCACTGATGAGGTTAAGGAGTAATGTATAAGGGGCACAGAGTTCCTCTCCTCCTCCCTCCTTCCTCCCCTCAAGCAGAATGTCACTCTTCTAAAAGCCAAGTATGGTGCTACGCTCCTACAGTCCTAGTACTCGGGAGTCAGGGATTAGGAAGAGCACAGACTCAAGGCGAGACTCGGCTACATAGCAAGACACCTTCTCAAAGCACAAACAATCTGCGTATGGTGCACTGGCCATAATCCCACTGCTTAGGAGGCTAAGACACATGCATTGCTGAAGTTAGAGGCCATCTTAGTCTATGTAGCAAGTCCCAGCTTGGGCTGCATAGTAGGTAAACAAACAAGCCAAAACAACAACAATCAAAAGAAATGTTACTTATAATTTATATGAAGATTTTGTTGTATATCCTATGAATTCAGGAATATAGGTTTTTTTTTATTAATTTACTAAAATATAATTAGATAATTTTCCCTCTTTCCTTTCCATTCTCCCATATCCCCTTCTAATCCCTCTTAGGTCCTTCCCTTACTTTGACTCAAATTCATGGCTTCTTTTGCTTTGATTATTGCTGTTACACACACACACACACACACACACACACACACACACACACACACACACACACACACACATATAAAACCTGGTGAGTCCATTTAGCATTGTTTGTACATACATGATTTCAGGGCTGACCACTGGGATCGGAAAAACAACTAGGCAGCTTTTCTCGCTCTCAGCAGTCATTTCTTGCCTGTAGGAGTTTGATTTGCTTATTTTCTTTTTAAAAAGTAGGATAATTTGCCAGGTGTGGTGGCACATGCCTCTAATCCCACCCAGCACTCAGGAAGCAGAGGCAGGCAGCTCTCTGTGAGTTTGAGGTCAATCTGTTCTACAAAACAAGTTCCAGGACAGCCAGGGCTACACAGAGAAACCCAGTCTGGAAAAAAACAAACAAACAAAAAGGAAAAATTTACTCCAATAGTGTGATGGTTTTTATGAGAGCCCCATGGGCTCATATTTACATGTTTGGTCCCCAGTTGGTGGAACTGTTAAGGAAGGATTAGGGGGTGTGGTCTAGTTGGAGGAGATGTGTCTCTGGGGATGGGCTTTGAGGTTTCAAAAGCCCACATCAGACCAGATGTAAACAGTCAGTTCCTGCTCCAGCCTCATGCTTGTCTGCTGTCCCTCTCCTCACTATCAGATAATGGACTCACCCTCTGAAACTGGAAGCAAGCCCCAAATTAAATGCTTTCTTCTGTAAGCTGCCTTGGTTATGGTGAATCTTCACAGACTTAGAACAGTAACTAAGACACATAGTATTAAGTTTCCAAAGAATGTAACCCTATGTTCTTCTTTTCAATAACAACCCAAATAAGACTTTGGTTGCCCTTCCTCTGTGTAACCCTCCTCTTGCAACATTCATCCTCAGTTCCTTTCAACTCTGGGGCAAGCATCCTCATCGCTCCATTCATTTGTAGGTAGGTACCCAGCACAGGTGTGCTAGTCTGTCTTCCCACATGCAAAGGCCAGAGGGGGGTACCAGGCATCACCCTCTATTGCTTTGTCACCTCTACTTTGAGACAAGGTCTGTCACTGACATTTCAGCTAGGCTGGGCTCTTAAGATCACCTGTCTCAGCCTCCCCTGCTGGAGTTGCAGGCACATGCAGCCAGACCCAGAGTTTTACATGGTGGGGGTAGGGGGTGGGGGTGGATTTGAAATCGGGTCCTAATACTCACAGAGCAAGTACTTTTACCCAGGGAGCCAGCTCCCTAGCCCAAGTCTTATTATTATTGTAGCTTTAGGTTTAAGCTTATATATTATATAATCACACTCCCTCATGATTCTCCCCTGACTTGAGCTTGTGGTTTCCAGTTTCTTATTGCTACTTCACCCAGTTAGAGCCCACTTTGCTATCCCTGGAAAACACAGCTGTCTGTGGTCTTTTCCTTTGTGGGTGAGCTTTCCCTGAGCCTGGAAACATGGTAGACATTCCCCTTAATCTCAGATTTGAGAACCTTTGCCAAGATATGAGTGGGGTTTTTGGTTGTTACTTGGAATTTGATTGGTCCATTAGTTCTAAAATTGAGTTTTTCTTTCTTCACCTTTGTTTTTCATAACGGGTCTTGCTGTGCAACCCCAGACTGGCCTGCAACTCTTCATCCTCCTGCCTCATCTTCCTAAATTCTGTGATCACAGGCCTGTGCCACTATACCCAGCCAAATGCAGATTTTCTACAGCTTAGACATTTGTTATTTCTTTTCTTTCTTAATGTGCATACACAGGTGTGTGCATGGCCACACATATGTGCAAGTATGCATGTGTGCATGGATGTTGAAGTCAGAGGTTTAAGGTCAGACATCTTGCTCCATTGCTTTCCACTGAGGAAGAATCTCTTGCTGTTTGCCTGATGGAGAGAATCGGCTTGCCCCGGGAGCCCTTGTCTCCACCTGCCTAACACTGGGATTACGGTGAGCTGTCTTGCTCCCTCAGTTCTCATGTAGCGCTGGGCATCCAGACCCAAGGGCTCATGCTCGTGGCAAGAACGTTCTCTAGTGAGGCAGCTCCCCAAGCCCCTTGCTTCCTAAAATCTTATCGCTTTTGCCAGTTGTTTTAGTGTCTCCACTTACTGAGCTACCAGAACCTCTGCAGCTGTCTGTTTTACCTCATGCTCGTCATATTTAATACTCATTATTGCTTGGTGTGTGTGTGTGTGTGTGTGTGTGTGTGCATGTGTGTATATACACATGTGATTGATTCATTTGCCTCTTGTAGTGTATGTATGAGAGATTTCCTCCATCTGATTTTCCAAACTGTAAACTTTTTTAGATTTCAAGTTTTTAGATTTAAAGTTGGCCAGGCAGCATGACTTATTAGCATTGCGACAACCCTCTAATGATATTGGGTGTGTGTAAATACCAGCAGAAGCAGAATGTTTGTCTCTAAAATATTTGTTTAATAAATGTTAAAAACAAAACAAAAAACCAGAGTGATTGCCACACTTGTCCGTAAAGAACTTGGAGGTTCTCCTGTCCCCACCGTGTTCTTTCTTCCCCTCTGCCCTTCTGCTCCCCAGGAAGTTTCACGTCTGCTTTCCTGTCATCTCCATGCATGGCTTTGTACCTCTACGTGATGTCTAGAACCACAAATGATAAACATATAGGGCCTTGCATTTCTAAGACTGGATTAACTTACTTAATATGGCTGCTTCCAGTTGCCTCCACCTTCCTGCAAGCAACAGCTCTGTTATTCTCTGTGACAGAACAAAATTCCATTGTGTTTTACAAGCTACATTTTCTTCACCGTTCCCCCATTGGTGGATATACCCAGGCTGGTACCCGAACTTAGCTCGCTGATGCAGTGAACAGTGATGTACAAGTGTCCTTCGATGTTGCCTTAGATAAATACCCAGAAGCCATGCTGCCGGGGCGTGTGGTGTGTCTCCTTGTGGGGTTGGAGGAATCTCCATTCTGATTTCCACAGCTTAGTGTCCCAGCAGTTTGTGCTTGTTTTCTTAAGGACTGTCATCCTGAAATTACTTTTCTCGAAAACACAGGCATTTATATTAAATTGTCTCTTCTTTCGTGTGTGTGTGTGTGTGTGTGTGTGTGTATGTGAGTGTGTGTGTAAGAGTATGTGCAAGTGTGTGTGAATGTTTGTAAGAGTATGTGTGAGAGTGTGTGAGTATGTGTAAGAGTGTTGTGAATATGTGTAAGAGAAAGTATGTGTGAGTATATGTGTAAGAGTGTGTGTGTGTGAATGTGTGTAAAAGAGTATATGTGTGAGTGTGTGTGTAAGTATGTGTAGGAGAGTGTTCTGTGTATATAAGAGAGTGTGCATGAATGTGTGTGTAAGAGAGTATGTGTGTAAGTGTGTAAGAGTGTATGTGTGAGTGTGTGTAGAAAGAGTGTTGTGTGTGTATATGTGTGTGAGAGAGAGAGACAGAGAGACAGAGAGAGAGGGAGAGAGGACCTAAAGTAGCTCAGCCTGACTCAAACTGGCTCTGAAGTAAAGGATGACCTTGAACTCCTCACCTTCTGCATCCACTTTCCAATCACCAGCAGCATAGGTGTGTCCCACCTTGCCTGGCAATATAAAGTCTTTTGCTCTTTGCTGTTACTGAGGAAATATCTCAGGACATTTTATGACTCTGTCGAAGGTCCTCTTAGGCAGAATATGCATGACTGAGCTCTGGATTCCTCTCTTGTGACTGACTTTGAGGAGCCAATGATTCTTGCTAAGCTCATGAGCTAACATCTGGTTTCATGCAGCTGTCAGGGTGATAAGATTCCTTTTCTAAACTGGTCACAGGGATTCTCTCCTTCAAGAACATAGAGTATAAAGAAGTCTCTCCCAAAGAAAGGGCGCATTCTGAGCAGCCAGGGAGTGGCATGTGTCCCTCTAAGAGAAGAAACATCAGTAGATTTCTTCCAATAAGTGAGCCATGTTGAGTTCCACAAGGAACAATGATGAGGCCACTGCTCCCCTAACCCTGTTCGCTTCTCACAGGTGATTTCCCAACACCGTGACTCTTTGTCAGCTGCCTGAGTCTCTGATGGCTGCCCTAGACAAGTGACAGAGCAGATCTGTAGTACTCAAGAATCAGTTCTCAACAAACACATGGTCAGGACCATGTAGACCAACACCTCCACTTCTACCTCCCACAGTCTTCCTGCTTCTCAGTGGAAGCCACAACGTTATCAAGTCTTCCAGCTGCACTGAGCCCCAGCTGCCTACAGAAGTCAGTCAGAAACAGCCTTTGTGATCTGCGTCAGCAGCAAACTTCTCTGGTGGAGGCTACCCACTCCTCCTGCCTCTGACTACTCTCTTGCCTGAGCTGTCTGCTGGGGTCACCAGAGTATACAGCTTAGCTGGTGAGGCTGCATTGATGATGAGGGCTGGAACAAACAAGGAAGGCCAAGGCGTCCTGGCTCCTTCCACACTTACCTCTTGGAATACTGACAAGCCCAGGGTGCTATCCCGAAATCCCTCTATGCACAAGCTTTTTACTCCTGGCTGCTTATTGTACAGGTCTCCCTCAAAGTCAAGCTAAGAAAATGCACAGCAATGGGCTTTGTTGCTTTGGTCATTACCAAAACCAAAAGGGAAAAGAACAATAAAAAATGAAAACAAACTAACAAAAACCAGGACACACACACACACACCCATACACATACATACATACACATATGCACATACACATACATACACACATGCACACACATACACACATATACACATACATACACACATATACATACACATACACGCATACACACATGCATACACACACATACACACAGATGCACACACACATGCACACATACATATGCATGCACACACACACATACACACCATCTAATAAAAACAAATTTAAAAATCTCAATCTGGACAAATTTAAAGATCTATTAGATGCAACTTTCAGGACTGTCACTAATTTCTAGAAAATGCTAGGTAAGACCCTGAAGTGTAATGTTAATAGAAAAAAAAAATCAGATTGCAAAGCACACTCCACCTCAGTCTCACTGAGGACGTGCCAGTGCTGATGGAGTCTCTTGACCTCGAATTTCATCTTGAAGTTGTTCATCTGTTCTGTTGCCTTGAGATTGCTTTTACTTGAAACATAGCCGCTCCTCTGGAAACCTTGTTCAGAGACAAGGAAGGGGGATTAGAAGAGCTGTTGAAAACTGTTTATCCTTTTGAATATCCTATAGAAATTTTAATGTCTTGGAGAAGCATTTGAAAGACCCTCGTAATGAGGAGACCCTTACTCAAGCCTCGGGATAGCGCGACCCCTCAAGAAACTCATGAGAGACCATTCTTGCTGCAAACGCACGAGGTTTATTTGGGAAACCAGTGCACTGGGGTCGAGCTCATAACCCACGCGGGGGGCAGAGGAGTTAGACCCTGAGCAGTAAAAGTCGGGTATTTAAAGGAAAAAACCACAAAGCAAGGGGTGGGGAAAGGAAAGAATTTGTGTTATGGGGAAGTACAGAATGTTCTAAGTTAGTCACAAGGCAGTTGCACAAACATTTTTGTGGTTAGCTAGTTCCTAGAACATTGTGCCTCTGGCCCTGGGGCCAGGCCAAGGTCAACCATTTCTTAGGGGAAAGAATGCAGCCAGGTGGGGTTTGGCCAAGCATGCAATTTCAGTCCTATTTCTGTTTCTGGCTCCAAGTGTGCTAGGGGTCTAACTTTTCTCATAAGGGGGTCAGGTCTTTCATTCCCCACTTCTTCTAGTGCCTAGTTCTAATCTTAGAACTATATTTCTGTATCGTCGTAGACCTGTTTGTCGTGTTCCCCCAAAGTCTGGTATTGCTGTCTTAACATTAGAATCTGTAAACCCTTACTCGTTCCTGACAAAAGCTATAAATCTATTAACTAAACAGGGTCCAATAGTGAGCAAATGGAATAAAATCAGCAGGGGTCCTGCTAAGGCAGAAAACAGTCATCATCCAAGGTGACTTGCTGAACCATTCTTCGAACCACTCCTGTCCAGTCTCCCATTCTCTCTTGAGTCTTTCTAGCCTTTCTCTAAACTTGCTCATGGAGTCCCTAATGGGCCCTGAGTGATCAACATAAAAGCAACATTCTTCTTTTAAGGCTGCACATAATCCTCCTTCTTTTAGGAATAGCAAATCTAACCCTCTCCTGTTTTGTAGAGCTACTTCTGATAGGGAGGTTAAGGATTCTCCCAGGCTACTGACAGACTTTTCTAAAGCTTGAAGGTCCTCGTTCATGGCGGCCTGAAGCTCGCTCAATCCTCTCTCTAACTGCAGTGGTCTATTGACCAGGGCTGCGGTCCCTGTTCCTACTCCGGCTGCTACCCCTAGCCCAAGCATGACTGCTAGGGTCAAAGATATAGGTTCTCTTTTGAATCGGGTGGGTCGGAAATCATATTCATCAATGACCACTTCTTCAGGATGATAATAGACTCGAGGAACAAGCTGGACCATAATATGAAAATCAGTAGACTGGTTGAAAACAGAAGTAGAGACACAAGGGGTTAATCTAGTACTGCATATCCATCATTTTTTATATCATGGCAAGTGGTTCAAAATATAGGGGCCAAAAGTCAGCAATAGGAGAACAATTAAGGTCTTAACAAGGTAAATATGAGAGCTGTTAACTAAGATGTTAAACCAAGACTTGAACCAGCCCTAACTCTGTTTCCTCTCTCTCTCTTCCACTTGGCTAACCCTACTTACTCTCACCTTGGCAACTGTATCTTTAACAACCCCAGAATATACAAAAGCAACACTCTTTAGCTAAGGCAGCACATAGCCCTCCTTGCTGGAGGAAAAGTTAAGTCTAATCTCCTCCAATTCTATAGTATTACTTCTGATAACGAAGTCAATGATTCCTTAAGATGACTGATGGTTTTTCCTTTGTAAGACCAAAGCTGAGGTCTTGGTGATTGCCCCAGTCACCCCAATCACAACAGAAGGGAGACAGTGAGTGCTGTCTAAAGGTACTACAAACAGTCATGATAAAGGTCAAAAGATCCTGAGCATGAGCAGATTGTCCATCTTCTGTACCGTCTAGCAGGGGGTCTCTGGGGAGCAGGGCATCTGCAGGTTTCACACGAGAAGCATACACCCAGGCCT